>CP139502.1:139872385-140395450 GCA_021014915.2 Artemisia tridentata subsp. tridentata | reverse complement strand
CGAATTTGTCAAGTTCATCGAACTTGGTCAAATTCCATCGAACTTATCATAGTTCTTATTGAACTTGACATGTTTATCTAATTTTTCCAAATTCCATCGAACTTGCTACAGTTCCATAGAACTTGTCAATTTTCATCGAACTTTCTAAATCCATCGAACTTTTCAAAATCGTTCGAACTTTTCAAAATCCATCTGTAACACCCCCAAAATCTGGCTTTGCGGAAGCATTAGAGTCTTGGGGTGCTACTGAAATGGAAATCATAACGCGAGGTAACGAAGAACCAAATACACACTTCGTAAAAATATAATAATTTGTTTGATTCAATTATTTCAATCTTTATGCTACAAGTTTACTCAAAAGTTTAATGGTCCCTCAAAAACAAGTCTTAAACATTCATTAAAACACTTTTGGCCTATAGTATAAGTCCGCCGCCTTGCCAAACCTTGCCCCACTTGCATAAGTCTAGATACCTGAGAAAAACATGCTAAAAGTCAGCAAAAAGCTGGTGAGTTCATAGGTTTAAGTTAAAACAATTATAACAAATTTGGACCAATAGTTTTGTTTGTGAGCATTGAAATGTCACATTATTTTATTACACTAGCGCTAAGTTCATGCAACCGAAGCTATAACAGGTGCTTCTATAGATATAAATGCCCTGGCAAGTGTTTATCCTAGACACTTGTCCTTTGATATGGTATACGTTCGTTTGCCTATCCGGTCAAACCGAATGGGGACGTTACTCCCAATAGATCTATCTATAACATTTGCGCTTTCTGTCAGAATTAAGGGTTCATGAAATTCGGGCAGTAGGGGACATAACAGGGCATAGGCTAACTGCACAACAACTCTGGTAAAAAAAATGTATTAATGGTTCATAAAACGGGTTTTGCATGTTCCTCACCCCATTCATATAAAACCAGTATCAGTTAAGAGGGGCTATAAACTCACCTTAATAATGGATGCAGTGGATGCAAGGATGTATGGTACCAACACGCAACTTAGATTAATAAACCATGTTTTAGTTTCAAGTACTAAATTAAGTCTTTTCAGAATTTAATTCACTTGTTTTTAAGGTGTTTATGTTGTTGTTGTTGCTCGTGTGACAGGCAAGTGGGACTACGATTGAATTCCTAATTATGGGTAGAGGTTAGCTCTAAGAAATACTTAAGTGTTCAGGAATGAAGAAAAGATAGTCTTACAGGATTTTGAGTGACGGGATTCGGAAGATAAGGGAAATGAACGATTTGAACGCCCGAATAGACATTATCGGAATGTGGAATTTTTATGACATGTAGTTTAGTTTTTAAAATATATAATTAGTTAGATAAAATTTATGGGTAAGTGACGTTTAGTATTTGTGGGTTTAATGATTTGAGAAAATAAGGTTTATCGTTTGTATAATAATAGTTTTGTTTATCTCGTTAAATTAAAGTCTATTTAGTTTGCCAAATTTTTAAGGATTGATTACGACCTAAGTTTGTACATTTGTTTCATAGTTATGTGTTTAGAAAAATATTTGTTAAGGTTTTGTAAAGATTATATTTTCTATTCCCGTTACTGACATGGTTATCTAATGGTTTAAAATTTTGAAACGAAGTTTATAGTGTTTAACATATACTCTTTTTATGTGTTTTCATTCTTTTTGAATGGTTAGGATTAAATGACCATTAGTATAAATTCTTATTTATTGGCGACATATTTTTGTACATAAGCTTACATGTTTAATGCCGAGATCTCATGTCTTATCAATGTATACGATTATGTGATGCTATTAAGGGACAGTTACCAATTTGAGTTTGATTATTTGTTAGGTGGTTTTTGGATTGTGTCTACACATGTTTTACATATAAATTCCGATATAGGGCTTTCGTGTGCTCGATTATAATTTGTTAAATTTTCGGCTAGTACATACACGTTAAAATTTTATTTGGACAAGACTTGTTGGCCTGCGGCCCAACTGGGCCAAAGAGGAGGGGGAAATCTTAGTTTTTGGGTTGGACTGAATTTGATAGCCACTAAGGCTGGACTGGACCAAGTCAAAGATGGGGAGCTTGGGCCATTAACTTCATACGATACTACACACATGCCCAAGTGGGATTGGGCGTGATTTTTTGGTATACAGAACATGTTGTCGACCTCATGACAGTTCCTACCACCAATTACATTTTACGTCGGGGCTGAGTATACTGGACACTCTAGCTTGATGACCTCGAGTGTTACGTGAGAACTATTGGTTTCACCCCGAGGCTTCACCATTCACGACACTCCTAAATCAAGTCTTGATATAAGACCTTGGTGTTAGACCTAGTAGGAAGAATAATAATAACTCAATTCCTCTTTGAGTTTTTGGCCACAACTGGTCAATCAAAAACGCCCATTTGTGACTTGAACTTGGCGCCTATAGTGGGTTAGAGTTAGAGTCGGGTAAACATGCTTCCTATTGAGGTTCTAAAGGATCAAGCTAAGGCCATTCTAGGGTTAACCAAGGCACGCACACCCTCCTTGGGTGGCGGCTTGGTGAGGGACGTGTCTAGACTCATCACACCCCTCTTTGGGGTGGTTGTCCCTTGATGTAGAATCACCACAGCCCTGGGTTTTTGGTGAGGTTTGTCGGGACTCGTATGCAATCATCACATACCTTCGTGGGTGTGGTTTTCACTAGACCTAAAGCCAATCACAAACCTCTTCATCCTAGACCGAGTTCTAGTATTCTACAACTATAATTTGAGAGAAGTTTTCACAACATTCTTGGTTGGTAGTTCAAGACCTCCTAACTAACGACCCTAAGGGTTTCAAAAGAGTCAACGACCTACTTTCCCACGGCCACAACAACACTATTTAAACAAGTCTAGATTTCCAACAGCAACCATCATGTATGGAATCTTAACCAACGGGTCGATGTTTACACCTTTCCTAGATCTTGGAAACCACCCAAATAACAACCTTAACAACGAACAATCAATGGGTCTAAGACCAACAAATCGAATCTTAAATTTTCTTAAGTCCTAAATCACAACAACAGCAACAACAACCATATCATTCATACAAACACGAATTCGAAATCAAGATTACTTATAGTTTGATTTAATAATAACATTACTAAGTCAACATGACAGAAATTTGTTATCAAGAGTTGAATACAAATGATTATACCCTTTTGATGGATCGGCTGAGACTTTTTGGACTCAGAAGTACTTCGAACATAACTTTAATCTGAATCCTAGGCTTCTTTAAATCAACCCCAGTCAATCCACACCTATCAACCTTCGCTCGTTAATCCCCTTCGATTCTCAGAAATCCTTGGGTGATCGAATGGTTTTTGTGTGGATTGACTTGATTTGGTTCAGCCATTTTAAATGGAATACTTAAAATGGGTTAAGATCCTCTTTCTTGGCTTCAAATTTTGATGCGTCTGAAACGAGTGACACTCATTTTCCTCTTGGCATCTTCAATGTGTCCCGTGACTTCCTATGGGGAAAGGAGAAAAGGAGATAGTGATGTTGGTTGACCCTGCTCTGATTTCGAAATAGGATAGGGATTTGATGGTGAGATCTCAAGGGTGCTTGGTTTTGTGGTGTCGCAGACAAGTGAGGAAGAAAGGGATAGGTATGTTGGGTTTTGTGTGAGTGGGAATTAGTATAAGATATATATTCGGATTTGATTTATTCAAGGGGTGGGTAAATTTTTATCCCGCGTGCCACTGAGCTGTGTTGAATTCGGGTTTTCCCGTGACCGATATGAATATGGGTGAACGGATTTCTAGGGACGTTTTTATAAAACTCAGCTGAATTTAGAGTTTGTGGATTTAAAATAAATCCCGAGTTTTAAATTTATTATTGATATGATATTGGTATACGTGTTGTTTCATTTTTGAGTAAAAATGGGATAACCTCCCGTTTCTACTACATTAGGGCTTGTAAATGTGAAAATGGGGAAAATTCACCGTTCTAGTGAGATTTAATTGTGTTGGTGAGTTAATGTATGCTAGAATGTGCGAGTTTGTTTTCCCAAAATAATCATGCAGGCTCATGAAATGCCTAATTTTTATTTGTCTGGTAATAATACGTTAAAATTTATTATTTATATAATGGCGAAATTTTCCGTTTGTCACATCCTCCCTGCCTTAAGAGGAAAACCGTCCTCGGTTTTCACTTAGAATTACCTGATGGGGTTGGAACTTTGAGGGTTCTAGCATTTTGGTTCTATTTTTCAAAATTTTATGTGAATTCGAGGTTTTGTGAGAGAAGGTTGATCTTCGATAATCGAGATATGTATTGAGAGTTCTAGAGTACAGGACTTTCTCACGATGACTATTCTCATCATGGATCCTCCCTGAACTAAGCATAGGTGAGAAGGCTATGCTTAATTGAGGACTGATGATGCTATGCCAGGTTTAGTTACCATGGAATTAGGTTTCTAGTGGTTCGGAATCACCACAAGTTATCATAAGTGTACTAGTTAATGGACAATTTCAAAAGTGATAGGGATAATTTCAAGAATGTACTTAGTTAATGGGCAATTTCAAAAGTGATAGAGATAGGAAAATAGTTATCATAATAGCTTGATCTCAAAAGTTAGGGAATTCGTCACAGAGAGGTTCATACAAAACAACATTACAACATGTCTTTAGGAAAGTACATTTATTCGAAGAAATGTGATTGAAGAAAATCTAGACGTAGATGTTATCACGCGAAGAAGAAGTTCCAAGCTGTCTCTCCACTCATCATGCCATTTGGGTCCTGGCCGACCCTTTCATTTCCACTTCTCAGTCCTGGACAATTATCCATGTAGTGCCTAATCATTCCACACTCAAAGCAGGTGGCGGTTAACTTTAGGTCAGTCACATGAGTGAAGCTTCACAGTTCTTAGTTCGATGGTCGATTCCCCCGCAATTTCCACACCGCATGGGACAAGGTTCACGATGATGAAACGGGCACACGTTACACTTAGGTTGGTTTCCAGCATATCCTTTCTTCATGCTGGTGCCTGCAGTAGGGGTTGTAGCCATTCCTTGTTGTTTGTTAGGACCAACATTACTACGACTCTTGGAGTGATCTTCCTGTTTCCTTTTGTTGTCAGTCGCTTTTTTGGCACTTGTCCCGACCGTTGATCCCATCGGCTTGTGGGCCACATTTGTGGGCCCCTAGGGTCTAGTGTTCTTGGAGGTAGTGTCATTTTCCCCTTGGAATGGGGGATTTCCTCCTAAGTACCTCTCCCGCAGCCGAGCTTCTGTCTGGATCATCTCAGGGCTCATTGGTGTCATCCCTTGATGGCGTGCAGCAGTGCTGGCACCCCACACCTTGGGATTCCAAGATTTCTCCACCAATCTTTTGATTTCACTGTAGGAGCAGTACTTCCTGTGCACCATTTCTTTAAAGCTTTCCAATGGCATCGCATATGCAGCATTAATACCTGTGGTCTTCAGGTAGTTATTCCACAAGGACTGGGAATCATTAGTGAAGGTGAGTGATGCATACTTTACCCTATCATCCTTTGCACAACCACATGCTTGAAACATGGCCTACAGTCTTTCCATCCATTTGATTACAGCAATGGTTCCCTCAGTTCAATTAAGGTTCCCAGACATGGCCTTTCGAAACTCCTGATAAGTGCCAGTGTGGTCGCTGTTGCCCTTAAGTTTTGAACTCCTGATCTCAGCAGTCGTGTTGTTGACCTTTAATACGGCTAGTTTTTCTGACACACGATGGTTAACTAATATGTCTAGCATGGCTGGATTTATGATAAGCAGATTTGCTCCATTCTCAGCTGAAATAGTGGCAGCAATAGGCTGGTCATGAGCAGCCTTGGCTGTCCTTCCTGTAGGAGTCATCTATACCATAAAAGATGAGAATGAATGAGATTTTAAACAGAGGAAGGAGATTATTGGCATCTTACGATTGATGAAGCACATTTTTGAGAAAAGCAGATTTTAAGGAAACTTATCGAAGAAAGAGGTATAAATGGGGTCTATACCCCTACTAATATCCTAGAGCATACTTTAGTTGTCCAGCTTGGTATAGCTTGGAATCAGCAGGTGAAACTTATAGTCTTAAATATTCGTCCTACTTCAAGTCTTGTTTGAGGGTTGTACTATCCTAAATTGTTTGGTCCATGGGTTGAAATGAATAAATTGGTCAGACACTATGTTAAGAAATATTTTACTAGCGAGAACTGTGTATGAGAAATCCTTTAGTACCTTGGAAGTCCCAAATAGTTTGCTTAGAATTTAGGTCTTATAGTAAATGGCATGGTCTTACAATCTAGACTCCGAGGGTGCCTCGTGTTTTAAGGAATGAAAATATTAAATCGTACTTCTATGAACTTCATCAATGCGTGTCATGCTAATATCTATAGCCTGGGGCGATAGCGTTTGATTGATTTCTATGGTTTGGTTAGATGAGTCATGGTGTGTTGATAAAACTCCTTGTCCTAGGTCAGCTTGAAATTTTTAAAGAATTAGGAAATTTACTCTTACGATAGTGATTCGGGTTTTTCCGTGATGCTTTAGGGTTTCTGTTAGACTACCAGTCAATCCTAGTAAATCTCCAGGTTCTTAAAGGTTTTATGGTTCACCTATTGCTCATCCTTGCTGAGGGGTCCTTCGTTTGTGGCTAGAATCTTATGAGTCACATGATCAGGTTTTCCTTCCGTGGGAATTTATGATTGAGTATTTTGACATCCAGTGTACACTAGGGATGCTGCCAAAAATTTTCGGGTTTTGTGGGTAATGTCTCGTAGCTCTAGGTTTCAGTCTGAAAGGACGACGTTGATTGCTACTAGCAGTCAATCAGTCTGCTTAGTAGGAAGTGGATTATCCGACGCATAGAGTTTGGTTTTGGTAGGACCATGTTGATTGCTACTAGCAATCGACCAGTCTGTTCGTTCGAATGCGCAGTGTCTGTACATGAGGAAAATTCAAGAGTCTGAATATAACCATGGCAGTTATTTAACACTTTTTCTATAGAGCAATAATGTGTTCTAGTCACCTACGGGGTTATGATGTACCCAGTAGCTATCGAATTTAAAGATTGGTCAGATTGATGCTGAAGTGGTTCAGAACTGGAAAGAGATAGTATACGGTGAGATGCCGATTAGTGGGGTTGTTTAACGACGGTTAGGGGTTGTGGGTGTCCTATTGAACTAGATCGTAATGGGAGGCAAGACAAACTTCTATGATATCTAGGTTAAATTGGTTCTTGTTGCTACTTGTACGATTGCCTAATTCTCATACTTCCATTATATGTAATCCTTTGGATTCCTTGGGATGGAAGTAGATGATTTACCTTGCGGCAAAAATTTGGGGTCACTGTTCCTTGTATATCTCCGTTCCTCTTAAACGACAATTATATGATTTGGCTACGTAGGGTTTAGGTTGGGTGAAAGTATGTTGAGTTTAGGGATTTATTGGTTATTTGCTGGTGAGAGTGGTAATAAGAAATATTTTCGAGGGATTTTATAGGGCGTCAAATATATAGTTTGTTATTTGTGGGGTAGTAGGTTAAATTGTTGTTTGGTTTGTTAATAAAGGGTGGGGTAATTTCGTAGATTAATAAATATAATTTGTAGGGACATGATTTATTGTTTTATGGGGTAACTACTATAGGAGAGCAAAATAATTTATAAATTGATGGTAAAACTTGTGGGATATAGTTTGTGGGATAAAACTTTATTGTTTTAGTAAGGTCGAAACTTCTCATTTTAAGATATGGTAGTAAAATAGCTAGTGGGGTGATAAAAAAAATTATTTTATAAGGTATATGTAGTTTTGAAATTTTGGGACTAAGGGAAGTGAACAAAACGATTTGTAGGTTATTAGTAAAATATGGTTCATAAATTAATAGGGACGCCATTTATTTGTAAAAGAAGGCAACTGCGAGGTTTTTGGGAAGGTAAGGTAAAGTCATCATATAAAGGGAAAACGTCACGGTAGGTTATGAAAGAAAAGGATTAAATCAATAATGGAGATATATAACAAAATGAGCTTGTTATAGATTAAGAGTTGATTACAAGGTTTGAAAATTACAAGCTCCCTAATAATATTCTACACTTACTGAGGACTCCTCAGTTAAGTGAAACAACTTCAAATCATAACTAAGACTGGCTCCTGGTCCTATCCAGGTGTCGGAACCTAAAGGCATACTCCCCAAGTTGTGCCTCAACTTCTACAAGACAAGTCCTTAATGCCAAGTTCTCACTACGGTGTGCCTGATTAGCCCTCAACAATGCTGCAACCTGAGCCTCGAGGATCAGCATCCTCTCATGCATCATCTGGGCTGCCTCTTGAGCTACAACCTGTGTCTGCTCAAGTCTACTTGATCTGTCACCTAAGTCAAGGATGTCCCTACTGTTGGAGTGTGTCCTAGCATAGAGTCTGCTGAAATCATCATCATACTGCTCGAAACGAGCTGGATGCAATTCGTCAAACAGATCAGAGTGGAGACCTAGTATGTTAGTCTGTAAATCTAGCTGGGTCTGAATCTGTGAGATAGTATCGGTCTCTGTAGCTGCTAACGATGCTACTGGAAGTGAGGAATGTGATATCTCTATGCTATCCCCTGTCTCATCCTGAGCTCTCCTTGAGCTCTCTCCAGTCTCAAAAGTAACTAGGCACATCCTCCAGTACTATGCTAATCCGGGGTACAACTGCTCTCTGCTCTGTTCCCCGAATCCAAATTAGCATCAACCCCTGTACCCTCGGCAGGGGTACTCTCGGCTACTGTCTGTCCAACACCCTCTGTTAAACAAGAGTCATTGTTTCTTCTGAGTCTCTGACGTGGAAGTGAGTGGGTAGGTGAATGTGGTGATGAGGTAGGTGGTGGTGATGTTGGAGTAGTAGGAGTGTCCATGTGGGAGCATATGGACCTATAACGGGATGGAGATAATAGAAGAGTATGAGCAGGGTTTTGGGTATCCTATGCAGTATGAGATGATGGTCTAGTAGATGGGCGTATGATTATGCGTGTAGTGCGGCGAGGAATAGTAGGAGTAATCTGAGTGACTGATGTGGTATGAGTATGTGATGGTGGTGGTGTAGGCTCAATGGTGTTAACGTTTGATGTATGATGATCTTGGAGCATCTGTATGCTGGAATCATTTGAGTCTGGTGAAATCTGAGAGATGTTGTGAGAAGGCATAGTCTGTGACAAAACGGTATATATATCTGTAAGTATATGGAAGATGCTTGTGATAATTCGTGTAAATTATATATATATTAATATGTATAAGGTATTTATAATATATGCAACTGAATAAAAATCAATGATTAGTAACATACAACTAAGACAGGTGATCAACAAGTATGATGGCAAGCAAGGCAAGTGGCGGTCATAGGGACTTGTTTTTGAAAAAGTGGTTATAGTTTAGGGTTTATATGTACCTAGTTCTCTATAACCTAGGTTCTGATGCCAATCTGTAACAAGCCCAAAATCTGGCTTTGCAGAAGCATTAGAGTCTTGGGGTACTACTGAAATGGAAATCATAACGCGGGGTAACGAAGAACCAAATACACACTTCGTAAAAATATAATAATTTGTTTGATTCAATTATTTCAATCTTTATGCTACAAGTTTACTCAAAAGTTTAATGATCCCTCAAAAATAAGTCTTAAACATTCATTAAAACACTTTTGGCCAATAGTATAAGTCCGCCGCCTTGCCAAACCTTGCCCCACTTGCATAAGTCTAGATACCTGAGAAAAACATGCTAAAAGTCAGCAAAAAGCTGGTAAGTTCATAGGTTTAAATTAAAACAATTATAACAAATTTGGACCAATAGTTTTGTTTGTGAGCATTGAAATGTCACATTATTTTATTACGCTAGCGCTAAGTTCATGAAACCGAAGCTATAACAGGTGCTTCTATAGATATAAAGGCCCTGGCAAGTGTTTATCCCAGACACTTGTACTTCGATATGGTATACGTTCGTTTGCCTATCCGGTCAAACCGAACGGGGACGTTACTCACAATAGATCTATTTATAACATTCACGCATCCTGTCGGGAATTAACGGTTCGTGAAATTCGGGCAGTAGGGGACATAACAGGGCTTAGGGTAACTGCGCTATAACTCTGGTAAAAAAAAATGTATTAATGGTCCATGAAATTTTGCATGTTTCTCACCCCATTCATATAAAACTAGTATCAGTAAAGAGGGGCTATAAACTCACCTTAATAATGGATGCAGTGGATGCAAGGATGTATGGTACCAACACGCAACCTAGATTAATAAACCATGTTTTAGTTTCAAGTACTAAATTAAGTCTTTTCATAATTTAATTCACTTGTTTTTAAGGTGTTTATGTTGTTGTTGTTGCTCGTGTGACAGGCAAGTGGGACTACGATTGAATTCCTAATTATGGGTAGAGGTTAGCTCTAAGAACTACTTAAGTGTTCAGGAAAGAAGAAACGATAGTCTTACAGGATTTTGAGTGACGGGATTTGGAAGATAAGGGAAATGAACGATTTGAATCCCCGAATAGACATTATCGGAATGTGGAATTTTTATGACATGTAGTTTAGTTTTTAAAATATATAATTAGTTAGATAAAATTTATGGGTAAGTGACGTTTAGTATTTGTGGGTTTAATGATTTGAGAAAATAAGGGTTATCGTTTGTATAATAATAGTTTTGTTTATCTCGTTTAATTAAAGTCTATTTAGTTTGCCAAATTTTTAAGGATTGATTACGACCTAAGTTTGTACATTGGTTTCATAGTTATGAGTTTAGAAAAATATTTGTTAAGGTTTTGTAAAGATTACATTTTCTATTCCCGTTACTGACATGGTTATCTAATGGTTTAAATTTTTGAAACCAAGTTTATAGTGTTTAACATATACTCTTTTTATGTGTTTTCATTCTTTTTGAATGGTTAGGATTAAATGACCATAAGTATAAATTCTTATTTATTGGCGACATATTTTTGTACATAAGCTTACATGTTTAACGCCAAGATCTCATGTCTTATCAATGTATACGATTATGTGATGCTATTAAGGGACAGTTACCAATTTGAGTTTGATTATTTGTTAGGCGGTTTTTGGATTGTGTCTACACATGGGTTTTTGGTGAGGTTTGTCGGGACTCGTATGCAATCATCACACACCTTCATGGGTGTGGTTTTCACTAGACCTAAAGCTAATCACAACCCTCTTCATCCTAGACCGAGTTCTAGTGTTGTACACCTGTAATTTGAGATAAGTTTTCACAACATTCTTGGTTGGTAGTTCAAGACCTCCTAACTAACGACCCTAAGGGTTTCAAAAGAGTCAACGACCTACTTTCCCACGGCCACAACAACACTATTCGAACAGGTCTAGATTTCCAACAGCAACCATCGTGTATGGAATCTTAACCAACGGGTCGATGCTTACGCCTTTCCTAGATCTTGGAAACCACCCAAATAACAACCTTAACAACGAACAATCAATGGGTCTAAGACCAACAAATCGAATCTTAAATTTTCTTAAGTCCTAAGTCACAACAACCGTAACAACAACCATATCATTCGTACAAACACGAATTCGACATCAAGATTACTTATAATTTGATTTAATAATAACATTACTAAGTCAACATGAACAGAAATTTCTTATCAAGAGTTGAATACAAAGGATTATACCCTTTTGATGGATCGGCTGAGACTTTTTGGACTCAGAAGTACTTCGAACAGAACTTTAATCCGACTCCCTGGCGTCTTCAAATCAACCCAGTCAACCCACACCTATCAACCTTCGCTCGTTAATCCCCTTCGATTCTCAGAAATCCTTGGGTGATCGAATGGTTTTTGTGTGGATTGACTTGATTTGGTTCAGCCATTTAAAAGGGAATACTTAGAATGGGTTAAGATCCTCTTTCTTGGCTTCAATTTTTGATGTGTCTGAAACGAGTAACACTTGTTTTCCTCTTCGCATCTTCAATGTGTCTCGTGACTTCCTATGGGGAAAGGAGAAAAGGAGATAGTGATGTTGGTTGACCCTGCTCTGATTTCGAAATAGGATAGCGATTTGATGGTGAGATCTCAAGGGTGCTTGGTTTTGTGGTGCCGCAGACAAGTGAGGAAGAAAGGGATGGGTATGTTGGGTTTTGTGTGAGTGGGAATGAGTATAAGATATATATTCGGATTTGATTTATTCAAGGGGTAGGTAAATTTTTATCCCGCGTGCCGCTGAGCTGTGTTGAATTCGGGTTTTCCCGTGACCGATATGAATATGGGTGAACGGATTTCTAGGGACGTTTTTATAAAACTCAGCTAAATTTAGAGTTTGTGGATTTAAAATAAATCGTGAGTTTTAAATTTATTACTGATATGATATTGGTATACGTGTGGTTTCATTTTTGTGTAAAAATGGGATAACCTCCCGTTTCTACTATATTAGGGCTTGTAAATGAGAAAATGGGGAAAATTCACCTTTCTGGTGAGATTTAATAGTGTTGGTGAGTTATTGTATGCTAGAATGTGCGGGTTTGTTTTCCCGAAATAATCATGCAGGCTCATGAAATGCCTAATTTTTATTGGTCTGTTAATAATACGTTAACATTTATTATTTAAATAATGGCGAAAGTTGCCGTTTGTCACACCATCGAACTTAAAAAAAATCCATCGAACTTTTGGAAAGTTATAGAATTTGGCACTTAACAAAATAACAACTTATCCAATGTGTGGACTTGATGACTCAAAGGGTCAATGGACAAACATAATGACAAATGGACAAATAAAATCAAGAAGTCAATCATAGGGTCATATAAATAATCATAAATGTCACAATATGCTAACACATATGTACCTTGTATGTTTGTTTCTCTGATTTTTCCTTTCAGAAACCACAAATGGCGGCTCAATAACCACAACCCATGCTCACAAAAGAAAGCACCTTCCTAGAAGGATATTCTGTGGAAATTGGCAAGAATAACGCTCGTGTTGAATTCCACAAGATTAAGTGTTCAGAACCATCATGTCAGATTGCAATAGAAATTCTAAAGTTTCACAAGTGCAGACACGTGCTAGAAAAATCTGCATCCATTCCTGAGTTCTACATTCACCAATCTTGGCACACCATACAGCTTGATATTGATGAGAAGTCATTCACGTGCACTTTTGATAGGAAAATTTTCACTGTTGACATTGATTATCTTCGCAAATCTTTACTTCTACCCGAAGCTCCTGAACCCAACAAGAATTTTCATGATACTCCTTCAGAGAAAGATTTCCTTGACTTTCTCTTGGAAATCAGATATGATGAACAACCAAGTAAACCACTCAAGTCTTTTTCCAAGGTCGAGGCCAAGTTCTTCCCACAACCATGGAGAACCATTTACTATATCTTGGCATGATCCATCACAGGGAGAGAGAGTAGTCATGATCATCCCCGACTTCCTCATCTTCAAATATTCTGGTGCATAGTGAATCAGAAGAAGATCGACTATGCACAACTCATCTGGGAAGACATAGTCTTTCAGATTCAAAGCCACTACATCATCCCATTGACCAAGATTCCTTTTATCCGATTGACAAAGATGATCATTTATAATCTCCATGAAGATCATGAAGATATCCATCGTCGACAGGAAGATGAAGAAAAGCACTTGTATAAGATGGACAAAACCGTCAACAAAGTCAATATTCATGCGACATGCACTCGTAAACAAGGCAAAAGATTTCTGGATTCTCTTCTCACTGAAAAGATCAAGAAGACACAAGCATATAAGAAGTATGATGAGGCATTTAAGGCTGGACATGTAGGATTTAGTCAATTTGATGAAGGACCTTCAAAAGTCAAGACCCGAAGCAAGAGAGGTAGCAAAAATTGGAGCACAGCTATTACAACCAAGAGAATGAAGCCAGCTCCTCCTAAAGTTATTAAGAGGAGGGTGCCTGTCAAGGTTGCAAAGCCCGAACCAGAACTAGAACCACAAGTTGAACAAGATGAATCCGATTCTGAAACTGAATCAGATAATCAAGTTGTGACCTACAAAGAAGACATTGCAACCAAAATTGCCGAAGAAGCGAGCCTTGAATCTCTTGTATCTGATGAAGAGGGAAGAAATAAGAAGTTAGAAGTGCAATTAATATGGATTTTGGCGATGATGAAACTCAAGGAGATGACACTGAAACGGAGTTGGTCGACAAGAGGAAGTTAAAGACGATTCTAGAGGAGACTGCCACACCTGTTACTCAACCCATTACTCTTCTGGTTAATCGACCCGGTGAGCTAGGAAGTGCAAGCGGAGTCACCCAACCTCTTCCGGTTAATTGACCCGGGGAGTTAGGGGGACACATCCTCAAACCTCAATCAGATCCGGTTAATCAACCCGGGAATGAAGAAAATAGGGATGAAGAAGGTAATCTCATCATGACAGAGGTCGAGAAGGAAGAAAAACCTAATGACTTTGTCATGAATGATGATGATGATACGACTTCGAACACTGAGTATGATGGAGCTGGGCTAGAAAATAATGAAGATAATGTTCAAGATGATGATGAAATGGAGGAAAATATGCTTGTTTCTGATGAAGACGTAAGGAAAGCTGCTGAAGAAAAGGAGTTGGAAAAGAAAGCTAAGGAAGATGAAGATAAGAAAAGGAAAGAGCAAGAGGATGCAGAGTTAGCTAAAAATGCAGAAAAAGAAAGATTACTTAAAGAAGCTGAAAACTACATCCAAGACAATCCTGAACACAATCCTGAAACTTCTCCACCAACTTCACCAAAAGATAACACCGTCAACAAAGACACCTCAGCAATTCCAGAATCATTAACTCAATCATTACCTCCACCAACACAAACAACATCAACAAGCAAATCAATCAAGAAACCTAAAAACCCATTAGTATCAGAAGCATCAATGAAGGTGAAGCAAGCCGTGAAGCAAGCTTGATTGAAGAAACAGAACAAGCCTCAAGACCAACTGGAGACGTTAATTAACATGGTAACCGGCTTAACAGAGCAAGTGTCTAAGCTGCAAGGAACAAAGAAACAAGTTGATGAGTTTCTGTCAAGTGATGTTCAAGATAACATGAATACTGCAATCAGAGGAAACACGGAAGAATATCTCAAAAAGTATTTGCCCAAGATTGCCTCAAAGAAAGTTAAAGAATATCTCGAACCAAACATCTTAAAACTCGTCAAAGATGTCATTTCTTCAGTTCCACTCACTCTTCAAACTGTACCATCAAAACCAAAGGAACTCACACTTGAAGAACTTCAGCTTAAGATAATTGATAGATTGTCTGGTATGACAACCATGACTCCTGAACAAACAGCAGTCTTTGATGATGTCTCTGCAAATCTTTCTAAGGAGTCATGAAAAGCTGATGCTGATACTGGTAAAAGACCAAGAGAAGACGAAGACCCCGACCCGAATTCACAAGCAAAGAAACAAAGGACGGTCGATGGCTCTTCTTCATTACAAAAGGAACCAGTCAACCCATCAACAACAACAACAACTGCCAACCAACCACCGAAAGAATCTGGATAACAACAACAAAGCATCATGATCATTTTGAGTACACTAGAGAAGACGACTTTCAACAAACACAAGATCAACCAGAGTCTCCACCAAAGTCAAAAGATAAAAAGTCTAGAAAAGACAAGAAGCCGAAGGTTATTACATGGCTTGATGATGACACGACTGATGGAAATGATTGGTTTGATAAACTCGTCAGTGCTCAACCTTCTCTTGACGATGATGAAATAATTGAGGAACATACGCTAGAGTTCACTCAAAATCTCAAACGTGATCAACGCGTCAAAAAGCTCACCAAGAGAGAACTACGTCGAATCAAGAATCTTGCCTTCAATCTTCTCAAAGATCGTTCTTCAAGTGCAGCTGAATTGGAATATCACATCGAAAATATTGCACGTGCAATGTCAAATGATATCAGTTGGATCGATCCTCAATTCAACATTAATTATACCTCAAAAGAGAAAGGACCTTACTTCACTGACTGGTCCAAGCCTTTGCTAGTGGTTGGAACTTCCAATCATCCCGCCGTTCCATATAGCTTCTTCTTCAACAACGATCTCGAGCTCCTTCAACATGGTATCAAGTGTGAATGCAAGTATGCAACTTCTATAACCTTGATTCCGGCTGCAAGATACCCACAACCTGCCATCGAAGAAACAGCAACCCGACTTTTCATATCTGAGAAAGCGTTGTATGACAAAGATGCGCATCTGGGAATTTATCACTGGCCTCAAAAGAGAAGAACCTAGTATCGCAGCAAATTAGTGGCCAAGTCACCGACACCAGTAATGAGCGACCTCAGGATTCTAGCCGTGATAAGCATTGAAGCCGAGAAGAAGTATGATTATATATTCTTGGATAAAATCAGGGTCAAGAGACAAGATAAGAAGATCTACACATTCTCAGAAGCTGACTTCCCATATTTGAACCTAAACGACATTGAAGACATGTATCTCATAAAAGTTCAAGGGAAGATGGAACACTTCTCAACTGATTTACAGTATGCATTCATCACTTCACTCCTGTATTACATAAGAAGAAAAATCATCCAGGAACGTGTTAAAGATCTGCAACTTGGAGTGGAAAGTTATCAAAGGAAGCTGAACTTAACCGCACCACTACTACATCTTCCAGATATCAATGAAAAACCACAATATACCCTGAAGAAAGATCCAACTTTTGGATTCGTCTACAAAAGTGATCAAACCATCAACTGTGTTAGGAATATAAATATTCAGATGAAGGCTCGGTCACCCCGAGCATCTAATTAGCATTTCTATAGCTCGTAGGCTTATCTATATTAGCTTAGTATTATTAGTATTAGTATTAGTCGTATCTATATTTGTGGAGTGGGTCGGGGCTTTCCCCACTGTCAGCTCACTCCACAGTCCACTAGGGACATAATATGTAGTAGTATATATATCCCTTCCCACACAAGGGAAGGGTTGGACCTTTTCACTTAATCTAATATTACTTGTGTTTCTCTCACTAAAAAGGCTCCCACTTCTCTCTAGATATCTTCTCTTATTCGATCCATACAACCCTCAAACTTGAGATTCATGTATTGTGAATACCCTACAATTGGTATCAAGAGCCATGGTTAGGTCCATGAGAGTTGGTATTCACGAATTGGTGTAGTTCTTGAGGTTTTTTGTTGGTTCGAATTGTGGTTTTAAGTTTCTCTTGGATTCGGTTTGTTTTGTAGCTTAAACTTCATCTTGTGTTTTTGTTTAGTGATTAGAGGCTGTTTTATATTGAATTTGTGTAGTTCTTTAGGTTTTTCTTGGTTAGATTTAGTTAGATTTGTAGTTTTTTTTAAGTTTTAGTTCGGTTTTATTAAGTAGTATAAATCTCATCTTTGTACTTTGTTTAGTGATTAGAAGTTAGTTTTCTTTGTACTTTCTAGATTAAGGATTGTATTAGAGTGGTATTTGGTGTTTGGATTCACAGATCCAAGAACAGTGTGGTGATTTTGGAGCAATTCGTGGGTTTTTGTGAAAGTGTTCTTGAATGCGGTTTGTGTTGTTTGGACGACTCTTGAATGCGGTTTGTGTAGTATCGAGAACTCGGTTTGTCTGTATACTAGTTTAGGCAAAAGGACAAACGGCATTGATAGTGACAGGTTTGGAAGTTGGTGCCAACGCGGTTTGTCTCTACGGTGCGTACGCGGTTTGTGTCTACGCGGTTTGTATATCCGGTGTGAACTCGGTTTGTCTATTTGGCGCATACGCGGTTTGTGTCATACGCGGTTTGTATCTTTGGTGTGAACTCGGTTTGTATCTCCATTGTGAACTCGGTTTGTCTATTTGGCGAATACGCGGTTTGTATCTTTGGTGTGAACTCGGTTTGTCTCTTGGCACATACGCGGTTTGTATATCCGGTGTGAACTCGGTTTGTCTATTTGGCGAATACGCGGTTTGTGTCTTTGGTGTGAACTCGGTTTGTCTCTTTGGCGCACACGCGGTTTGTGTCTCCTGTGTAAACTCGGTTTGTCTCTTTGGCGCACACGCGGTTTGTGTCTCCTGTGTGAACTCGGTTTGTCTCTTAGGCATATACGCGGTTTGTGTCTACGCTGTTTGTCTAGGCGGTTTGTGTCTTGGTGATTTTAGAAATTCCCGCGAAAGATTCAATTTCTCGGTTAAATCACAAGATCAGTAAAATCCCGTAGTTACTATGGCTACCACATCAAGTACATCATCAGATGATATTCAGGCAGCAGGATCTGACACTCGTCCACCTATGCTAGATAGGACGGATTATGAGTCTTGGGCACAACGAATTAGACTTTACTGCTTGGGAAAAGATAATGGTGTTAACATTCTTAAGTCAATTGACGAAGGACCTTATCAGATGGGTACCACCAGAGACGTTGTTACAACTGGTGAAGATGGTACTGTAACTTGGGGCATCGACAGACCTAGAAACTACAATGATCTTAATGAAGAAGAAAAGAAGAGGTATGATGCCGATATTAGAGCCTCCAACATAGTTATTCAAGGTCTTCCAAAGGATGTATACAAGCTCATCAATTTTAACACTGAAGCCAAGGCTGTGTGGGACAACGTTAAAATGTTGTTGGCAGGGTCAGAGCTCACAAAGGAAGATCGTGAGTCACAGCTGTATGATGAGTTCGAGCATTTCAAAATGAACCCAGGAGAAAATGTCACAGATTACTATGTGAGATTTCATAAGTTGGTGAATGATATGAGGATGATCAGAATGACTATGCCCAACATCCAACTTAACTCAAAGTTTGTGAACAACATGACTCCGGAATGGGACAGATTTGTTACTGCTGTCAAACTCAACAAAGGTTTAAGGGAGACTAACTATGAACAGCTGTATGCTTACCTGCAACAACATGAGAAGCATGCTGCCTATGATTGGGTGCTGAGAGAAAAGTTGAATCCTTCAACTACGAATGACCCACTGGCTTTCATGACAAATGTACAACCAACAATCCAATCATCATCCTATCCAAGCTATCACCAACTTCACTCACAAGTACCTGCTATGAGTTCACAACTTGACTCAGGCTACTCTCAGACCGACAAAATGATTGACAACCTCACCAATCAAGTATCTCTACTGGTTCAACAGTTTCAAGCATCACTCCCTCAGACCAACAATCAGTTAAGGAATTCTTCCAACCCACGCAATCTAGCAATGGTGGAGGACGGGAAAATTGTGGTCCAGAATGTGCAAGGGAGAGCTGGTAGAAACATGGGTCGAGGTTATGTGCAGAACAGAGCAGGGAATGCCAATCAGGGGCAAGGGAAACAGATCAAGTGTTATAATTGTGGGGGGCTTGGACACATTGCTAGAAACTGCAATCAACCTAAACGTCCTCAGAATTCAGATTACTTCAAAGACAAGATGCTGTTAATGCAAGCTCAAGAAAATGGTGCTGTATTGGATGAGGAAGAGTTATTGTTCTTGGCAGGAGATGGAGGAAATACGTTTGATGAAGATGTGGATGAGAAACCTGTTCAGGATCTGGCACTTAATGATCCTAACATCTTCAAGGCAGATGACTGTGATGCATTTGACTCTGATGTGGATGATGAACCTACTGCTCAAACTATCTTCATGGCTAACTTGTCTTCCCTAGCCTCATCTCGTCAAGCTGGTTCTTCTAATGCATCCGTGATTTCTGAGGTACTAAAAATTTATGACACATATAATATTGTCGAGGGACATCAGATTCCCGAAGAAGTACATCAGGCGGTTGTTTCTGACTCAAGTGATGTTGATATGGAAAATAGCAATATTGTCTCATATGAACAGTATTTGAATAGCAACAACTCGCCTGATGTACCAAATGGTGAATCCTTTGTCAATAATGATGTGTGTGCTATGAGTAATGTATGTGCCTTAGACAATGCTAGTAATGTAGATAATGCATGTGAGTACCATGAGAACCAATTGCCTGTCCCTGATAATAACTTGATCACTAGACTTAACATCTATAAAGAACAAGTGGCTATGTATGAACAGCGTGCTAAGTTTGAGCTTAATGATCGTGAGCAGAAATTAGAAGGTCAAATGAGTACACTTATTAAAGAGTCTAGAGTGCGAGAAGAACATTAAATTAATTAGAGTTAAGTTCTTTGAAAAGTCAGCTAGAACAGTCTGTCATACAAAAACAGGAAGCACAAAAGTGTGTAACAACACTTAGGCAAGAATTCAAACAAAAAGAAACAACTCTTTTAAATGATTTCTCTAAACTCAAGACGTTAAAAAATAAGCTTGAAGATAAGTTGTACACACAAAATCAAACCATACAAACTGCTCAAATGATTCATAAGCACAGAAAGCTGAGTGATAAGCATAGTAAAATCATGATAGGTGAACCAAAGTCAACCATCCTTAGGGACATGCAAGTACTTCAACCTGCCCTATATGATGGTAATGTAATGATTAAGCCTATTCATGACCAACCTGAGCATATCTACACTGATGAAGAGGATGAGTTAAGTGATAAAACGAAAGAAAAAATGAATGAGAAAATGAGGGATCCCGAGTGCATAGCCAGACGAATAATAATCAAACCCCATGATTATTATGAGGAAAATCGTTTGACTGTGTTTGCTCCTCAAAAGAAGTTAACACCTGAACAGATATTTTGGAAACAAGATAGTGAAAAACTTAAGGAAGATAAACTTAAGGCCAACACCCCCCTCATTCGAAAAGTTGCGTCCATAACGGTGTATCCTCCCAATACACCTAGGAATTTGGTGCCTTTGTCTCTTCCCACTGAATGCAAAACCTTTATTAGCTTATATGTGCTTTGGCAACTGTTTGCTGATTTTGATAAAACATGTAAGAAGAGAATCACACCAACCGGCATCACTGAGGGGGAAAGGTGTTTTGAAAATACAAAAAGGTGTTACTTAACTGAGGTCATGCCATTCTTTAAACTACTTAAAGAACACTTTGAAGGGTTGCAAACTGCCCTTAAAGCCGAAATAAATGAAATGAAAGTAGTATTTAAAGATATGGAAAATGAGGTGAATGAACATGCAATAGAACTTAAGAGTCGAGAGATTGAAAGAAAAAACATACTCATTACTAACGACAACTTGATTGCTAAATGTATTGCACAAGATGTATTTTACACTGTCACTGATTCTGCATTGTCTGCTTGTCAATTTAATGAGTATGCTATTGCGTTAAATGTCACCCAGAATCGTGTTGTTGAGCTTGAGGGGGAGAATTTGAAATTGCTTGAAAAAATTCAAAATGACGACCATGATAACATGGTTAAACGTTTTTCTAAACTAGAAGTTGATTATTTGAACTTGCAACTTAAACATCAACACTTAGAAGAAAAATGCAAAATATCAAATGTCAAGACATCCACGGATGTTCCTGAGTTTGATACATATTTTGAATTAAGCAAACGTGATGAAACAATTCAAGCTCACACGAACACGATTCGACTGCTGAGGGCCCAAATTGCCCAATTGAAATCCAACAAGTGTGAAGTATATGGCACCAATAAACCTTCGTCTTCAGATTCTCAGAATTTTCAATATCAAAACACCATAAATAAGCTACATTATGAAAATGAGTGTTATCGAGAAGAAAATTCAAAGGTTAAACAACATTTCAAGGAGTTATATGATTCTATTAAAGTTACAAGAAGCAATCATAATGATCAAATAACCTCTTTGACAAATGAAATTGAGAATCTTAAGGCTCGGGTGAAAGGTAAAATGCCATGCACCACTTGTAATTGTGATGCACCAAAGGGTACTGATAGTAAAAAGTATGATGTTGATGTTGGGCGTATTCCACTTAAGCTAAGAAACAACAGCCTTGCCCATCAAACATATCTCGATCATCTTAGAGAAGGCCTTGACACACTTCGTGAGATAGTTGAAGAGGATAGGAATGATAAGCCACTCGATCAAGCAGTTGTCTATGCATGCAAACTCACGAAAAGGATTCAGGAAAACTTAGAATATGCCATAGGCTCAATTCCTAAGTTTAGAGGCCATAGAGATAGATTTGTTGCATCATCATCTAATGTTGTGAACAAGCATGTAGCCTTTGATCTACCACCCAAAACATCAGAACCCAACACATCATTATCAGGAAGGCATGTAACAGAGAAACAAACTAATGTTACCTTCGATACTTCTACAGGAGTAAAAAGTGACACACAAGCTAGCGGGTCAAGGTCTAGAGGAAATGAAAGAAAGGATATGACTGCGACAGCTAAGAATGTTCACTTGAAGAATGTAGAAGTCCAACCTAGGAACAATAAGTTTACAATGAGTAGAATGAATCATGTTGATTCTAGTATCAAAAGTACTGTAATTAATTCGAATTCTAATGCTATCTGTAAAACATGCGACAATTGTTTAATTTATGCTAATCATGATGAATGTGTTGTGTCCTTCCTGATGTCTTCTGCATCATCCCACGATAAGAATGGTAGGATAACTGAAGCATGCACAAAGGTTTGGAAAGCAACAGGAAAAACATTTGCTAGCATAGGCTATCAATGGAGACCCACTGGAAGAAAATTCAATTTAGGAAAACAGTGCACGTTACCTAAAATGAATAAGCATAAAATTGTGAAAGTTAAGGAATGGAGATCCACTGGAAGGAAATTCAATTTAGGAAAACAGAGATCATTACCTAAAATGAATATGCATAAAATTGTGAAGAATAAGGAATGGAGACCAACTGGTAGAATCCTGCCTTTAGAATCACAATGCCTTCCATCTAGGTCTTGTCCTACATCTAGTTCCGTCTCCTCAGCAAAGACAGTAGCATCTGTGAAATCTGTGGCTTCTGAATATGTATGTGCTGACCAAATGGACCCCAATTGTACGTGGGGATCCACATTTTTCAGTTATCCATTGTTGTCTGGTTTCAAATGCAGGTCGTACAAATCGTCCTGTGGTATTTGGACTCAGGCTGCTCAAAACATATGACTGGGGATCGCTCACGGCTCAAGAACTTCGTGAAAAAGTTTATCGGGACAGTTAGATTCGGGAACGACCACTTTGGTGCTATTATGGGTTATGGAGATTATGTGTTTGGTAACAGTGTAATCTCAAGGGTATATTATGTGGAAGGACTAGGACACAATCTGTTTTCTGTGGGTCAATTTTGTGATTCAGATCTGGAAGTGGCTTTCAGAAAGCATACATGTTTCGTCAGAGAATTGGATGGTTTAGATCTCCTCAAGGGCAGTCGGGGCACCAATCTATACACCATTTCAATTGAAGAAATGTTGAAGTCCTCTCCCATATGCTTGCTCTCTAAAGCCTCTAAAACAAAATCATGGCTGTGGCATCGTCGTTTGAACCATTTGAACATCGGTACCATTAATAATCTTTCCCGTAAAGATCTTGTTAGAGGGATGCCCAGACTAAAGTATGAGAAAGATCATCTCTGCTCTGCATGTCAACTGGGCAAAAGCAAGAAACAAACCCACAAACCTAAAACCATCAACACCAACATGGAAGCTCTTCATACCCTCCACATGGACTTGTGCGGTCCAATGAGAATACAAACCATTAATGGAAAGAAGTACGTTCTGGTGATAGTTGATGACTATTCTCGGTTCACATGGGTAAAGTTTTTGAGAACCAAGGACGAAACTCCAGAGGTTATCATTAAACTGATAAAACAGCTGCAAGTAAGGCTCGATAAAACTGTCAGAATCATCCGCACAGATAATGGTACGGAGTTTGTTAACCAACAACTCCGTAATTTCTATGAAAGTATTGGCATCACGCATCAGAAAAGTATCCCTCGCACCCCTCAACAGAATGGGGTGGTTGAACGAAGGAACCGTACTCTGGTGGAGGCTGCAAGAACTATGCTTATATTTTCAAAGACCCCGATGTTTCTCTGGGCAGAGGCTATTGCAACAGCATGTTACACTCAAAACCGATCCCTAATTCATCCGGTTCATGAGAAGACTCCCTTCGAGTTAATTCATAACAAGAAACCAGATCTTTCCTTTCTACGTGTGTTTGGTGCACTCTGCTATCCAACTAACGATAGTCAAGACTTGGGAAAGTTAAGAGCTAAAGCAGATATAGGTATTTTCGTTGGATACGCACCAGACAGTAAAGGGTATCGAATCTACAATAAAAGAACCCGTAAAATCATGGAAACCATTCATGTTACGTTCGATGAGCTAAGTGAGCTACCTGTTTCAGGACAAATCAGTTCTGGACCCGATCTTCACCTTTTGTCTCCTGGACCCATTAGTTCAGGACTTGTACAGAATTCCACGCCTGAAGATTCTTATGCGCCACCTACATGTGAGGAGTTGACGAAGTTATTCGATCCCATGTTTGATGAATATTTTGAGCCAACAAATGGAACCATCCCGAGTGAATCAGCTGTAATTCCTATGAATGAGGTTCAAGCCCCACAAGATTCAGAAGGACCTGCAGCTTCAGTATCAGTCAGTCACAATGCTCCTGCTGCCAGTCAATCGCCTTCGTCATCACACACTCAAACTTCTCCGGTAATGCAAGAATCTTCAGATAATAACTCTTTGGAAGTTAATCCTTTTGCTCCTGTTGAAGAGGTTCCTTTTGAAAACATATTTGCTCCTGAACATCCATCAGACACATCCTTACCTGAGGAACACAGCACTGCTACATCTGTTCATAACCAACAACCTCACGACCATCTCAGGAAATGGACCAGTGATCATCCAATCGACAACATCATAGGCAATCCCTCACGTCCAGTATCCACACGTAATCAACTAGCCACTGATGCACTATGGTGCTTCTTCAATTCAGTACTGTCTAAAGTCGAACCAAAAGATGCCAAAGAAGCAATGACTAAAGATTGCTGGTTCCAGGCTATGCAGGATGAAATCCATGAATTTGATCGACTTGAAGTATGGGAATTAGTGCCTCCTCCGGAGCGTGCAATGATCATTGCTTTAAAGTGGATCTTCAAAGTGAAGCTTGACGAGTATGGTGATGTCTTAAAGAACAAGGCACGGCTAGTTGCTAAAGGGTTTAGACAAGAAGAGGGCATTGATTTTGAAGAATCGTTTGCTCCGGTTGCTAGAATTGAAGCTATAAGAATCTTCCTAGCTAATGCGGCTAGTCGTAATATGATAGTCTACCAGATGGATGTCAAAACGGCATTCTTGAATGGTGACTTAAAGGAAGAAGTTTATGTGAGTCAACCTGAAGGATTCGTGGATGCTGAACACCCTACTCATGTTTACCGCTTGAAGAAGGCTCTTTATGGGCTAAAACAGGCGCCACGGGCATGGTACGATACATTGTCCAAGTTCCTCCTAGCAAACAAATTCTCCAAGGGTGTTGTTGATCCTACACTATTCACCAGGAAATCAAGAAACCATCTACTGCTAGTTCAGATATACGTAGATGATATCATCTTTGCTTCAACAGATCCTGGTGAATGTGATAGTTTTTCAAAGGAGATGAATTCCAAGTTCCAAATGTCCATGATGGGACAAATGTCATTCTTCTTAGGACTACAAGTTTCTCAAAGTCCCGGAGGCATATTCATCAATCAATCCAAATACGCCAACGAGATCCTGAAAAAGTTTGGATTCCATTCAAGTGAACCTGTTGACACTCCCATGGTTGATAGAACGAAGCTGGATGAAGATCCTTCAGGGATTCCAGTTGATATCACACAGTATCGAAGCATGATTGGATCTTTGATGTACATCACGGCTAGCAGACCAGATCTTCTGTTTGCTGTGTGCATGTGTGCTCGGTATCAATCCAGACCAACCAAGAAGCATGTTGAAGCAGTGAAAAGGATCTTCCGATATCTTCAAGGCACGGTTCATATGGGTCTCTGGTATCCTAAGGACACTGCAATGGAGTTAACGGCATACGCAGATGCTGATCATGCGGGATGTCAAGACACTCGTCGAAGTACTTCAGGAGGAGCTCAATTTTTAGGGGAAAAGTTGGTTAGTTGGTCTTCTAAGAAGCAGATGAGTACTTCCATATCATCTACTGAAGCTGAGTACATTGCTATGTCTGCATGTTGTGCACAAATCCTTTGGATGCGATCACAGCTTTCGGACTATGGATTCTCATACAACCAAATTCCCCTATATTGTGACAACAAAAGCGCCATTGCTCTCTGTTGTAACAATGTTCAGCACTCCAGGTCAAAACACATCGACATCAGGCATCACTTCATCAGGGAACAGGTGGAAAAAGGAATTGTGGAACTATACTTCGTGAGGACAGAGTTTCAGTTAGCTGATATATTCACCAAGGCCCTCCCAAGAGAAAGGTTTCAGTTTATTCTCCCACGCCTTGGCATGAAAAGCATGACTCCAGAAACCCTCAAGTGTCTTCAGGAAGAAAAGGAGGAGTAAAGGATTGTCTTCTTATATCCTTGTACATAGTTGTATATATCTTAAATCAAAAAGAAAAATACAAAAATATAAAACCTATAAAAACCATAAAAATCGAAAAATCAGAAAATACCAAAAATAGTTCTACCTAGGCATGTCTTCTGTTTATCGATAACATTTACGTATCTAGAAATGTCATTCAACAATGGCACGGATTCTTAAATGAAGCTCGAGCAGAAGTTATACTAATCAGTTAAAACATGTCTTAATGGCTTGCAGTTACTTCATACTGCAACCCGCACTGTACAATGGGGAAAGCATGTCACCAAAAAGACAGCTGTTTCTCCAACCGGGTGATGTTCACCTGGGCATGGATTACTTTATATCCATGTTCTCCCGACTTGATGTACGTGTCAGTGCATCACTTCGTATATAAGAAGAGAAGTCTTCTTTTCATCAAGATTCTCTATCTTGTTTGATTCTTCAAGAGAGTCTTGATGTTACACAAGGTGGTAAATTGAACTAAATTTTCACAAATGTCCGTCGCTCAATTGAATGACTACAACTATGTTAATGGGAAACGGATCATCAATTGAGGGGGAGCATATGTGTTCAAATTTCCGACACCTTGCCACATTTGTGCAAACATCAGCAGTAACACTCTCTCGCTGTTTCAAAGGGAGCATAGTATGCTTCAAAATCAGAATACATTTAAACCTGACCACATTTTCTCCCAAATTTTTCTAAATATATTTAAATCAATTGGGATCACAAATCTCAAAAGGTTTGAAATTTATGATCGGGGAGAGAATGTGATTTAAATATGGAATCTGATAAAATGTGATGATTTGGAAGTTAATGTATGCTCTCCAGTATGTGCCAAACCATTTTGTATATCAAGGCACATATTGAGGGGGAGCAAAATGTTTTGGTAATAAACGCAAGCTCCTCCACATGTGCTAAAATCTTTCTTATATCAATGCACATATTGAGGGGGAGCAAATGGTTTTAACAAAACAAAGGATTTGGCATCTCATGTGGCCGTGACTCAGAATTAACCAATGAATTGACGATAGCTAAAGTCAGTAGTCGAAAGGACATGTCCTGGACGGGTAATAATTTCAAGCCAGTTTATCTGGTGATGTAAGCGTGTCTCGCAAAGGACGTGTATAAGTAGAATGTACCGATTTCGAGCGACTTTCCTTTAATATGATCTGGACGGGTAATAATTTCAAGCTAGTTTACTAGTGATGTAAGCGTGTCTCGCGATGATCATATTCTTGGAAAATCAATCAATTCAAAAAGTGCGAGCTCTGCCTAACATGTGCAAATTTATAAAACAATCAACCGAGCACATGTTGAGGGGAGCATTTGAAAAAATATAAAACTCTCAAGTGTTTGCAAAAAATGTGTTTCAGAATCATGAACACTTTGAGAGATTTTTCAAGGATTTGGTTTTATGGCAATCGTGGAAGAATACCAAAGACCGACCATTTTAATTAATGCATGGAGTTATAAGGATGGTTAGGTTAGGCTTATGTTCCCACGATCCCGCCAGAGCCGGAGGGATCTACCCAGGGACAATCCACTAGTTAGTGTAGAAGTCCTTAGGTATGATTAAAAAAAGGAGATAAGTGGATAAGGGAAAAGTGCCGACTGAGATGGAGCTAGTACTGGAACAAACCCAACAAGGTTCTAGTAATGAAGTCTCGGTAAGCACTGAAGGGTTGAAGAATGAAAAAGAATTGTAAAGAGAAAGGGTGAAAAGAAATAGCCCTCCTTACAACTTAGGCAGAAACCGGGTCAATACATATGCTGTCAGAACCACTTAGTTGGTTGCTGGCATTGAAGACAAAGTATCATGGACCCAGTGATACGCTGCACAACCCTCCCTAGCCACTCAAGGTCCCTCAAAGGACTCTTGTTTCACTTGTCACGGAGATCAATACATTTCTATCATCTCTCTCACTCCGAGTTAGATGATATTGAAAAGGTGGCAGTCCTCTCCAGCCTCCGATCACCAAATCAAAACGCACAATTGAGTCTAGAGCCACGAGATGCATAATAAGATCTCATAGGGACACAAATTATTTCTACACTGGGTGTTCAACATTAAGGACACCAGTTGTAATCTTAAGAGTCCTACGCAGATCTTAGCAATCTGCCAGAACATTTATGAGAGAATTTACTTATGTAATTCTCAATGATTGAATGGAAATTCCTGCCAGGGTCAACATCAAGCACCCCTGAAAGCAGGTCACTTAGGTAATTCCTCGTGGATTACGCTTTGTGGTCGCGGCGGTTTCAACCGGTCTACAGTCGTGGAGTGATCTCCAGCGACTCACCTAATCGTTGATTTACTACGGTAAAATCTTAAAAGGCCCTCTGTGGGTTTTCGATTAGGAACGGTCTTGGTAAGGATTAGAGAGAGTCTTCACACTATGCTGTTGACGATCTCGAAGTCCAAACTTGTAAGTACCGGTCGAATTATTGCTAACTGTCGTATGCAGGAATTTCTGGCGGATGTTGCTGTGGAATGCTGTAGCTGGTTGCTGTTGTAGCTGGTTGCAGAAAAGATGCCAATCCATCACCACATGTTCACACTACATCATCATTGTTATTCAACAAAGTCATGATCAACCTAAAGACCTTCAACACGGCTTCTGCTAACTCTGATGCTGAAGATCATGACACCAACCAGTGTGAGCATGTCGGCGCGAAGATTATCACATCACAAGGAAACATACTGCTGAAAGATGACTTGAATACAAATGTTGGATGATAAAGTCGAAGAATACACAAAAAATCATCCAAGACAATCGATCAGTCATCAAATCATCACTGCTGAATGCACAAAGATACTAGAGTGTGAAGAATCAAAGACTACGAGCTATAAAGACAAGTTCAGAAGAAAGAATGCTAGAATTCGAATTATTATTTCCGGGGTGACCTCCCTTAGGGGGAGATTGTTAGGAATATAAATATTCAGATGAAGGCTCGGTCACCCCGAGCATCTAATTAGCATTTCTATAGCTCGTAGGCTTATCTATATTAGCTTAGTATTATTAGTATTAGTATTAGTCGTATCTATATTTGTGGAGTGGGTCGGGGCTTTCCCCACTGTCAGCTCACTCCACAGTCCACTAGGGACATAATATGTAGTAGTATATATATCCCTTCCCACACAAGGGAAGGGTTGGACCTTTTCACTTAATCTAATATTACTTGTGTTCTCTCACTAAAAAGGCTCCCACTTCTCTCTAGATATCTTCTCTTATTCGATCCATACAACCCTCAAACTTGAGATTCATGTATTGTGATCACACCATCAACTGCTTCATGGGATATAATGAAATTCACAAGTTCTGCGACAACACTCTTAAGAAGGTTCGAGATGGTTTAGACATTTGGTTGAAGGAACAGGAATTGTACAAGTCAAAGAGGTGGACAACTTCTCAACTTTGAGAAGTTCGTCAATTCATCGGGAAGATTGAAAAGAAGCTCACATTCAGAGATCAGATGCGGAGATTGGAAAGCTATGTTGGCGGAAGACAATCGTTCCCAATCCGGAACTTTCGACGACCAGATCCGGAATTCTCGGCGAACAGAATGATGGATTAATGTAAGAATGGATATTATTGATTATAATTTGCTTGTAATAAATTATGGCTTATGCACACATAACAGTGCATAACCCGTACTTTGTAAAGAAAGGACCCCTGGGGTACGCTTCAGTGCCTCAATCCTGATTTAAGGAGCGAAAAGAACAAGTATTCCCTCTTGTAATCAAATTTTTTATAAGTTTTTCATAATTCTGCTGAAAAGAACAAGTATTCCCTCTTGTAATCAAAACCTCAAAAAGTTATTTCACTTATTGAAGGGGAGTATTTAAAACAATCTTTGTTCAAACGGATAAGCTCTTATTAGATTCTTCCCGTAAACTTCAAAAAGCATATTTTAATTAAACATTTTCCAAAAACAACATCAATATGCTATTTTTGAGGGGGAGAAAAACATCATGTGATTAAAATATGACGACATAAGTGTGGAATCTCACATGAGCTCGACTCAGATATCACCAATGAATTGATGAAGCTTAAATGTCAGTAATCGAAAGGACTTATCCTAGATGGGTAATAATTTCAAGCTAGTCTAACTAGTGATGTAAGCATGTCTCGTATAGGACTTGTCTGAGTAGAGTGGCCCGTTTCGAGAGATTTTTCTTTGAATTTGACCAGGACGGGTAATAATTTCAAGCTAGTCTAACTAGTGATGTAAGCGTGTCTCGAATCGGTCATGTTCATTAAAAATTGATCAATTCAAAAGTGTGAACTCTACCCAACATGTGCAAATTTATCTTAAAAAACTTATGAGTACATGTGAAGGGGGAGTACTTCAGAAAATACAAAACTCTCAAAGTGTTAACAAAATATGTTTTACAGTCATAAACACTTTGAGAGATTTTTTCACAAAAGGTTTTATGGCATCGTGATCGACAAACCTAGGATAATCATGGAGTAATAAGGTGATTATGGTTAGGTTTATGTTCAACGATCCGCCAGAGCCGGAGGGATCTACCCAAGGACAACACCCATAGATAGATTTAGAAGTCCTTAAGTATGATTGAAAAAATGAGTAAAGAAATTAAAGGAGAAAGAAGGGGTTGAAAAATTAAAAAGAAGAGTTAAGAAAAGGGGTGAAAAGAAATAGCCCTCCAAATGATCAACTTAGGGCAGAAACCGAGTTCAATTCATATGCTACTGCGTGTCACTAAGATGACCGGTATTGAAGACAAGACGTCATGCACCCAGTGACGCACTGCACTCAACCCCCTAGCCACTCAAGTATCTATTAAAAGGTACTTGTTTCATTTCTCACGGAGAACCTTGCATAATCTATCGACCCCTCACTCCGAGATGTGTTGGTATTGAAAAGGAGGCACTCTACTCCATGCCTCTGACTACTAAAACCAAAACGCACCTAATCGAGTATAGAGCCATGAGATTCATCAAAAGATCTCTTAGGATACACTTTCCATAACATACACTTGTGTTCGCCAAAAAGGACACAAGTTGTATAAGAGTCTTTTATGAGATCTTTGGATCCTGCCTTACATATGATGGTGGTTACTTTATGTTCCAAACGGTCTACAGTCGTGGAGTAATACTTCGGTATACTTCAGCGACTCACTTGAATTGTGGGTATACTTCGGTATACCTATTGTAAGCCTTCTTGAGGGTATCCAGTTCAGGAACAACCTTTGTAAGGATTAATGATGGTTTTCACACTATGCTGTTAATTTTCTCGAAGTCCAAGCCTGTAAGTGCTGGAAATCCTGCTAAGGAGATTCTTTTCACGAATCAAGTCCAGAAGATGTGGGTCTTTACTTGGATTCTATCCATAGTATTGATAATTGCCCCTCAACGGGATTCGGACGGCTGATGTGCCCGACCAAAGTGAATGGAATCAAGACATTCATAAGTAAAACAATCGTAGTGGTCTAATCTTTATGAAAAGTCCACCGTGATCGATTGGAGATTATTACTAATCTTTATCATGCAGCTACCGATGGATGTACCTTGGAGGGAGACCGTTACCATCATGATTAATCAAATTCATCAACTCACAATCCACATGCTCATACCAACAACATTACGAAAGATAAAGTTCTCACCAAAGATCAAAGCAAAAAAGTTCAAAAGACAAAGATTGAAGCTAAAGAAAGAGAATTACATAATGTACGAAGATTCAAAGTCAAAAGAAGTATGAGCATGTTGGAAAAGACGTAAAAACACCGGAGTTAAAGACGTTGATGAAGATAAAGCAAATCTCACTTAATCACAACAAGAACAAAGAAGTAAAGTTTTAAAGATGTCTCAAGCTGAAAAAGTCAAAGTACAAGAAAAGAGATGAAGACGTCAAGCAACCTTTGATGACCAACCCTTAGTGGGACATTGTTGAGAATGCGTGTAATTAATATCAAGTGTTGGTCATTAAGTTTTGTAATAGGTTGCTTAGTTAAATAGGCTGATATGTTTGTTATTAGTTTAAGGCTTATGTAGTATAACCTTGCTAATCTTTATCCTAAAGGAAGATGCATCTAGTATCATAAGAGAGAGCATAGAATTCAGCTAGGACCAACTTGGTTCTATCCAAGTATGAGGATGCCAATGATATTTAGTTCCCAAGAAATTCTTGAGGCTTCCTTTGATGTTTTTACCATCTGATGTGTGATAATTGCATGTTTCGAACGCGAAGAACACTATCTTTCCATGGTGTAATGCTGAAAAGTATATTTTATTCTCCATTTCTGGTGCCTTGGCTTCAATGCAAAAACATGTATAAGCAATATAAATCGTATGCTTACCTAAACCATCTAATTTCTCCCATTCTTTTGAAAAATCATTCGGCTTGAATAAATCAAAGGATTCTTCTAAGGTACCCACGATTACTAGCAAAAGATGTTGCTCACATTCCACTAGGAAAGAAGAACCACCACAACTTGTTGGTTTAGCTACAACAGTCTCCATAGTGTATTCTTCATCCATTTCTCTAATGACATCAAGTCTCCCATCATTACACAATGCATATATATCTTTTTCGTGAAACGTGGGAAAACGAAAAGAATATGGAACATCACCACCAACTTCCAGATAAGTTCTACGCAAGAATTGTTCCTGACCTACAAAGTATCTGCCAAATCGATGCCATTGCAAGTTACATCCAACAACCATACAATCCTTGGAAGTAGGTGGTGCTGAGAAACAACAGCCATCAAAATTACCCTCCAAACGTAGCTCTCAAATATCACTTGTTAAGGGGTTAAAGAACATCAGGTGTCTAAGTGCACATTTTTCAATCACCAACCAACCATACCTAGAATAGTGTATTCTAATATCACCCATCAACTGTTGAGGTATTTTTATAAAGTATTTGTCACCTATCATCGGAACTGATAAAGTAATAATGCCTTGATATTTGTCAAATACCATCAACCATGGTGAAGCTACTGAATATGTTTGCAATCTCTTTACTACTGTTTTGTTGCTCCATTGTACTAAAGGAGCTGCTAAATGACAAGATTTGCATGTAGCACGAAAGTTCATGTATTTCACACAAACACAATGCTCCATTATCATTTCTAAAATATGAAATGGCATATTGAGAAGGTGTGATTCTGTTGACATAAATAATGCCTAAAAACATTATTCATATCTCTATGTTTTAATGATCACAAAATATAAACTCATTAAACATAAACTTATCAAATAAACAAGTATTTAGTTGTAAATATTCACTTCTACAACTTAATCACTTAAGGTATGAATAAACAAGTGCTTAATGCATTATATGATCAAAGGAACATTTTCTTAATAACTAGATTTTTTATAAAACATCAAAAACATTTTATATATTTTTGAAAAACATTTTTGGCATTAAATAAAAATGTTTAATCTTTTATAAAAATATGAATTCAAATTTTTAACCAAAATCAGTTAAAATGTTCCAGAAAAACCTTCTCTACAAAAGGACAAAATTGGCCAACGGACAGAAGGGGCGGCCCCCTTAATTTTACTAGGCGGCCCCCTTAATTATTAAGGGGACCGCCCCCTATTTAAGGGGACCGCCCCCGCTCCAGTAGACCTCCAGCTGTCCAATTTTTCTCCTATAAATACCAGCCTTTTCCTGGACTTTTACTCACCTTTTGCACACTAAAACTTTCTGTTTTAAATCACATTTCATATCTTCAAAATCCTTTGATCATATAATCTTAAGCTTTGGTTTCTAAGTGATCCAAACTTCCTCCATTCAAGTGCAAAAGAAGAATACTCCTTCAAACAACTAAAGAAGAAGTATTGCAACTTAGATACCTAAGTTGTTTGTGTCATCACATATATTTGTATATAAGTTGTGTATTGTTATTAGATAGTTGTGTGTATAATTATTTGGGATAGGTTAGTGTGTAAGTAGAGAAGTTGTGTTGTTAAGGTGTGTAAGTAGTAAAGGTGTGAAGAAGTAGTAGTGAACATAGGTTGTGGTTAGTCGTGAAGTGTCGTGAAGAAGTTGTGAAGAAGTCGTGAAGAAGTTGTGAAGAAGTCGTGAAGAAGTCGTGAACTAGTCGTGAAGAAGGTGTGATTAAGTCGTGTTTAAGTTGTGAGATTGGTTCTAGCTACGATTAGAACTCGACATCTAGCTTTGTGTCGTTAAGCCGGTGTAAGCTAAAGTTGTGTAAGGTTTTCTCCGCCATAAGGGAGCTTGTTGACATAGTGAAGAAAACTCTCGAGTTAGGTGCTCGGGGAGTGGAGTAGGGCAAGGAAGATGTCCTTGTAGCCGAACCACTATAAATCTCTTGTCTCTCGGTTAGATCTTTCCATCTCTAGCTTTAATTTCATTTTATTACCTTACTTGCATTACATATTTATATTTACTTATATACATATTGTTCATATTGTTCAAGAAGTTGAGATCACATAAATTCGAATCTAAGTTTTAAAAAGTAAACAAAGTTTTCACAATAAAATTTAAAAAGGACATAAAACTATTCAACCCCCCTTCTAGTTTTCCACAATTGGTATCAAGAGCCACGTTAAACAAGATTTTTAAAATTAACTGTATTTTAAAACTTGAAACGATCTATGGAATCTTTAAAATATTTAGAAGGGCAATCTATGCAAAGACCACCACTATTTGAAAGTGATGGTTTTCTTTATTGGAAAAATAGATTCGAAACTTATGTGAAATCAAAGGATCATGATCTTTGGCATGTTATTACCTATGGTGATTTTCCCCCTATTCAATATAATATCCTAACTAAAATAGATGAAATTGTACCTTTTGAAAAACAAAATGATGATTTAAAAAAGAAACTAGCAAAAAATAATGAAGCTAAAATGGTTATTTATAATGCGTTACCACGCAAAGAATATGAAAGAATTTTTATGTGTCAAACCGCAAAAGAGATTTGGGATTCTTTACTAATCACTCACCAAGGTAATAGTCAAGTCAAAGATAATAAAATAGATCTTCTTGTGCAACAATATGAACAATTTACAATTCCTGAAGAGGAATCTATTGATAATGCATTTGCTAAATTTAACACAATCATCACAAGTTTAAAAGCACTTGATGAGACTTTTTCTAGCAAAAATTGTGTAAGGAAATTTCTTAGGGCATTACATCCAAAATGGTGCGCGAAGGTCACGGCAATTGAAGAATCAAAGAACTTGATGACGTTATCACTTGATGAGCTTATTGGCAACTTAAAGGTTCATGAAGAAATTATAAAAAGGGACTCGGAAACGGTCAAGAGCAAGAAAGATCAAATCAAGTCTCTCGCGCTAAAAGCCAAAAAGGAACTTAGTAATGATGATGATTCAAGTGACGAGAGTGAAGACGAAGAATATGCAATGGCCGTTAGAGAATTCAAGAAATTCTTCAAGAGACGAGGAAGATTCACGAGACAACCACGAGATGAAAGAAGATCGCTACAAAGAAATAGAAATGATAACTACGGGAAAAGAAAGTGCTTTAGATGTGGAAGTCAAAACCATCTCATTGGCGAATGTCCAAAGCCACCGGGTTATGATTACGAAAGCGCATTTGTTAGTGGAACATGGAGCGATAGCGACAAAGATGAAGCGGACAAAGCAAAAGACGAAAAGTGCCTTGTAGCTCAAGCCACCGATGAAATATGTCTAGGAATAAATTTGGAGCCCGACGAATGGATTAAGGATAGCGGATGCTCGAAGCACATGACGGGAAACCGGAAGCTATTCTCCTCCTACAAGGCATACAACGGAGGTAACGTTATTTTCGGTAGTGATTTTCGTGGAAAAATCATTGGCAAAGGTACGATCTCTCAAGACTCCCTAACTATTGAAAATGTCGAGCATGTAGATAACTTAACATATAACTTGCTTAGTATAGGACAAATATGCGATAATAAGTGTAGGGTTACTTTTACAAGTAAAGATAGCGAAATAGTTAAGGACGGAAAGGTCATAGGTAGAGGAGTTTAGGAAAGGTGGCGTATATGTTATGAAACTAGGAAATAAACCGGAAGATAAAATATGTCTAGCAACCTTAGATGAAAACTCTACATTGTGGCATAGAAGATTAGGTCACGCAAATATGCAACAAATACAATCCCTAGCCTCTAAAGAATTAGTTAGAAACTTGCCTAACCTAAGATATGACCAACACTTTTGCGATGCATGTAAAATAGGAAAGCAAGCACATGCTAGTCACAAAGCTAAGAATATAGTCTCCACTACTAGATGCCTAGAATTATTACACATGGACCTTTTTGGTCCAACCGCTGTGCGAAGTTACGGAGGTAATCGTTATACCTTAGTAATTGTAGATGACTATTCACGATACACGTGGACTAGTTTTTTAAGTGATAAAACCGAAGCCTTTAATAAATTTGAAATATTTAGTAAAATGATTCAAAATAAATTAGGATGTTCTATAGTATCAATTAGGACGGACCATGGTCGGGAATTTGATAATGAAGTGCAATTCGGAAAATATTGTGATTTAAATGGGATATCTCACAATTTCTCCGCTCCTCGCACTCCACAATCAAATGGGGTAGTAGAAAGAAAGAATCGAACCTTACAAGAAATGAGTAGAACAATGCTAAATGAACAATCTATCCCACAAAAATTTTGGTGCCATGCCGTAGATACATCAACATATATAATAAATAGAGTCTCAATTAGGAGAATATTTAGAAAAACCCCATATGAGTTATTAAGAGGTAGAAAACCTAATCTAAATTACTTTAGGGTATTCGGGAGCAAATGTTTTGTTCTCAATACAAAAGATTGCCTTACTAAGTTTGATCCTAAGTCGTACGAAGGAATCTTTCTAGGGTATTCACAAAATAGTAAAGCATACATAATACTTAACAAACACACTATGAAAGTAGAAGAGTCCTTAAATGTAACATTTGATGAAACTCCACCACCACCTAAGACATTGCCCCTAGAAGATGATGACCTAGTTGAAGAAGAAGCTATTGAGGTTAGTAAAATTAAACCCTTAGGTGATGATAATGAAGATATAATATTAGGTGAAGACGAAATAGTTAATGTTAAGGAATCTAAATCACACCCGTTAGATAATATAATAGGAAACTTAAATCAAAGAACACTTAGATCACAAGCTCAAGATAAAAATAACTTCTTTTGTTTCCTATCAACTATAGAACCTAAAAATATAAATGAGGCATTAAAAGATGAAAGTTGGGTTATGGCTATGCAAGAAGAACTAAATCAATTTAAGACTAATGACGTTTGGGAACTAGTCCCAAATCCCATGAACATGACCATCATAGGAACTAAGTGGGTTTATAGAAATAAGTTAGATGAAAATGGAATAGTTACTAGGAACAAGGCTAGGTTAGTTGCCCAAGGATATAATCAACAAGAAGGAATAGATTATGACGAAACTTATGCCCCCGTAGCTAGATTAGAATCTATAAGAATACTACTTGCCTATGCATGCGCCCTAGATTTTAAGTTATTTCAAATGGACGTGAAAAGTGCATTCCTTAACGGTTTTATCAATGAGGAGGTATACGTGGCACAACCTCCAGGATTCATTGACTTCGCAAAACCTGATTATGTTTATAAACTCAAGAAAGCTTTATATGGACTCAAACAAGCTCCCAAGGCTTGGTATGATCGATTAAAGGCATTTCTTATTAAACATGATTATTCCATGGGAATGGTAGATAACACTCTTTTCACGAAAAAGAAAAGCCCAAATCTCATCATTGTCCAAATATATGTCGACGACATTATATTCGGATCGACTTGTCAGGATATGTGTGATGAATTCGCCAAAATCATGCATGATGAGTTTGAGATGAGTATGATGGGTGAACTTAATTTCTTCCTAGGATTACAAATAAAACAATTAGAAGATGGAATATTTTTTAATCAATCTAAGTACATTAAGGAAATGCTTAAGAAATTTGGATTAGAAGACGCTAAGCCCATGAAGACACCAATGTCTACGAAGTAAAACTCACAAGAGATGAAGAGGGTGAGTCCATAGAAAACACTAAGTATAGAGGAATGATAGGTAGTTTACTATACTTAACGGCAAGTAGACCGGATATCATGTTTAGTGTCTGCCTTTGTGCTCGCTTTCAAGAGGATCCCAAAACCTCTCACCTAGAAGCGGTTAAGCGTATCTTCCGATACATTAAAGGCACTATACACTTAGGATTATGGTATCCTAAGGGATCGGGCACAGAAACCATCGTCTATGCGGATTCGGATCATGCGGGAGACTACGTGGATAGAAAAAGCACTAGCGGAATTTGCACGTTAATGGGATGTTGTCTAACATCTTGGTTCTCGAAGAAGCAAACCACTCTTGCTATTTCTACCACAGAAGCCGAATATGTAAGCGCTGGAAAGGCATGTCAACAAGCACTATGGATGAAACAAGCTCTCGTAGATTATGGCATTAGGTTAGATGACGTCCCAATTATGTGTGATAATAAAGGTGCTATAGATTTAAGTAAGAATCCCGTTCAACACTCTAGGACTAAACATATAGAAATACGCCACCACTTCCTCCGAGATAACGTTCAAAAAGGAAACATATCTATAGAAAAGGTTGCATCGGAAGATAACTTAGCAGACATATTCACTAAGCCCCTTAAGCGTGAACTCTTTAACCACTTACGTTTAGGCCTAGGAATGATGGAACAAATTGATTGAATTTTCTGCATTTTTAGTAAAAAAATTTTCCAGATGGGCGGACCCCTTAATGTCATAAAGGCGGTCCCCTTAATTATTAAGGGGACCGGCTTGTCATTAAGGGGACCGGCCATCTGACTATTAAATATTTTTTTCTCTCTCTCTGTTTCCTCCCATCTGAGTCTAGGAATCTGTTTTGCACAAAATAAAAGATTGAGATATTTCTTTGCATAAACATATTTAAACAAAACCCAATCTATTTTCTACAAATCATTCTCACATCTAGGAAAACACATGAAAACTATTTTTCCTACATTGTTGAATAATGCTAAAAACATTTTCTTTTCATGCATAAAGATCTCACACGAATTGTCAAAGTATATAATCTAATATATACATCTTTGATATTCATATATTGAGCAAAATCAAATCAAGGAGACCTTGGATTGTTTCTTAGGAAATTTTTGCATTTAGGAGTCGAAACAATCACATCTCCACATTTGTTGCATATAGGCACACACTAGAACAAGCTTATTAATCACATCCTTACAATTGTTCCATCATCTATTCCCCATTTAGTTTCTAGTGCCTTTGCTTCATTACCCTTGCCTTAGATGATTAGGTTCCTTAATTCTCTTAATTGCTAGACATTAATTATTGCTTGCTTATTCATTTGTCTTATATGCCATGCATGCTTAATATGTTTTTCTATTGCCTCAAAGAGTGGGACTTGCCTAAAACCAAAAGCTCAAAACATAGCCATCCTCACCTATTTCTGCAAAACCCATTTCTGGAACCCAGAAAGGTACCAGATGGGCGGCCCCCTTAATTCATAAGGCGGCCCCCTTAATTATTAAGGGGACCGCCCATAATTAAGGGGACCGGCCATCTGCTGGACGGGTTCAGAGAATCTTTTTCTGCTTTTTAGCCCATTTGATCCTATACTTCCCCAAATTCACAAACACATTTTGTCCTAAACACCCAACAAGCCTTTTTATTCCTAAACAACACAAATCCTACACTATAAATAACCCCATATCTCACCACATTCAATCATCCCATCATTTCTTCTTCAATCAACCCAAAACCAAAAACCTCTAAGCTAGCAAGGATGACCTTAAAACCCGGGTGGAAAAGAAAACCTAACCCTCACCACAAGCCCATCACAACTAGACAACCAACACCTCCATCATCATTCATCCCCAACTACTCTCCAAGATCACAACCTCACTCCATTGAACCATTTCACAAACCCTACCATTTTGGCCAAACATCCACATTCATTCCAAACTACTCACCTAAACCTCAAACCAACTTCATTGGAATACTTGAAAACCCTCATCACCTTGGTCAAACATCAAACCTTTCACCCCAATACCATCCATTTCCACCAAATAACCAAATCCCCATTCATGAAAGACAAAAGCTTCATGAAGAGATTAACCAAATCCATGATGTTAATGATCTCCTTGCTATGCACCTCACACAACGCAACAAGGGACAACCTCCATCCTCACCTTACTCAAATTGCCTACCCCACTCTCTTAACTTGGATCAAGTTACAAACCACACCCACTATTGCCCTTGTTGCATCTTCCTTCAAAAACAAATCCTCCACCTAAGTGAAGATATTTCTTGGATCGAATATCTACTTACTCGTCCCTATCCCATTCCTCCACTACAACGATATAACATCAATGGATCCGCTCCATTTCCCTCACCATCACATAACTAAAACCCATCCACATGCTTTCCGCCTCAAAATAAAATCCCTCACCCTTTTGTGTCGCAAGCAAGTCCAATCGCTCTCTTTGGCAATATGAGGACCATTAGTATTTCTAGTTATGTTGTAATCATTATGTTTCAAGTATTTTATGTAATGTAATGATGATTCATATGTTATATATGATCATCTTGAATGCATTAGTTGGTTGTTCTAAATATTTTGCTATGTATATGTATCTTGTGTCTCCTAACTTGTTTTTGCAGCCAAGATTTCCATAGCTCATTTCCTTGGTGCCCTCCAAAAATAAATTTTTGGATTTAATAAGTTTAAGTTTTGTAATCATCAAAAAGGGGGAGATTGTTGACATAAATAATGCCTAAAAACATTATTCATATCTCTATGTTTTAATGATCACAAAATATAAACTCATTAAACATAAACTTATCAAATAAACAAGTATTTAGTTGTAAATATTCACTTCTACAACTTAATCACTTAAGGTATGAATAAACAAGTGCTTAATGCATTATATGATCAAAGGAACATTTTCTTAATAACTAGATTTTTTATAAAACATCAAAAACATTTTATATATTTTTGAAAAACATTTTTGGCATTAAATAAAAATGTTTAATCTTTTATAAAAATATGAATTCAAATTTTTAACCAAAATCAGTTAAAATGTTCCAGAAAGACCTTCTCCACAAAAGGACAAAATTGGCCAACGGACAGAAGGGGCGGCCCCCTTAATTTTACTAGGCGGCCCCCTTAATTATTAAGGGGACCGCCCCCGCTCCAGTAGACCTCCAGCTGTCCAATTTTTCTCCTATAAATACCAGCCTTCTCCTGGACTTTTACTCACCTTTTGCACACTAAAACTTTCTGTTTTAAATCACATTTCATATCTTCAAAATCCTTTGATCATATAATCTTAAGCTTTGGTTTCTAAGTGATCCAAGCTTCCTCCATTCAAGTGCAAAAGAAGAATACTCCTTCAAACAACTAAAGAAGAAGTATTGCAACTTAGATACCTAAGTTGTTTGTGTCATCACATATATTTGTATATAAGTTGTGTATTGTTATTAGATAGTTGTATGTATAATTATTTGGGATAGGTTAGTGTGTAAGTAGAGAAGTTGTGTTGTTAAGGTGTGTAAGTAGTAAAGGTGTGAAGAAGTAGTAGTGAACATAGGTTGTGGTTAGTCGTGAAGTGTCGTGAAGAAGTTGTGAAGAAGTCGTGAAGAAGTCGTGAACTAGTCGTGAAGAAGAAGGTGTGATTAAGTCGTGTTTAAGTTGTGAGATTGGTTCTAGCTACGATTAGAACTCGACATCTAGCTTTGTGTCGTTAAGCCGGTGTAAGCTAAAGTTGTGTAAGGTTTTCTCCGCCATAAGGGAGCTTGTTGACATAGTGAAGAAAACTCTCGAGTTAGGTGCTCGGGGAGTGGAGTAGGGCAAGGAAGGTGTCCTTGTAGCCGAACCACTATAAATCTATTGTCTCTCGGTTAGATCTTTCCATCTCTAGCTTTAATTTCATTTTATTACCTTACTTGCATTACATATTTATATTTACTTATATACATATTGTTCATATTGTTCAAGAAGTTGAGATCACATAAATTCGAATCTAAGTTTTAAAAAGTAAACAAAGTTTTCACAATAAAATTTAAAAAGGACATAAAACTATTCAACCCCCCTTCTAGTTTTCCACAGATTCATCTGTCCTGTTCCTCTTCTTGCCATCAGATAAAGCTTTAGCATTGGTAGCTGATTTTACCATTGTCCTTGTCCTCTTCTTGTTTCAAATTAGCATGATCACCTCCTAACCTACATACAGTATGATTATACATAAGAAAACGTTTTGTTGTTAATATATAGAAGTTATGGTAAATTCATTGAAAGCAATACAATACCTGCATTGTATTCCCCAAGATGACATGGTACGAGTATAAAAGTTTGTCTATTTTATCAAAAATATGTATATAACCCCCTAACTCGGTGGTAATTACCAGGTTGTAATACACAGGGTATTGACTTTCAAGATGTATAAAAAATATAGCATCTTTGAGGTCTTTCATTTTCTCCCACATCATATTACTCATATCTAGTTTGAATAAATGCACATCACTAACAGTTTCTATAGTTTCATCTTCAAAATCTATTTCAATATAGAACAATTCTGAACAATACCCCTTGATATAACAATAGAAGTCCAATAAACAATTGGTTGGAAGAAACCTAGGCAAGGAAATGCCAGGATGTTTCACAAATGATAATAACCTTATGACAGCTTTTTTTTCCTCAACTGCTATGTCAATCTCTATGACATTGACATTATCTTCGACGGAATTGAAAGCATATACTTTACCATTACAACAAGTTGGGTCATGAAGATAACCAGTCTTACCAATTATCCTCCTTAGCTCTTTACCATATGAGAATTTGGCCCATTTGAATTCATTTTCTTCACAGTCTAGCCGACAAAAAGTAAGAGTACGATACCCGTGCCTTGTTAATAAGAAAACTGAACTTGGATCACCCAGAGGGGATGACAAACAACATTGGTCAGGTTCTTCTTTCATATGAATCAATAGAGGGAGACGAATCAACTTTGCAGTAAGTGGGTTCCAAAGGAACCACAATGGATGACTGGATAGAACTATCCACCCATGAAAATATGCTCGAATTTGACTCCCTATAAGCTTCGGGATTCGACACCGATAAAGAAGTTGTGGGTTGTGTATGGTGTAGAAGATCTGGTCTTCCGGCGTCTGGCCAACAAACCATGGTATTTTTGACGATAGAGATGGTATTTGAGAAATCTGCTTCTCCACCATCTGAGATGTTGAAATCAAAATTATAAGAAACTAAATATATGCTATCACATCGATTCACATTATATGTCTGACCTCTTTTACAAAAACTGATTACAAAACTAGTAAAAGGGTTTGCTTTTCATGCTTCATAAAATGTATATACGTAACACCCCAACCCGACCTTGGTTAAGATGCCACATTATGGTGTCTAATCAGAACATACAAAATAACGCAAGAAGAAGTCTTTCATAAATAAAGCTAAGTCAAGAACATCATGACTTATAAATTACAAGCTCCCAAAAGTCATAACAGTCTCAAATGAAATGAAAGAAAATAAATATCCATAACATAAGTTCAAAACAATTCCAAGACAATGGGGAAATCTAAATAAGGTAGGTCTTCTACTCCTACGCACATCTCTCTTGCCATAACCACCCTAACGACCCATAACATAAGTTCAAAACCATTCGACACAACACACTCTCCTTTTTACCCATTTTTAACGCGGCTTAACCAACTCAAAACCACACCTTTTCGACCCACAAAAGACTCAAACCATAACCACCCTAACGACCCATTTTATTTCCTTTTTGCCCTAGCCAAATCGACCTAGTGTCCACCCATATTAACGACACGTACACTCACATAAAATTACATATTTGAACTACCATAACACCCCATGTTTACAAGCCTAAACCTCCCTTTTTTCTAGCCCACGACACACAACAAAGCACACATGAAATAATAACATATAAATCCTAGTTTTAACCCTTTGATCGACCCACTTAACAAGATACAAACATGCATGAACCCTCTCATATTTTATATTATAGAGTCTAGATTTAATGCACAAAATAAACCTATCTTAACAATCATATTATCATATTTGAAATAACCACCATTCATTATATAACGACATGTGTTATTTGACAACATTATGCCAAGATCGACCCATGTTTTCTTCTCATTATTTTCACTTATAATATTCAGATCTAATGCCCTATATGACACACAAATACTCTTTTTATATTCGACACTTACCTCATGATATTAATGATCCCACTTCCAGATTTCAAGCCATGTACACATGTATTCTGATTGTTATTTTATACACAACATATATCCAATTCCACGCAATAACACTGATTTCGAATGGCCATATATTTAACTTATACCTCGACATGCTTATAGACCCATTTCATGCAACATTTATTCAGGTTATGGGAGGTATTTAAATGATCAAAATCAAATGTACCAATAGATCATATAGTTGTATTTGGTTCTGATTTTACAAGCCATGAACAACCTCTATATCGACATATACATAAGTTCTATATATCATGTATTAAAATCCAGTTTCTCCTTGTTTAAACGTGACCAAAGTGCATGCTTTTATATTAGATAAATAGGCCTCAAAACTGATTTTCAGAGCAGATTCAAACAGTATATATCGACCTATATAATTCACATTACCACGACCAGTATCTATCATTTTATGTGTTCAACACAACTCTTCATTCGTTAGTATTTTAAACCCATCAAGAACTTGTTTTTAGGTATAAAGATTTATATTTCATGTGATCAAATCGAGTGAGAAAAACAAGACCAATGGATGATACCTTTGTCGACTGGAAGAACAAGATGAGATAAGAGAACCAGAATTCGAACCCTACTGGAACCTCTACTATTGTTAAGATCAAACACCCTCCTGTTAACACCCTTGTACACCTCTTGACACCTCCTTGAACTCGAATTAAATAAGAAGAGCCAATATGCCACCACCAATTTAATCTAGGGTTTTTCTGTGTTTTGTGTTGTGAAAATTTCAGTTGGAAAACAAATAGGGGAGGGGGGAAATATAAGAGTAATAGGCTGAGCAATGTGGGGGGATAGAAGACCAAGTTTCACTCTTTCAAATTTTAAAAATAATTCTAGACTTTTCTAATTTATAAGTTGTGTACAAATTTAATTTATTTTTGGACCTTCTCAAAATCGTATGACATAGTTCTTGTGTTAACATTTTTGTGTCGATTTATGGAGCTTATAACATGGCTTTTATGTTTTTGAAATTCTCGTGTAGGAATTTTTCGTTACTTAGGTTATCTTCGGGTTCAAGTTCAAAATTCGTACGTGTTTTAGAATTTACGTTTTAGGTTATTATAATTCTTCCCCTCTATGTAACACCCCCTATTTCGTGATACGCAGCGGAATTCAAACTAGGTGTTACTTCATGGCACAACAGTTATAACAATAGAAAACGAACTCTAATGGAGTGGTTTTAAAAGATTTATCATTCGAATTATATAAATATCAGATTTTACAAAATGAGGTCCCAGATGGTTCCATGTTTACAAAATACATCAAATGAGTTTTCGAATGATAATAAAATTTATAGCCCTCTTGAATATCCGTGCTCCTCCATGCCAGCCTCGATCATTATGGACCTGAGATAAACATGCTAAAGTGTCAACACAAAGGTTAGTGAGTTCATAGAGTTTGTAGAAATAATGTGAAAACCTTGTAAAATCATCGTGACAAGTATAGGTAAATACTAAATGTAGATTTCTAGGATTCCAAGTGTATGACTATTGTACTAAATACAATATCACATATAGGTAGTATTTATGTTACTCTTAATTGGACCAAGTCCTGTTTGAATACGTTGTTGGACCAAGTCCTGTTTGAATTGTACAGCTGCCCGAGTATTTGATACTTGGGTCCGCAATGAGTTCTGTACGGCTTCCCATGCATATTGCTACTTGGGTCCGCAATGAGTTCTGTACGGCTGCCCATGCATATTGATACTTGGGTCCGCAATGAGTTCTATACGGCTGCCCATGCATATTGATACTTGGGTCCGCAATGAGTTCTGTGTATGGGTTACGTTGTTATACACCCAAAGCGTTGAGCATTGTTTTGTTTGCCCTACCCGGGTCAACACAAAGGATGGTGCGTTTGTTTGCCCTAACCGGGTCAACACAAAGGATGATACGCTTATTTGCTCTAACTGAGTCAACTTAATAGTTACATTAATCCAAAGAGATCAAACCATAGTATTCGTGCTCACTACGCATAGTGCTTAATGGCCTATGATAAAGAAACTCTAACTATGGCAATAATGTTATCTAACATAAATAAACATTCAGTTCAGATAAACATGTAGTTGCAAATAACAGTGATTGTCAAAAATAGTTAAGCATGTATCTCCCCCAAAGATAATACAAAATAATTGAAAATAGGGGCCATGAACTCACCGTGAGTTGGATGATGTTTTAGTGCCTTAATGAGTTTGATGGATAAGCCGAGAAACCTCTAAGTGCAACCTACAATAGAACGTTGCGACTTAGGTTTGGAATAATGTCTAAGAATACAAAGACGAGCCTATATATGTCTTGCATATTGTTCATGATGTAGTACTCAGTGTTTCATGTAGGTTGTTGTATAAAGATGGCTTATGAAACACGTTTAGTTTGTATAACTTGTACTACTGTTCGGGCCATCATAATTCAGAGGTCATGTAGTAAACGTTCGAGGAGCTAGGACATTTTAATTCGCAAATCCAGCAACTCGTCGATCCGTTTACCCAAATGAAACCCCTCACATAAAGCTCCCTAGTGTTGTAGTATTCGATAGAAAATATATGTTTTTGGTCTTTAAAAGTTACATGTCCGAAAGTTGAATAAACTTAGGAAAGCTTATTTTGAATGAAGATTGTTATATTTATAAGTTTATTAAGACTAGAATGGAAGTGATATTACTTGCAAAGTCTCATGGTCTATTGATGGAGTAGATCTAAATTGGTTGGTTATGTTATAACTAAAACTCTAGTTAATGTTTTCGGCTTAGAAAGCCTTAAGGTCTTAGCCGTGGCTTTGGTCATGGCTACCATGGTCTTGAAACTCATCCTTGGCCTTAGCCATGGATGTGGTCTCAGCCTAAGGCCATTAGAATTCATGGTTTTGCTTGATCGTGACGAAAAACATAGTTGTTAAGCTAATAAGGGGCTGTTGAGATTTTTAAAAAATATCTCATTCGTTATGCATTTTCAGGACTCGTGTTCTAAAGATTTTTTGAAGAAAACATCGTTCCGGAAAACTTTCGTGTTTTAACTTTCTGATGAAATGGAAAAGAAGTACCTCGTTTTGCGTGTTTTAGGTTCTGTTACAGAATGTTTAATTCCAGTTTTGCCATTTTGGTTTCGCTAACTTCTTTTGGCCATAACTTTTGACTCGTATACTCGTTTTCGATGATTCAAATTGCTATGTTTTCCTTTTTAAGTCCTCTATAACAGTAGGTAAGTGTATCCTATCATGGTTATACTAATTTGGTCATATTTCACAATATATGTCACTAGTTTCCTTGATTACTTAACATAGGTTAACATATAGTGTTCTTGACTTGTTTTAAAGGTTTTTGTACATCATGAACATAACACAAAGACCATATATAGCATAAATGAAGCATAAGAAGCATGAAAATGATATTGAGTAAGAAAGTGTGTTAGGATTTCTTACAACTTTTGGCTTTCTAATGAAAGGAAATTAAGAACAAGGGTTAGGACTTTGATTGAACAATAATCTCTTCACTTTGGCAATCCTTCTACACTCTTGTATTCTTGAAGGATTTGATGTTGAGATGTTTAGTGACTTGAATGGATCTCAATTCAAGAAGATCACATAAACTTGCAAAGGATTGAGATGAAGTTTACTTGGAGCTTGAAACTAGTTGAAATTCTTGAAGCTAGAAACTAAATGATGAGAGTGTTTGTGTTTGTGATATGGGACGGCAAGAAGCAAGGACCAAGGGGAGTTTATATAGGCTAATGAGGAGGTTAGGAAGGTGTGTAGGAAGGTGTAGTGAGGAGGTTACTTGGTTTAGATATTTAGGAAGCTTTGTGAAGAAGTTTGGTAAGTTGTGCTAGTTAAGTAAACACATGTAATACATCTAAATGATCAAGGCTTATCACAAGCCAACAAGGCTTGTGACACACTATATTACACGTTCAAATGGGATAAGGGGTGACTAGATGGATAAAACTTGGTATTATCTAGTTTACGGAGTGAGTTTTGGTCTCGTTAATCGCTAACTGTAAGTTGTTAGGTCACGAAACGTAAAACCGGGTATCGTATAAATATGAAACTTGTAGGAATGATTTAACTTATCATTATACTCATTATAATCTCATAATGATGAGTGATAAGTTTAATGGGTCGCGAAAACGCTGATAACGCTGGAAATGTAGGTTTAAAACGCGTTAAACGTAAAACGTACGGAAGTTGCGTAAAATTGAGAAAAGTAAAATGTAACTTTTCTAATATGATAATAATGAATTAAAATGACCTATAATGTCTAGACTTGGCTCAGTCTGGTGTCGGTTGGTGATAAATGTCCTTTAGACATAAAATCGTAAATGTTAAAAGTCAAGGAATGATTTTTGGTCAAAGGAGGACGGAAAAATATGTTGACTTTTCCAATAATATAAAAGCTTCTAAATGCCTTAGAAAATATGGTGCAGGTATAGGCTAAGGTTGTGGATAAGTAAAAGTGCTTAAAACGCAAGTTTAGTTATGTAAGACACAGGGTCTATTTGGTAACATTTTAACTTAATTATCAAAAATTCCCTAATTGATTGTTAGTGTGCTAATAATTAATCTGATGCAAGGAAAATTGTCGCAGTTGGTTTTCGTTATGCGCAGGATGTTTAAATGGCGTTTAAACCAAACGTATAGTTTCTTAATAACTTTTGCGAAAATGACCCGATGAGCGTCAAACTTTCACTTTGTCATGGAAATATTTTAACTTACGAGGATATGAAATAAAATTTTCGGGAGTGAATAGTGAAAGTGAATAGTAAAAGTGAATAGTAAAAATTCGAGAATGGATAGAAATCCTGAAAATGCGAATTGTTACACTCTAAACGAAAAATTTCGTCCCTGAAATTTGAAGTAGGAACGTCAAACGAATACGTACCGAATCACGAAAAGAAATGCGGATAGCTAAGTTCAAATTATATTCAATCTTAAGTTGTAACTAAGCAACCTATCAGTACCAGATCAAATCAACCTCACTCTCAGGTGGTTTCAAAATCAAACATTCCCAACGAAATAATTTAGCAGAACGGATCTTATCGTAAAAGAATTGAAATAATTCCAACATTTGGGATTAAAAATCACCAGATCTCTTGCAGGAACAAAACGGATAGAGCAGAACCTAATAAGGTAGAGGAAACATTCATATGTCTAGCAGAAGTGAAGTACTCCATCAATTGCGTCAAACACATCATGATCATAAGAATTCTCAAAACAAACAAATCAAACTAATATCCCAAAATCAATATGGAAGGAAAATACTAAATAAGAACTCAAATATCCGTACTTCGAATCAACCAAGTAACCAACGTATCATAGTAGTCGTAAAAGAGAATTGGGTATCAAAATATCCAGGCAGACGGAAATGGAATAGAAAAATAACAAATCGCGAAGGTGATATCCTCACCGAGCTGGTTTTTTGTCCTTGGCACTCTTATTAACTGTTAACCCAAAAAAAATAAAAAATTTGTTAAAATGTTTTTTGGTCCAATAGTCCAGCACAACCCAACCCACACTATTAACTATTAACCTAAAAAAAATAATTAAAAAAAATATTATCTTCTTCATTCGTTACCTGCACACACACAAACACACATACGCACGCAAACCTACACACACATTAAACGCACACACAAACGCAAATCATCTTCTTCATTCGTTAAGATCCACAGGGGGGTGTGTTTGTAAAAAAAAAAAATTGTCTTCACTTGTGTTTCAACTTGCGTTGCTAGAGCAAAGTAAACCATAACGCGAGTCCAACGTAGCAATGCTCGGAGTGGAAAACGTCGTTCAACGCTGGCCACGTGGACGATAACGCCAGTTCGGCGTTACGAGTCCTTTTTGCTCTTAGCAATTAACTGCCCTAATTTTTTGTAACTTCTTTTTATTTACCCACTTGCTTATAGACCCGTGGATTATGGAGTTTTTAAAGAAATTATTAATTAAGAAGTTGAGTATATGGATAAAGTAATAAACAACAACGAACGTACACATGTTCCATTATTTTTTTTAAAGGAATAATAAGTAATAAGTCAACGATCTTATAAAAAATTGTGTTTGTAACTATTAATATAATAAACGTCCATGCATCGACGTCTCCAATTTTGATTGTCTTGAAGAGCAAATGTATGTAGTGAGCATTAATGAAGTGATAAGTCAATGTCCATTCCGTGATCACCTATGGTGTCCACAACCTCATTTGTGGGAGTAAGTATAGCCTTTTCTTTGAAGTATGTTGGATCATTCATGTGACTCAAAATATTTGGATAAGTAAAATCAATAATAGATGCTACTGGATCATCAGCCTCATCGATTTGAATCTCTTCGGGTATATCTATCTCAACCTCTCCATAGTTTGCTTCTCCAAGCATTCCGACTCCGACTTTCGATATCCATTAAGAAAATTCACGGATTTCGCTTACATCTTCTTATCGTGAGCCAACAGTCAACCTTATGTTAGCGGTTAACTTAAGAACCTTGCAATGATCCCTTTAACATCACATACATTTATAAGTAAATTTTATGAATACAATAACATGTGAACCCGTCAACATTATTTTGCAGTTGTGTAACGTGTTATTCATAGATTAGGGCTCTAATAATTTACGACTATTTGATTATTTATTTGACTGTTGTTAAGAAAGATATCAGGAAAAAAAAGGATATGTATATGAAAACCCAATAATATGGGTTTACTATTGTCATTGAACTATATATAATAGGTGATATATGGCCTCTAAAATAAAAGGTGAAAATGGACCACGGTTTATGATAAATCAACTTACATGGCGCAAGATGTGAACGAAATAAAACAAATACATATATTGGGAACTTGCTTTTGTCCTAAATATCAAGATGGATTAATGTATCAATTATTATTATTTTAAGCACAAATGATCAAATCAAGACTAGTTACTCTTAGCACAAGACTCATTGTTTTCTTAGAAGATACAAATTTTATTGATATGTACAAACATTACTATAATTTACAAAGGCAATGAAAACCCAAAAGAACTAAACCAAAGGGCCTTGAACCAGTTTCAAAATAGAATACATGAAAATTATAGCCACCCCCAATCCATTACAAAGATAACTGACATAGCTTTTGATGCGTGGTTTTGCGACCTTACAACAGGTTTTACCTCTCGAGGGATCTCAAGAGGCTTACAACCCCACCAGGCAGTGTACCTGACCGATGTAGTATAGTGTAGTGGTAAGTACGGGGGATTGATCGTTCTCCATAGGGAATAGTGTCGTTAGGATTGAAAAACTATTCTAATAGGTCTAAGGGTGAGGGAAGATTCTTTTTGTATTTTTATATTTTTATGAAAGCAAGTAAAATCTCGGGTTTGAAGGAGTGGGCGGAATTAGTTGCTAGTCAACTAACCCAAATAACTACGAATGCAAATAAAATAAAATAACTGAAAATGAAAAGGTTGTGAAACTTATGTGGAGAGAAATGTGTTTACTTAGATTTCCTTACTCCCTAACTATCTTTTACCGGTTGATTAGTGTGTATTAATTGCGTGGATGACGGGTGTATTCCTTAATACCAATCGTGGGGTGTCGTACGTACTTCCCCAACTCTACAAGCTCCTACTTCACTCCTATGTCGAGCCGGCTAGGAAGCTCCTAACATGGGATCACTAGAATTCGCTCATGCATTAAATACAACCATAAAAACCTTAGTACGCATTGGTTCATGTTTCTTAAGACGTTCAAGCAAGTTACCGAATAGGAAGTTAGCCAGTTTTCTTAAGCCTAACATAGATAAACAATCATCCAATACAACTAATAATACACTAATAACCAGTAATCAATAGCTAGGTTTCATTAGATCTAAGCAAACACAAGATAAATCTAGCCTAGCATGTTAATCAAAAGACAAGAACAAGATATAATCAAACAACACATAGACATATTGATTGATTAAATGAACACTTATCTTCAATTAAACATGGGAGATCCAAGGGTATGAAAACCCTTAAAAATGGCAGCAATTCGTCTTTAGGGTTTCTCCTCACAAAGTTGCACACTAATGACATAAAATTGCAAAACTATATATAGAGTTTAAGGGCTGACGGCGTCACGTTATAGGGCTTGACGCCGTCACCTCGCCGTGTCTAGGGTTCCCGGATGGCCTTCTTGACGCCGTCCCTCTTTAGACCTCCAAAATCCGCTCTGGCTTATCAAAGCTTGACGCCTTCAGAATATGGCTTAACGCCGTCCCTCTTTAAGTTAAGCCGTGACGACCTTGATCACTTCAAAGGGTGACGCCGTCAGATTTTCCCTTGTGAAATTCTCTGGCTTATCATGAGTAATTTTCATATCCACCACTTTTGCCAAGCCATGACGCCGTCTGGACCAATACCTGACGCCGTCAAAGGTACTTTCCAGCATAATTTTGAGACTTTGTCGTTTTCTTCACTTTTATGCTCCAAAAACGTCCAAAATGCTTCCTTTTCCAGATTTCTTCTCCAAAGTACCTAAAATGACAAAAGGAACGATTTAGGGCAATATTTGATCAAATAAATACGATTTAGGGCTTAAATGACCCCCTAAAAGCGGTACACTTTTCGCTTCATCAGCTTTCAAAACATTAAATCCAACTTCACCTAAAACAAACATAAGCACCCATTTTTCCAAGCAATCCTACAGCAACATGGTTGCAATACATACCTGCATAGCATAACACCAATTATGCCAAGTCGGTACCAGGATGAGACAGTCTTTTGACTCTTGTCCATGACCTGTGAATGAAAGTTTTAGTTGATCAGGGATCATTGAAGATATAAAATATAATGCCTACCATCTAAACAATAACTGTAACACCCCCAAAATCGGTACACCGGAAGCATTCGGGTCATGGGGTGCTACGTATCGGATCACAACACAAAGTAATAGAGAACGGATTTTCTAATCTGTTTTAGAAATTATCAATTTTAAATAAATAAAGTTACATAATTGTTTTAGTGCAGAAAATACAGGCCCATAAATTAAGTAGTCCTAAATATTAAAGAGTCATAGTTGCGTAAAAACACTTCTGAATAGCCTACGACCCATGCCATGTCAATTGCCTCCATAAAGTCAAACAACAGCTAGAATCAAACACCTGAGAAAAACATGCTTAAAAAGTCAGCATAAAGCTGGTGAGTTCATAGGTTTAAGTATAAAGCAATAGAGTTGGACCACAAGATTAAATGTTTTTTTGACCATTACATTCGGTCCTGAACACGTATGAATTGACCGGTACATTCGGTTGTAAAAGGTTTAACCTTTCTCAAAATTTTGATGTCATTATTTAATTTATTACATCATTTAATATTTTTATTTCAAGTAAATTTACTTTTACGAGAAACTGTAACACCCCCAAATTTTTAAACATAGCAGCGGAAGATTAATTTGGGTGTTACCGTGAGGATCGAAAACAAAATCATAGAAAAACAGCCTGAGGCGGCATTTTTAATTTACATAGGTCCATAATACAAATTCAGTTACAAAGCGTTACATCAGAGTGCTAAGGTTTCTCCAAAGAAACATCAATTTAACTGAATTACAACTTTATTTTACACTATTTATTTAAGATAGGGTGCGCCTGCTCCATGCCTTGCCTTGCTCCTCTAGTTCCCTGAGATACATGCTTAAAAGTCAACATAATGTTGAGTGAAATCATGGAGTTTTTAATTTAAATATCAGTTCGATTCACAAGTAAGATTGTATTGAAGATACAATCAGTTAAAAAGTTGATATCGCAGTTCATATATTGCCCTAAGTCTCATGACACGCAAACGTTAACAAAGTACCGCATAAACGGAGGTGTCCACCAAATTAATGATGAAAGTTTTGCCCTCGTGTAATAGGTGATTTGCCAATTCCTATTTCTCTCAAATATAATGCATCGCGACTAATACGACTAGCAAAAAGCATTCCGTCACAGTATTAGTGGGATAGGTCGTCAGCCTCTAATAGATCTATTCATTATATTCGCGTTCACCGAAGTGATTAATGGCTCATGATAAAAGGGTCTTGTGGCAATATGGTAAATTAGGCATATATCGAGTCAGGTAGCATACAGAAAAAATACTTGTGATCTGTTTATAGCATGTATCCCCCTCACGGAGTTTAAAAGTATAAAGAGTTTAAAAAGTGAGGCCATGACTCACCTTAAGCGTTACTAGTGATGGTGAAAATAAACTCAGAGGTGATTATAACAACTTCGATATGGAACCTGGTAAATATATAAATAACTGAGAATCTGACTAATTTCTAGTGGTGTGTGTGTATGGATGGTGGATGATGATTAACTAATGATATACAACGATCTAATCGTTGAAAGTGAAGGTGTTATTATATATGATTATGGTGCTCATGCTCTCGTAAGATCATATCTTCGAAGAGTAAATGAATGGATATGAAATATTAACATGAAATATTTCTAACGTTATTAAATATCGAAAATTAACTAATATGCAAATAAAATGCGTAAAAATGCATATGAGATATAAGTGTGGTGCCAAAAATGAAAAATAGAATAAGAATGTCAAGTTATAACAGTTAGTACTTGTTCTTTCCAGATTTTACATCCTTTACCCTAACTGTGGCTCGCGTTGCATCGTTAGTCCTTGGTTAAGTCCATAGTCCAATAATAGTCCGAATCTTGTCCATATGTCCATACAAAGCTTGGAGTTCAATGGTATGTCAATTTAAGTCCTTTATAAACTGTTTTCACAGCTTCAGTCCCTAGGTTTCATAGTTTGGCAGTTTCGGTCCTTCCAGTTAGATTGCGTTACGTTTTTAGTCCTTTTTGCATAAAAATGACGGGAAAAATATTCTAAAATTTTCTATAACCTTATTAAGTTCATATTAACTTATTTTAATCTATTATTTCAGAAAAGAGATTACTTTTGCATTATTGGGCCAATTAACGATTTAGAACAAAGCCCGTTAAGAGTTTTAGAGGCGAGGGCGTGTAAACGGTTTTGGGCTTGAACTTGGGCTATTTTTATAAGTCTGAAAATGTATCCCATGGGCCTATTGGACTGCTGATACTCAAAAACTTATTGGGCTTAAATTTAGCCCAACCGATGTTTAAATAATTTCTGAAAATTTTATGAATTTAGAACTAGTGTTACTGCTATGATTCGAGTAAACTTTTGACTGCCTAAATGAGCTTATGAAGATAACTTTAAAATACGAAATATGTAGTTTGTTAGGTGGTCATTCGATTTATGTGAAAACATCTAAATGTTATGTTTAAAATTCCGAAAATATAATTATATTTTGTAGCCGGGTCGCATAGTTTAGCTTTGAAAAATACTAGTATATTTTTCTAAGTGTTTAGGCAGTTGGGTAACCTAAGGTTCATAGCTTTTTAAAGGCTTTTGAGGGCTTATTGTCGATATCTCAAAGAAGGAAAAATGATGACGGTGGAGTATATAAGAATGTATATACGTTATTTGTATGATTACGAAATAAATTGAATATGTAGTGAGTTGTTCGGGTAGTTTTAGAATGTGGTTAACTTTGTTTCATTTCTAAGTTATGACTTTATCCGGTTTGACTAGTGTTTAAATATGATTCGTGTCAACTTTATTTGAGCTACTGTATAATACATGAGGGTGTTTTAGAGCTCTCGAGATGTTCCTATACGTGTATATCTACTGCTATAATGTTTCATACGTTCGAGTATGAAGTGAGTACATGTTCGAGTAAAATGATGCATGAAAATTAATGAAGTGTTAATATGTACGATCTAGTGAGAAACATAATAATGCATGGTGTGATATCTTGGTTGTGAAAGTGAGTTTGTGAGGTGACTGTCAAGTCTTCCCAATGTAACTTCGATTATATATATGATTCAAAATGGGTTGTTGTGTTCTTAACAATAAATGCTATACGTTTGAGTGCATGACTTGATATAGTAACGTGTACTAGTAAGATGTGATGTGGTTCTTAAACCTTTCTCAGTGGTGACATGCAATCATGAGTTTGTAACTGTATGGTACGTATAAAATAAAATAGATACGTTCGAATGTAGCATGAGATATGCATGCAAGTGATGTGTAAAGTGCAAAGAATGAAAAGAGGAGTTCATACCACACCTTTAGCAAAGGTGGTGAGGGACTGTGGTTGTTCGAAGAAGACACAAGAAAAGCAGTGAGCTTCGAAAGGCTTTATACGCTTTGACTTTACTGAGTTTGCTTCCAAAGTTCTCGACAGAAAGTTGCTTATGATATTTAAGGAATGTTTTGATTATGATAGAAAGTGATAGGTGTGTAGGTAAGAGAAGTGGATCGAATGAATGGTTTTTTTTTTATAGGCAAAATATCTTCTACATTCCATTGACTAGTTGACTAATCATTGAAGACACTGTAACTATGGGACACTTGTGTGTTTCTATCCTAGTTTGAGTGTAGAATGTGTGTGGGTAGCTGAGAGTTTGGATTTTAGCTCTTGGATGTTTCTTGTTCATTCGGTTCTATATCATATTGGCACAAGGTTGAGTTACTGAGCAACAAGTCGTGGGTCTAGTTTATTTTTCATTTTGGAGTATCACATTTAGTTAGTAATATAGCTAGTAGGTTGTAGGAAGCAGTGGGGTATGATATTGTGTTGTGTCGATGTTTTTATTTATATGTTTGTGTCGAAATTGGGTCAACAAAATGAGGTTCATTATTACGCTAATACTCGACCATCGTGTTTGTGACCTTGTACAAAAAGAGTTTGCTAAGTGGTGGTTTAAATGGTGTGAAAATAAGTGAAGGCCATGTTCGATTTTTAAGAATGCTAGTGAGTTTTTAGAGGCAGTATCGACCGGGTTTTAGAAAGAAAGCAAAGGAAAGAATAGAGTGAAGATGGGCTGGTGATAATTAGGTTGTTGTTGGGCCGAACTATTAAGGGTCCGATTGGTTTTAGTTATATATAGTTAGGATGTGTATTAGTGTTTTAGTTAAGTTTAATCGAGTGATATTAATTTTAGTTAATTGTAGTAAAATAAATAGGTGAGTATGATCACTTGTTGTTGATTGTGAAAGTGTGTTGTTGCGTGAGAATTTTATCTCGAGTACGGCGTATAAAATATATATATATATATATAATGCATCGGGATATTAATAACTAATAATAGAAAAGTTTAAATTTCTAGCAAAAATGGGCTTTATTAAATGACAATACAAGGTTATCACTAATCATTAAGATTAACTACAAGGGTTTTTCGCAGGATCTTACAGTACTCCTCCCTCATTCGAATTCCGTCCCGGAATTCAAGTCTAAGATGGCTACTAAGAGTGGTTTACGGGAATAGATGGGGATATTTTTCACGAATTTGGTCTTCGCGTTCCCATGTGTACGTTGGTCCTCTCTTGGAGTCCCATTTTACTTTCACAATGGGGATACGGTTTTGCTTGAGTTGCTTAACCTCTCTATCCATTATCTCTACGGGTTCCTCTGTGAATACAAGTTTGTCGTCCAGTTTAATCTCTTTTAGCGGAATGACGAGAGTCTCGTCCGATAAACATTTCTTAAGTTGGGATACGTGGAATGTAGGGTGTATCCTACTGAGTTCTTCTGGAAGTTCTAACTTATAGGCAACTGGGCCAATCCTCTCGAGGATTGTAAATGGTCCAATGTACCTTGGGTTGAGTTTTCCACGCTTTCCGAAGCGTATCATTCCCTTCCAGGGTGAAACTTTTAGCATAACTCTATCTCCGACTTCAAACTCCATGGGTTTCCTTCTCACGTCTGCATAACTCTTTTGTCTGTCACGAGCGGCTTGGATACGATGTTTGATTTTGAATATTTTCTCTGTGGTGTCGTGGATTAGCTCTGGTCCGGTAAGCTGCATGTCACCAACTTCCGTCCAGCAGATAGGTGATCTGCACTTTCTTCCGTAAAGTGCTTCAAAAGGTGCAGCCTTCAGGCTAGCTTGGTAACTATTGTTGTACGAGAATTCAACCAATGGTAAGTGTTTGTCCCAACCTTTTTCGAAGTCAATCACACATGCTCTAAGCATATCTTCCAAGGTTTGGATTGTCCTTTCACTTTGTCCATCAGTTTGAGGATGATAAGCGGTGCTCATGTCCAATTGAGTACCGAGGGCTTTCTGTAAGGATTGCCAAAATCCTGAAGTGAATCGACTGTCTCTGTCTGAAATGATAGAGACTGGGACTCCATGTCGGATTATGATTTCTTTGAAGTACAACTGAGCGAGTGTGTCCAGCTCGTCAGTTTCTTTGATAGGCAGAAAATGAGCTGATTTGGTTAAGCGGTCGACGATAACCCAAATGGTGTCATATTCGGTCGACGTTCTTGGTAACTTGGTAATAAAATCCATGGTGATTCTTTCCCATTTCCAGACTGGTATCTCGGGTTGTACAAGCAGTCCAGATGGTTTTTGACTTTCGGCTTTGACCCTTGAACAAGTCAAACATTTCCCAACATATGTTGCAATGTCGGCTTTCATGTTTGGCCACCAGTAAAGTTGCTTGAGATCTTGGTACATCTTGTTGGATCCGGGATGAATGGAATATTTAGATTTGTGAGATTCATGCATGATAAAATCTCGAATACCTCCATAGAGAGGAATCCAGCATCTTTTCTTGAAGCATAACATTCCATCGGCTCTTCGTATGAATCCGTTCTCACTTTCTAGCATGCCCTTAATTTTCTCGTGAGCTCGATTTTCTTCCAGAAGAGCTTCCGATTGGGCTATGAGAATTTGAGATGGGAGTGGTGAATAAATTGTCATTTCTAACGATCGAACTCTAAGAGGTTTGATCCTCTCTTTTCTGCTCAACGCGTCAGCCACGACATTCGCTTTACCGGGGTGGTAGCGAATTTCACAATCGTAGTCGTTGAGTAGTCCCAACCATCGGCGCTATCTCATGTTCAGCTCCTTTTGATCTAGTATGTGTTGAAGACTTTTGTGATCGGTGAATTCCGTGCACTTTGTACCATAAAGATAATGTCTCCACATTTTAAGAGCGAATACTACTGCTCCTAATTCCAGGTCATGGGTGGTATAATTTTCCTCATTCTTCTTGAGTTGTCGAGAAGCGTAAGCGATGACTTTGTTCCTTTGCATTAGTACCGCACCTAAACCATGATGCGATGCATCACAATATACTACAAAGTCGTCACTCCCGTCTGGTAGCGCTAGAATTGGTGCTTCACAGAGTTTTTGTTTTAGGAGTTGAAATGCTGATTCTTGATTCTCTCCCCAGATATATTTCTTGTTTTTCTGAGTGAGTTCTGTCAAAGGTTTTGCGATTTTGGAAAAACCTTCTATAAATCTTCGATAGTAACCAGCGAGTCCTAAAAATTGTCGAATTTCAGTTGGAGTGGTGGGCGAAGCCCAACCTTTGACTGCTTCGATCTTGGCCGGGTCAACGTGAATACCTTGACTGTTGATGATGTGACCTAAGAATTGAACGGTGGAGATCCAAAAATCACATTTGGAAAATTTCGCATATAGTTTTTCTTGCTTGAGTACACCCAAAATGGTTCTCAAGTGTTCAGCATGCTCTTGTTTGTTACATGAGTAGATCAAAATGTCGTCGATGAATACGATTACGAACTTGTCCAGATATGGCTTACATACGCGGTTCATTAGATCCATGAACACTGCCGGTGCGTTTGTAAGACCAAATGGCATTACGCGGAATTCATAATGTTCTAATCGTGTTCGAAAGGCTATTTTGGGAACATCTTCTTCTCTGACTCTTAATTGGTGGTATCCTGATCTTAGATCGATTTTTGAGTAAACACTCGATCCTTGTAGTTGATCAAATAGATCGTCAATTCTTGGTAATGGGTATCGATTTTTCACTGTGAGTTTGTTCAACTCTCTATAATCGATGCACATTCGGAATGTTCCGTCTTTCTTTTTGACAAACAGGACTGGTGCTCCCCAAGGTGATGAGCTGGGTTGGATGAATCCTTTATCTGACAGTTCTTTCAACTGCTCAGATAATTCCTTCATTTCGGAAGGGGCTAATCGATATGGTGCTTTTGCAACGGGTGCTGCTCCAGGCACTAAATCGATTCGAAATTCTACTTGCCGGATAGGTGGAATACCTGGCAAGTCTTCAGGGAATACTTCTGCAAATTCATTTACAACTGGCACTTCTTCCAGTCGTTTTTCTTTTTCTTTCGATTTATCCTCCGTTACTTGGACCAAAAATGTGTGACATCCTTTGTTTATGTATTTCACCGTTTTGATGTACGAGATGATATTGAGTTGGGTTTTATAGTGGTCACAACGAACGGTGAGCGTTTCATTGTTTATGGGGATTTGGATAACTTTTTCGTCGCAGATGATTCGGGCACGATGTTTGGATAGCCAATCCATGCCCACAATCGCGTCAAAGCTTCCAAGTTGGATGGGCATGAGATCAATTGGAAATGTTTTATTTTGAAGGGTTAAAGTGCAGTTTTCGAGTACGGTGTTGGTGTTTAACAGTTTTCCATCGGCTATTTCAATTTCATACGAGGTATCTAATTCTACAGGCGCGATATTAAGTAATAAAGCAAATGAAGTAGATACAAAGCTCCTATCGGCTCCAGAATCAAATAATATTTTAGCACTATGTTGATTCAGTAAGAAAGTACCTGTAGTGACGTTGGGATTCTGTGATGCGTTTCCATCTCCCAGTAAGTAGGCCCTCCCACGGGTAACATTGTTGGGGTTCTTCGGGCAATGGCTCTTGTAATGACCCGTCTCACCACAACCGTGGCACTTCACTGCTATTGGGTGTGCATTCGCTCCCGTGGCCCTGCAGTCTCGGGTCACATGACCTATTTTTTGGCAATTTCCGCAGACAATGATGCAGGGTCCGACATGATGCATCTTGCACTTGTTACACTGGGGTTTTATCCCAGCATACATTTTTCCTTCAGCAGGTGTAGCCACATAAGCCCTAGCGGCTTCTTGTCTGTGGTTTTGTTGTTGATGTCTATCGTTTCTGCTTTGCTGGTAGTCTCTGTTGCGGTTGCTCCGGTCATTATTGCGGTAGCTCCTGCTGTGATTGTAATAACTGTTGCTGTTCTGGTTGTTGCTGTCATGGTTATCATGGTTTCTCTTTTGTCCAATGACTGTGGAGTTAGAACCTCGTTTAAGCACTCGACTCATCATTCGCTGAGCAAATACGAATGCGGCTTTGAGGGTTTGTGGGTGTGATGCGGTGACGTCTCCCTCAATGCTTGAAGGTAGTCCTTCCACATATTTTTCCAACGTCTTTTCCAAGTCAGGTACCATGTGTGGACACAGAAGAGATAACTCTTGAAATTTTCGGTTGTACGCACTGACATCATTGTTTTTCACCACTAACTGGTGAAATTCATCTTCAAGCTTTCTGACCTCGGTACGGGGACAGTACTTTTTCAGCATTTTATTCTTCAGTTCGGTCCAGGAGATTTGAAATGCTGCTTCAGTACCCATTATTTTGACAGTAGCATTCCACCAAGATAGTGCATTTCCCTCAAGGTTCCAGTGGCAAAAGTGACCTTGTTGTTTTCTGCGCAGTTGCTTCTCATGAATACTGTTTCCATGCATTCAAACCACTGTGCTAATTCCGTCACTCCTTCTACGCCTCTGTAGGTGGTTGGTTGGCAACTTACGAATTCCTTGTAAGTGCATTTACGTGGTGTAGATGCCTCACTTTCATTTGTTGCTCCCATAGTATTGCTTGAGCGGTTTGCTGCATCGGCCTCGCGTGCTGCGGCGATGCCATCATCAATCATTCTTCGAACCTCCTCAAGCGTCAGTGCTACGGTTGGGTTGGTAGTTTCGTGGTCGCTATGTGCCATTTTCTATTAATGTCACAAGAATGCAGATTTAGAATTTGGATAGAATAGCTGAGTATATGCACAATGTAATCATGGTGTGAAATGGTGGTTAAATTGAATATTTTCCACAATTACAATGCCTCTTTAATTTATCCATTTACGGATATGAGATTGTTAAGGAACAATCGATTTAATCATACAAACTGAAGTTCATCAACTTCCTCTTCATATTACCATATTATATGTGTTCAAGTTTTTACAATATTTACACAATTAGAGAATCATAATAATAACAGGTAACATCACGACATGTCTGGATACAATTACAATACATACGAACGACCATAATACATAAGTTAACAGATATATAGTACATCACTACCAACATTACAACATTAATAACTTGATCAGTTGAGTTATACAACAAAACGATACAAGAGTCTTTATTAATTGCCACATGCGGCAGACTACAATGTCTCAAACTATACAACATGCTAACTATGTCTACTGCGCAGGTCTATCCGTACGCCTCGTGAGCTCTGAGATCTGATCTCTGAGTCTCTGTATCTCAGCCTGATGCTCCATCTGTATGTCTCCCATGAGTCTCTCCAATGTGTCAGCTCTACGTTGTGCCAGGTTAGCCTCCCAAGCTAAGTCCTGGCCCTCTCTACGTATGGATATCGCGTGGGAACGGGTATCTGCCAAGTATGTCTGCATCCGTCTCAAGCACTGCTGTACCACTGCTCTGCTGGAAGCCAACCTATGCAGAGTGTCAGTGATAGTACCCGGGGAATCCAACGGTACATGGTCTATTATCCGAAGAAGTGAATCGACCTGCTCTCCGTGACTCTCGAGTCGTGTCACCACTGTAGATGGTATAAGGGTGTGGGTGACTACTGGTCTAAATCCTTCCCAAGCATCATGTGTCTGAGCTGGGGGAGTGAAACCAGGAGGGTAAGGCAGTGATGGTGAGGATGGGTGTATCTGGTCTAATATGCGAGGTCTACTCGATGAAGGAATATCCTCTGCAGGAATCGGATCCCGCTGTCGAGGTGGTAGTGGATATGTCTGGGTATGTATGTCAAGCAAATGGTCAGGTGGTAATGGTGGTGCAACATGATGGGGCTCGGGTAAATCATCAGCAGGGAGCCATTGCTGACTCTCATAGTACAAGTCGTCAGGGGGTGGTATATAGAAAGGAGAGTAGGTGTCATAAACAAAATGTGGTGGTAACGTAGGTGCTGGCAAAGCTGGCACATGAGGGTCCTCTAATAAAGGTATGGCGGCGGCTCCACCCTCCACAAAGGGCTCGATCGCGTCAGGCACAACCTCTGGTGCTACAGTACCAGGAAGTATGGGGGACGTGACTGATGCTAGTGATCCCTCGGAGTCCGGCTCCGATGATACACTAAAGTGGGTAATGAATGACATGGTACTGTAATAATCCATAAGTAATTATTAACATCAAGTGGTGTAATATAAGCATGAAATGATCTAGTTGTGTGCAGTAACTATCAAGTATGCAGAGGCTTATATAAGATAATCCTAATGTATAACATACCGAGTGCGGCAGCAAGCAGGCATGGAGTCTTAAGGTAACATGGTGTATAATTAATTTGTTTGAAAAATGTAGTTATAGTCCAACGTTTGAAAACATTTGGTTCTCTATAACCGAAGCTCTGATGCCAATCTGTAACACCCCCAAATTTTTAAACATAGCAGCGGAAGATTTATTTGGGTGTTACTGTGAGGATCGAAAACAAAATCATAGAAAAACAGCCTGAGACGGCATTTTTAATTTACATAGGTCCATAATACAAATTCAGTTACAAAGCGTTACATCAGAGTGCTAAGGTTTCTCCAAAGAAACATCAATTTAACTGAATTACAACTTTATTTTACACCGTTTATTTAAGATAGGGTGCGCCTGCTCCATGCCTTGCCTTGCTCCTCTAGTTCCCTGAGATACATGCTTAAAAGTCAACATAATGTTGAGTGAAATCATGGAGTTTGTAATTTAAATATCAGTTCGATTCACAAGTAAGATTGTATTGAAGATACAATCAGTTAAAAAGTTGATATCGCATTTCATATATTGCCCTAAGTCTCATGACACGCAAACGTTAACAAAGTACCGCATAAACGGAGGTGTCCACCAAATTAATGATGAAAGTTTTGCCCTCGTATAATAGGTGATTTTCCAATTCCTATTTCTCTCAAATATAATGCATCGTGACTAATACGACTAGCAAAAAGCATTCCGTCACAGTATTAGTGGGATAGGTCGTCAGCCTCTAATAGATCTATTCATTATATTCGCGTTCACCGCAGTGATTAATGGCTCATGATAAAAGGGTCTTGTGGCAATATGGTAACTTAGGCATATATCGAGTCAGGTAGCATACAGAAAAAATACTTGTGATCTGTTTATAGCATGTATCCCCCTCACGGAGTTTAAAAGTATAAAGAGTTTAAAAAGTGAGGCCATGACTCACCTTAAGCGTTACTAGTGATGGTGAAAATAAACTCAGAGGTGATTATAACAACTTCGATATGGAACCTGGTAAATATATAAATAACTGAGAATCTGACTAATTTCTAGTGGTGTGTGTGTATGGATGGTGGATGATGATTAACTAATGATATACAACGATCTAATCGTTGAAAGTGAAGGTGTTATTATATATGATTATGGTGCTCATGCTCTCGTAAGATCATATCTTCGAAGAGTAAATGAATGGATATGAAATATTAACATGAAATATTTCTAACGTTATTAAATATCGAAAATTAACTAATATGCAAATAAAATGCGTAAAAATGCATATGAGATATAAGTGTGGTGCCAAAAATGAAAAATAGAATAAGAATGTCAAGTTATAACAGTTAGTACTTGTTCTTTCCAGATTTTACATCCTTTACCCTAACTGTGGCTCGCGTTGCATCGTTAGTCCTTGGTTAAGTCCATAGTCCAATAATAGTCCGAATCTTGTCCATATGTCCATACAAAGCTTGGAGTTCAATGGTATGTCAATTTAAGTCCTTTATAAACTGTTTTCACAGCTTCAGTCCCTAGGTTTCATAGTTTGTCAGTTTCGGTCCTTCCAGTTAGATCGCGTTACGTTTTTAGTCCTTTTTGCATAAAAATGACGGGAAAAATATTCTGAAAATTTCTATAACCTTATTAAGTTCATATTAACTTATTTTAATCTATTATTTCAGAAAAGAGATTACTTTTGCATTATTGGGCCAATTAACGATTTAGAACAAAGCCCGTTAAGAGTTTTAGAGGCGAGGGCGTGTAAACGGTTTTGGGCTTGAACTTGGGCTATTTTTATAAGTCTGAAAATGTATCCCATGGGCCTATTGGACTGCTGATACTCAAAAACTTATTGGGCTTAAATTTAGCCCAACCGATGTTTAAATAATTTCTGAAAATTTAATGAATTTAGAACTAGTGTTACTGCTATGATTCGAGTAAACTTTTGACTGCCTAAATGAGCTTATGAAGATAACTTTAAAATACGAAATATGTAGTTTGTTAGGTGGTCATTCGATTTATGTGAAAACATCTAAATGTTATGTTTAAAATTCCGAAAATATAATTATATTTTGTAGCCGGGTCGCATAGTTTAGCTTTGAAAAATACTAGTATATTTTTCTAAGTGTTTAGGCAGTTGGGTAACCTAAGGTTCATAGCTTTTTAAAGGCTTTTGAGGGCTTATTGTCGATATCTCAAAGGAGGAAAAATGATGACGGTGGAGTATATAAGAATGTATATACGTTATTTGTATGATTACGAAATAAATTGAATATGTAGTGAGCTGTTCGGGTAGTTTTAGAATGTGGTTAACTTTGTTTCATTTCTAAGTTATGACTTTATCCGGTTTGACTAGTGTTTAAATATGATTCGTGTCAACTTTATTTGAGCTACTGTATAATACATGAGGGTGTTTTAGAGCTCTCGAGATGTTCCTATACGTGTATATCTACTGCTATAATGTTTCATACGTTCGAGTATGAAGTGAGTACATGTTCGAGTAAAATGATGCATGAAAATTAATGAAGTGTTAATATGTACGATCTAGTGAGAAACATAATAATGCATGGTGTGATATCTTGGTTGTGAAAGTGAGTTTGTGAGGTGACTGTCAAGTCTTCCCAATGTAACTTCGATTATATATATGATTCAAAATGGGTTGTTGTGTTCTTAACAATAAATGCTATACGTTTGAGTGCATGACTTGATATAGTAACGTGTACTAGTAAGATGTGATGTGGTTCTTAAACCTTTCTCAGTGGTGACATGCAATCATGAGTTTGTAACTGTATGGTACGTATAAAATAAAATAGATACGTTCGAATGTAGCATGAGATATGCATGCAAGTGATGTGTAAAGTGCAAAGAATGAAAAGAGGAGTTCATACCACACCTTTAGCAAAGGTGGTGAGGGACTGTGGTTGTTCGAAGAAGACACAAGAAAAGCAGTGAGCTTCGAAAGGCTTTATACGCTTTGACTTTACTGAGTTTGCTTCCAAAGTTCTCGACAGAAAGTTGCTTATGATATTTAAGGAATGTTTTGATTATGATAGAAAGTGATAGATGTGTAGGGAAGAGAAGTGGATCGAATGAATGGTTTTTTTTTTATAGGCAAAATATCTTCTACATTTCATTGACTAGTTGACTAATCATTGAAGACACTGTAACTATGGGACACTTGTGTGTTTCTATCCTAGTTTGAGTGTAGAATGTGTGTGGGTAGCTGAGAGTTTGGATTTTAGCTCTTGGATGTTTCTTGTTCATTCGGTTCTATATCATATTGGCACAAGGTTGAGTTACTGAGCAACAAGTCGTGGGTCTAGTTTATTTTTCATTTTGGAGTATCACATTTAGTTAGTAATATAGCTAGTAGGTTGTAGGAAGCAGTGGGGTATGATATTGTGTTGTGTCGATGTTTTTATTTATATGTTTGTGTCGAAATTGGGTCAACAAAATGAGGTTCATTATTACGCTAATACTCGACCATCGTGTTTGTGACCTTGTACAAAAAGAGTTTGCTAAGTGGTGGTTTAAATGGTGTGAAAATAAGTGAAGGCCATGTTCGATTTTTAAGAATGCTAGTGAGTTTTGGGAGGCAGTATCGACCGGGTTTTAGAAAGAAAGCAAAGGAAAGAATAGAGTGAAGATGGGCTGGTGATAATTAGGTTGTTGTTGGGCCGAACTATTAAGGGTCCGATTGGTTTTAGTTATATATAGTTAGGATGTGTATTAGTGTTTTAGTTAAGTTTAATCGAGTGCTATTAATTTTAGTTAATTGTAGTAAAATAAATAGGTGAGTATGATCACTTGTTCATTGTGAAAGTGTGTTGTTGCGTGAGAATTTTATCTCGAGTACGGCGTATAAAATATATATATATATATAATGCATCGGGATATTAATAACTAATAATAGAAAAGTTTAAATTTCTAGCAAAAATGGGCTTATTAAATGACAATACAAAGTTATTACTAATCATTACGATAAACTACAAAGGTTTTTCGTAGGATCTTACAGAAACTGGAATAGTTAAATCGCGTACGAAGATAAACGCACACTCAACACCTAACCAACGCTAGACTATTATTAGTCTACATGATTTTATGTAATTAATTTCATTTCGTGAATATTTTACAAGTTACATTTTACGTTTTACGTATTCCTAAACTTACGTAATTAATTACAATTTACGTTTTACGTATTCCTAAACTTACGTTTTTAGATTTCAACAACGTTTACACATTCCATGAAACTTATCAGTCAATTATTATACTAAGATATAGTATATTTGATAAGTTTTAACAATTCTATGAATCTTACATTTTTACCTCATCCGGTTTTAAGTTTCGTGATTTAATTACTTAACGTTAATGACTACCGGTAAATTATACCCGCAACACATCATTACTTAAACACTAAGCAAGAAAACAATTAAGTTTTCTTGTTTCCTCCTCATCCACCATAGGTGGCAACTCCTTAATGAATCACCAAGACACATGTATGTCTTGGTGATATCTTGCAAACACATGTACAATCATAAACTCAAACTTACTTCCTAAGTTATAAGATGAAATATCTTTTATAACATCATATCACTTAGTAAGTCATACAAATGACTCACTAAGACACTTGGCCTTATCACACTTCAATTAGCATGAAATCACTCCACATATCATGACTTAGCTACCAAGTATGAAAATTCATCACACTTCTCATCCATTTGGTAGCCAAGAAGTCCTATATAACTTCCTTGCTTCCTCTCTTTTGACGCCAACATCACACCACCACAACACCATCCTCATTTGATTTCAATCTTCAAGTATCACATATAAGTTGAAGGCCATAGCAAACTCTATCAAGTCCTTGCATTCCTTGGTGATTCCTCTTGGTAATTTTAAAGATACTCAAGTAATCAAGCCCTAGCACAAGTCCTACAAGCTCACAAGAAGTGTAGAAGGCTTCTGAAGAGTGGAGATTGCTCTAGTCCTTGTCCTTGTCCTTGTTTTTCCTTTTTCGAAAGCCAAAAGTTGTAAGAGAGATCATGCTCCTTCTCATTCCTTTGTTTCATACTTACAACACGCTATGTATGTTTGTTTATATTGATCATATGATGTACATGGCCAAAACCTCAAAAGAAATATGTGTTAAACCTTATTTTACAAACTAGTTGAAACATGTAAACTTATGCTAAGAAATAATAAAAACTAGGGACTTTCATACTTGGAAAAATACATATAGTTATAGAGTAACTTAAAACAAAAACGTAGCCTTTCGAATCAACTAAAACGGACTTATAAATCAAAAGATACGGCTAGTTGAAAATTACCAAAAGAAGTATAGGTGTTGTAAAGCAGCACACTGACCTGTTTTTCAATCGCGATTTTAACCCCTTTCTATTCCGAACCAGCAAAAGTGTAAAACACGAAAGTTGTCCGGGATGTTGTTTTACATGAGATAACGCGAGAATTTAAGCTTGAAAATGTAAAACGAGAGCTGGAAACCACCGAAACCAACAGAGACTGTTTTGACTCAAAAGCTATTTTACCAAAAACGACCCAAAGTTATTTTACCAAAAACTTAGTCGCGTTAGACCTATTTACCGAACTTAATATTGTACCAATATTTTCAAGGTTCATTATTAACTTATAAACATCATTTCCATAAAATAGAATCGTACACTTGACCTTCGGAAAAGTGATTTTCACAAATGACTTGTATTAAGATCGTTTTGACCATTTTCGTGACTTATAACCTTTTTAACTTGCGTGAAACACCAAACTTGACCAAAAACCGTTAACGGAACATGACCGTGGCCGTTTTGACTCCTATGATTATAAACATACATATAAATTTCACGTTTAACTATTAAACGTAACATGTTAGTAGGAAATTTCATGTGAGGGGCATCTTCGGGGTGAACGTATCGACGAGTTGTTGGATTTACGATTTAAAGTGTCCTAGCTCTTCATACGTTTACTACATGACCTTTGAATTATGATAGCCCGAACAGTGATACGATATTTAACTAAACACGTTTCATAAACTAGTAAACCGTATCCATAAACACGATCACTATAAACTACCATGTACATCATCATGATCAATATAATGACTTATATAGACTCGTTTATATTTTCACATCATTATTCCAAAACCTAAGACGCAACAATTATTCTAGGTTGCTCGTAGAGGTTTTCACGGCATATCCATCATTTTCATCCTACACATGATATCATTTACTCACGGTGAGTTTCATAGCCCCTACTTTTATTCGTTTTGAACTACTTTGGGGGACATACATGCTACAAAGTTTATAAACGATCACAATTATTTACAAACTGTATGTTTATGTGAATTGAATGTTTTATTGGCACTAGGTAAAACTATTGTCACACTTAAGCCCCTATAACATGAACCATTAATCACTAGTTGAGTAAGTGCGAATATTGTGAATAGGTCTATTCCGTTTGTGTTGACCAGGTTACGACAAACAACGCATTATATTGGAGAACACTAAGTATAACAACAAATTATTAATCAAATATCATTCTAACGGACTTGGATAATATCAATCTAACGAACTTGGATAAATCTCAATCTAACGGACTTGGATAATCACAATCTAACGGACTTGGATAATATCAATCTAACGGACTTGGATGAAATCAAGTACTACCGACGGTACTAGTGAAATCAATCAAATGACCGAATATACTAGTCAAAGCAATACAACCGAATATATTGGAGAATCACACACTAAAGTCTTGTGATTTATATTTAATGTTTACATATACTTGTTACGAGAATTCACTCATAAAGATTTTCACAATTATTTTCAATAAACCTATGAACTCACCAACCTTTGTGTTGACACTTTTTAGCATGTTTATCTCAGGTCCCTAAAGTACGAGGCTGGCACGGAGAAGCACGGATAATAGAGAAGGCAATATTATGTGTTATCATTCGAAAAACATCAAAAACTTTATATTGATGTAGCATGTAATCGTGAAACTACTGGGACCTCATTTTTGTAAACTCTGATATTTCAATAAATCGAATGATAATCCTTTTAAAATGAATCAATTTGAGTTCGTTTTCTATTTTTATAATTGTTTTACCGTCGAGTAACACTCAGTTTGAATTCTGGTGCTATCACGAAATTGGGGTGTTACAAAAGGGTTGACCGGTACATTCGGTCATGTATGTACATAGCAGTTGGGCCAGTTCATTCGGTTATAGTTAGGCCGGTTCTTTTGGTCATGTATGCATAATCGTTTAAAGTCTTGTGTCCGTATGTAAAACTAAACATTGTATTATCACCCCCAAAGTAATTTCAAAACGAGTAGTAAAACATGTAAAAGTGGGGCTATGAAACTCACCTCAGAATAATCAGTCTGAAATGAATAAGTCAGATAGTGATAGTGAGCGGCTCCGACACGCGACCTAGATTAGTATGGCAAGTTTAGTTTACAGGCTTATGTTTAAGACTCGATGAAGTTTAAATAAGTTTAAGAGTTTTTGAGTGTTTATGTTCTTGTTGCTTGTGTGGCAACGTTTAAGTTTAAATAGTTTCTAAGTGGTTGTAGAAATGTTCGTAAGTATTGGCTCTGGGAAACGTGCATAAGTATGTATAAGTATATAAGTAAAAGTATAGATAACGAATAAGTCTCCGATTCGAAAATAACCAAAAGACTATGTACGGAAAGTAACACAACGTAAGTATCGTGAATAATAGATGTTGTCGGAAAATATAACAGTTTCGTTAGCTATGTATGTACATATGTAAGTATATATATATTTATATAAATGTTTAATGGAAAAGTAAAGTGTGTATATATATATCAAACGGAATGTATATTAAGTCATGGAATAGGTTTAGAGCAAAAGTTTATGATAATGAGGACACAGTAGGCTTCTAAATGATTTTGTAGTTTTACATAATTAGCTCCTAATGTGCCAATTACAAAATGAAAATTTCATATTTCCTTCATCACACTTGGCCCTTTGAAGTTTTAACTATAATTTTAAATATTCTTATTAAAAGCTTAGCACCTATATCACAAAATCTTCGACAAAATCTTAGGGTGTGTTTGGTATCCCACTATGGGAATGAGACTATGACTATGAAAGTGATTAAATGTGTTTGTTTAAGATGAGGGGGTCCACCACTATGGTAATGAATGATATATATAATCCATACTCCATATACATCAAGAGAGCTAGGTACAAATCTTTCATAGGTGAGGGACCCACCACTACTATCAAACTCATACCCATTGTCATTCATGGCAGCATACCAAACACACCCTTAGTTAATAGACCACTCACAAACCACTAGGCTAAATCCCTTTCTTGAAAGCACTAACAAATATACTAATTTCATTTAAGTTGGGGGTCGCTGAAAAGATTGTTTAATAAGATCAGGTAACCTTATACATTCTTATTCCTTTCATATCCGAGAAGTTTATTCGAAGTAAGACGTGATTAGTGAATACATATATGTGGGTAAAAAGGCTTCAAAGAGACGGCTCAATTTGTAATATAGCTTGAACCCTAATCATAACATTATATATAAGTTCACTAAAGTATCTATCTATAATACTATAAGATTAGGCCCTCTAATTGAATGTGGAGTAATGAAGATAGAGGTTTTTGAGTTAAAAAGGAGTGTTGAGTCCTTGATTGTTCATCTATAGTAATTGCAATAATTATTAGCTACATATCAAGAGTCCATGGTTACATTAGCTATATATCAAGATTCCATGTTTACATGTATTTCTTATTAATGGAGAGTTGTTTTCTATTAATAGAGGCTATACAGTTGCTATACAGTTACAAATAGAGTTAAGGATTATAAAATACATTGTCTCTCATTATCACCATAATCAAACCCAAATTATTTGTCTTGCAACATAATTGAAATACCATGTCTAACAAGTCTACAGGTAGCAAGTCCTTCCAGGCAGGTAGCAAGTCATCCCAGGTTGCCCAGCGTAATGGTGAGTTATTCTTGGAACAGCTCGACGCGGGTGTTAGTGGCACGATTGTTGTTATGATTTGCCGTGTTTGGGATGTGAATGCAGTAACTGGCCGGTATTTGAGCGCTGATTTTGTGGTCTGTGATGCCAGGGTAAGTTAGAATTACATTGAATCACATTTATAGTTATGCATAGAGTATGGGTAACTTACATGTTGATGCAATTTTTTCTAGGGAAAGGCGATGCATTGCACTGCTAGGAGCAATATAGCTCACAATTTTGTAGGTTTGAAAGAAGGTTCTGTTTACTCCATCAAGAACTTCATTGTGCAGCCAAACAAGGATGACTATCGGATCATAAGGCACGATCCATACATGCTTGAGTTTGATGGGTCCACAACCACTAGAAAGGTTTCTGTTATCTCTGATGGCTTTGTCAGATATCCTTTTGAGCTTGCTGATTTTGATGAGATTGAACCTACAGACAATAAGTATCTGATAGGTTAGTCTTTTTGGTTTAAACCCTTTTTTGTGTATCACTGCATTTTAAGTTTTCTCATACCTTATTTGTTTCTGGCAGATGTTGCGGGATATGTCACCAACGTTGGGAGGATGACACATCAGAAAACTGGCTCACGAACCCTGGATTTCTATTTGGCCAACAAGAGGTATTTTCTTTGCCAATTTTTTTAGCCGACACAAACCTGAAAATTTGGTTTCCATTGATTAATGACTACCAAAACTAAAAAAACAACTCACCTTTTTTTCCCCTTAAACAGGGGCCAGTCTATAAGAGTAACATTGTGGGGAGGATTGGGCGACACTCTAATAGAAAAGAAAACGAAGAATGTTGGCCTGTGTCCAATTGTTATTACTTCTGTTAATCCGAAACAGTATAACAGTGAGTATCTATAAAATATAGTGTCTTAACCGACTTTACCTCAATCTCAGGTTGCCTTTCTCTTTTCCAACTTGCAGATAAGGTTTACCTCTCGAGCAGCTCTTCTACCTTGATTTATGATAATCCTGATATCCCTGCATTGATAGAGCTAAAAATTGAGATGAGGTAACGAATACTAAATTGTGACAATATATTTTATCTCACTTACTATATCCTAACGTTAGCCATGGATATTGAGTGCAGTTCTGTCGAGTTGAATAAAGTAATGGTACCTGTTGATTTATCAGAACCCAAGGATGGGACACTTGAAAATTTGCTAATCTGGGGCCGTAACAAGAGAAACAATGTAAGTTGATGTAGTTACGACTTGGTTATGTTGTTTTGTGTTATGTGAGCCCATGGTATTCCATTCACTAGATATGCATCTTTGCAGTCCATGATCTACAACTGTAAGGTAAAGATTGAGAATGTTAGGACTAGGAAAGGGTGGAACTACCCGTCCTGTGGTGACAATAAGTGCAAGAAAGGCGCCACCCGAAAGGGGGGTAAATTTTGGTGTGAAGCATGTGAAAAGAACGTTGAGTACCCAATTTTAAGGTAATTGTTTATTAGGCTTGCCCAACCTATGAGTTAAATTAAAATGCATAATGTTCAATACCTTATGTGTACGCCCCGTTTTCATCAGATTCGGCTTGAGTTAGATGTGTCAGACGATACTGCACAAACGGTGGTTGTGCTGTTTGATGAAACTGTGCGGGAATTGTTAAAATGCTCACCAGAATCCCTGTTGGAAAGTGAATCTGAGGTACAATCATAACTTATATTTTAAATGCATGATTGTTTTGTACTAACCTCCAAGTACAGGGCGCAGATGGATGTACCAATTTACCCGGCGCCATATTGGATCTTATTGGAACTTACCACACTTTTGAGCTCAAGTCACACACTTATTTTGAGCATGGTACTTATGAGAGCTTCACGTGTTGGAAAATTAGCAGTGCACCACCGGTGGGAGAAATCGCGTGTTCAAGCAGTGTTGAACCTGACACCGGCTCTTCTAGCCCTCTTATGAAAAGATTGTCGAAAAAAACTTTGTCCAAGAACCCAGATGTATCTACTCCATTGAAACCTGTGGAGGGAAAAAATAAGAAACGGTATCACATTGTTCTCCAAATATGGAATTGAGACATAAAGGTACCTTATGACTGATACATTACTTGCTGTGCCATTATTGTAGTATGGAGTACAAAGATTCAGACATGGAGTCAGTAGATGGGGAAGAAGCCAGGATCAAAGATGGATCTGCTTCTGAGAAAACAAAGCGAAGAAAGTAATAATGTAGTAAATAGATACATACTAATATTATATATACGCCAAATATTAAAAAGTGTTCTTTGCACATCTTACTATTTCAGGTACATTCAGTTTGACTCTGAGTCAGAAGAGGAGGCCAGCTCATCAAAAGTAAAAAAGCCGGAAGAGGAGGCCAGCTCACCAAAAGTAGAATCTGCCGAAGAAGTTAAAAGCGATGAGGATCCTACAGCTTAGTGAATAAGTATTTAGGAAAATAAAGACCACATGGCCACAACTGTTTGTGGGTGTTAGTCATTTACAATAACAACTTTGTTTAATTTATCCTCTGTTTTGGCATGAATAATTTTGGTGTTTTAAACCCATTGAATTTTTATATTTCTTTTATTTGGTGATCACTATATAATATTCTCTTTATGCTTATAACCAACAATGTATATTTGAGAAGTACTCAAATCCACTAAAATTCATACTTGATAAACAAATAACTCACAAATTACCTTATTTGCTTATTCGTACATTAATTCAGTGATAAAAAATAAAACCAGAACACTGCATTCTGATTTAGCATCTAAATTCAACTTACCTTTTCTAAATTTGGCATTCACTCAGTGATAAAAATTAAAACCTAAATTCAGCTTACCTTTTCTAAATTTGGCATTCACTCAGTGATAAAAATTAAAACCAGAACACTGCATTCAGATTTAGCATCTAAATTCAACTTACCTTTTCTAAATTTGGCATTCACTATACATGAATACATTCTACAACATTTTGAAAGATGCCTTGGTTATTAAAATTTTCAGTAACAACACTGAAATAATGGCAACATATTAATTTTAGAGCATTACTATAATTTTATATCACATACTTATACACATTAAGGAATATATCGAATGCAGCCTAACTAAATCTAACTTAGCATCTCAATTCTATAATTTCAAGATTAATGAATATATAATTTTTGAAGTAAGATTCACTATAATTTTGTAACACATACTTATACACATTAAGGGGTATATAATTTTAGTGATCACTATAATTTTAAACCCAACTAAATCTAACTTAAGCATCTCATTTCCATTAAGTTATCTACCATTCACCATTTACAAATTATCAGACAAACCAAGTGAAACATATTGAATGCTACCTAATTTATTGCCATGTTAAAGAGAATGGAACAGTTAGGAAATATCAAGTGTCTGAATCCTCAATATATTGAATATCTGCCTTCTTATATCCTTTACACAAAAAATTACATTATACATTGTGAATTAGGCATGAATAATAGAACAATTAATAATGCTAACAATGTTCAATCTCTTTCCAACATATTCAACAATCGAATCATCATACAATCGCATACAACTGTTAATGAAGATGGGAGTTTGCAAACTTATCGTGGGCTGAAGTTGATAAACATTCCAGATATAGGTAAAGACACAAAATCCTTTGTTGAATAATTTATTGGTTTTTTTACTTTAAAACTAAAATATGATACCACAGGCGAGCCATCCAACCCAGATATTACACACACAAACCACAGCCGTGGCGAGCCATCCAACCCAGTTATTACACAGACAAACCACAGGCGTGCAAGTATTAAGTTTATTAAATTGTCCCTAAATTATCTGTTTTAAAATATTATGCATTCATTCAATGTTTTAATTTATATGTAAACAATTTTCAACACCTGTGCTTTTTGAGGTCGACGGCGGACACGTGAAACAAGTAAAATACCAAAACACGCAGCACTCAAATCATCAGGTAATACTAAAAACATTAAGAAAATATGATTTTTAACTTATGGGAATCTATAAACTAACCAACTTATTTAAAAATTTACAACTACTTATTGTTTCTTTCATAGGTGTTCCTATTTCTTATGCTAGGCTTGGTCCACCGTCGTATCAATGTTCTAGCTGTGATGCAACGATGTGGTATGAGGAGAGAGTTAATAAAGATAAAAAAGCTGTGAATGCATCATTTTCCCTATGTTGCCAGGAAGGTAAAGTGTTGCTACCGAAATTCAAGGAAGCACCGTTGCCATTAAAGACACTGCTTGATTTTTCAAATCCTACAACAGCAAGATTTAGAGAACAGATCAGAGTGTACAACGGGATGTTCACCTTCACATCATTTGGAGCAAGAATAGATCATTCAATAAATAATGGGAGGGGGTGTATACCTTTAGAATAAATGGGCAAAATTACCATCTAATAGGGTCACTCCTACCTGTACAAGGGGTTCAACCCAGGTACGCTCAGCTATATTTCTTTGACACTCACAATGAACCTCGGAATCGTATGAATGCATTCTTAGATAACGAAGAACATGATCAAGTGGATGAATCCATTGTCACAAGTTTGATTGCAATGTTGGATGAATCGAGTGCAGTTGCCAAGGCATTTAGAATGGCAAGAAATTGGTGCCATTCCCATGGCTCGGTAAATTTTGAATTGCGACTACTTAGTGAGAGGAGAACATCAAAACAGTATAATGTGCCAACTGTATCAGAAGTGGCAGCTTTGATAACAAATGATTTTGGAGATGGTATTCCTACAAAGGATATCATTGTTAATTGCAAAGAAACAGGTCCTAACCGAATATCAGAATTGCATCCATCCTACATGGCATTGCAATATCCTTTATTGTTCCCGTATGGAGAAGATGGGTATCATGAAAATATACCGTATCATACAAATAGTGGTAGCAGGAAAACTCAACGTGGCTTTGTATCAATGAAGGAGTATTACGCTTATGTTATACATAATCGAATGAACCAAGGTAATACTTTAGTGAAAGGAGGCCGGCTATTCCAGCAATTTTTGGTTGACGCATACGACATCAGTTGAGGAACAAAGATTAAAATGGAACAGGCATAACCAAGACACCCTACGTGTAGATCTCTATCATAATTTGCAGGATGCCGTTACAAGGGGTGATACAGATGCAGCGGGCCTTGGGAAAAGGATAGTGTTACCTTCAAGTTTTACTGGCGGGCCACGTTATATGATGCAAAACTACCAAGATGCAATGGCTTTGTGTCGGGTATATGGGAATCCAGATTTATTTATCACATTCACCTCCAATCCAAAATGGCCGGAAATTGATGAAATGCTAGCATTTATTCCAGGCCAGAAAGCACATGATCGGCCGAAAATAGGGACACGTGTTTTCAAAATGAAGCTAACTAACCTATTGAATGATCTTACAAAGAACCACATCTTTGGTCCGAGCCGTGCAGGTAGCTACTAACCTATCATACAAAAATTATTTGCACTTTCTTATTGTATCTGTCATGAAACCAAATTTTATTAAAATATATACTTGCAGTTGTGTATGTAATTGAATTTCAAAAGCGAGGGCTCCCGCATGCACATATACTCCTGTGGCTGGAAGACCATTGCAAATGCAAAACGGCAAATCAGTTAGATAATATGATATCTGCAGAGCTGCCATGTCCAACAAATGATCCAAGAAGGATACAAAGTTGTCACAGAGTATATGTTGCATGGTCCCTGTGGTAAGGATGCAAAATATGCTCCATGCACGATTGAAGGAAAATGTACAAAACGTTATCCGAAATCTTTCTATGCAGAAACAATGGTGGATGAAGATGGATACCCTGTTTATAGACGAAGGGATACAAAAGTATTTGCTTTGAAAGGCAAAGTTACTTATGATAACAGAAATGTAGTACCTTACAATCGATATCTGTTGTTAAAATATCAGGCACACATCAACGTAGAGTGGTGTAACAGATCTAAAGCGATAAAATACTTATTCAAGTATTTAAACAAAGGGCCAGATAGGGCAACTATTGTTGTGCAAGAAAATGTGGTGACAAACAACGATGGGGTGGGACAAAGAATCGCTGAAGTTGATGAGATCACAAACTATTTAAATTGTCGTTACTTAGCACCATGTGAGGCAGTGTGGCGCCTCTTTTCTTTCGACATCCATTACTCTTATCCATCAGTCATGAAACTAAACTTCCACTTAGAAAATCAAAACTCAATCACATTACGTGATTCGGAGAGTTTGCCAGCACTACTTCAAAGGGAAGGTATCAAGAAAACGATGTTTACAGAGTGGTTTGAGCTAAACAAGGTGGATACAGCAGCTAGAAAACTCACCTATGCTGAAATACCGAAACACTATGTGTGGCATGAAAAAGAAAAAAAATGGAAACTACGAAAACAACAAAAAAGTATTGGTCGGATTTTTTACTCAAGCCCAGCTTCTGGAGAGCGCTACTATCTCAGAATGTTGCTAAATGTGGTGAGGGGGCCTACATCTTTTAAAAAGTTGATGACAGTTAACAAAAAAGTCTATGGAACTTTTAAAGAAACATGTTTTGCATACGGCCTTCTCAATGATGATAAGGAATGGACATTAGCTATAGTTGAGGCAAGCTTTTGGGCATTGGGACCTAAGCTACGAGACCTATTCGTCACAATTTTGTTGTTCTGTGATGTTAGTAAGCCATTGCAACTGTGGGAAGAAAACTGGGAGGTTATGTCAGAAGATATTTTACACAATAAGCGGAGAGATTTCAACTACCCTGAGTTGGAGTTGACGGAGGAACAAATTAAAAACTACTGCTTGATAGAAATTCAGCAGTTGTTAAACAGAAACGGAAGAAATTTAACAGATTTCCCTGATCTTCCACGACCTAATCCAAGCCTGATGACGAATTTGGATAATCGTTTGATTAGAGAAGCACTCGACTTTGATTCAAAACAAAGTAAGATTGAACACGACCAACTCCATTCGTTGTTAAACATCGAACAAAGATTAATATACGAACAGGTCATTGAATCGGTCCATTCTAAAAAAGGCGAGTTTTACTTTGTTTACGGACCCGGAGGTACAGGAAAGACATTCTTATATAAAACAATAATTTCAAGATTAAGATCAGAAAAGATGATTGTCTTAGCCGTTGCATCTTCAGGTATATCTTTTTAGCAATCCTAAACACTTGTATAGATAATTTAATAGTTATATTATTACACCTATAACTAACTGAAATTCTTTAACTAGGCATAGCTTCATTACTTCTTCCTGGAGGCAGAACCGCTCACAGCAGATTTGTTATACCACTTGAGCTAATGGAAAATAGCACATGTGGAATTAAACAAAACACCCACTTAGCAGAGCTCTTACAACAAGTGCAACTGATTATATGGGACGAAGCACCTATGACTCAAAGGTATGCTTTTGAAGCGCTGGACAGAACATTAAGGGATATATTGGGCTACGATAACTCAGCAAAAAGAGACAAAATTTTTGGTGGCCTGACTGTCTTACTTGGAGGTGACTTCAGACAAATACTACCAGTCATCCCAAAAGGCAAAAGGCAAGAAGTCGTGCAGGCATGCATAAACCGTTCTCATTTGTGGAAATCTTGCAAAGTTTTCACACTCACACGCAGCATGAGAGTAAATGAAATTTCACCGGATGGTTCAATTGATTCAAACAAGCAGGAATTCAACAAATGGGTTTTGAACATGGGCGATGGAAATTTGGCAGCAAAAAACAAAGAAGATGAAGATGAGCCAACTTGGATTGAGATTCCCGAAGATTTCATTATCAAAACATGGAATTCCCCAATCGAGGAAATAGTTAAAGAAACATTCCCTGACTTTACTACTAGGCAAACAGAAGATGCTTATCTCAAAGAAAGAGCAATACTAACACCGAGAAATGATGACGCTGATTCAATTAACGCATACATGTTTGATAAGTTAAAAGGCGAAACCCTAACTTACAAGAGTGCAGATGAGGTGTGTAAAGCATCAACGGATCATTTGGATCAACAAAATTTGTACCCGACGGAGTTTTTAAATTCACTCACTTTCCAAGGGATGCCACCCCACGAGCTGAACTTAAAAAAGGAACTCCCAATTATGTTGTTGCGGAATGTTAATCCAGCACTGGGGTTGTGTAATGGAACTAGGCTAATCGTCACTGATCTAGCACAGTTTCTCCTACGTGCCAAAATTCTAACTGGCTCAAAGATTGGGGAGACCGTATTAATTCCAAGAATTACCCTCACATCTACACAAACACAATGGCCATTCGTAATGAAGCGCAGACAGTTTCCAGTCAAACCATGTTACGCAATGACCATTAACAAAAGTCAAGGGCAGTCACTTACACACGTAGGTGTCTATCTGCCAAATCCCGTGTTCAGTCACGGGCAACTTTATGTGGCAGCATCTAGAGTGACAAGCCCTGATGGACTGAAGATACTAATGGTCGGAGATGAAGAAGGTGAATTCAAGTATCGAACCCGTAACATTGTATACAAAGAAGCTTTCAACAACTTATCTTAATAATTGTATTACCATTTGAAATATTTGATATCAATTTTTATTCAGCATTCATTTTTGTAAGAATAAGATATATTGAGGATTGAGATATTGCATCTTTTGACCATTTGTGTTATCTAATGTGGTTAGAATTGAACAATGGTGTAATTGACAGAGTATGAGATTATTATTGGTAAATTTTTTTATTAAGATATGAAAAAACTTCACCTTTTGCCTATAAGAAGAACAATAAAGACATTTTCATATGTTAAACATAATTATGAGAGAAGCGCAAAAGCAGACTATCATGTTTTTTTGACTGAATATTTGTCGTCTAGACAAACCGATTGGTGACTAATCCAAAAATTAAATTTGAAAGTGCTATTGAAAAAACTACAACATCATATTCAGTTTTAAATGATATATTTTATTATGAGTTTTTTTATATAAAACCTTACAAATGCCTAATAAATAAACTTTATGATTTGAGTGGAAGTTATAAATTTTTTTTGTAACTGCAGGAAAGTTCAATTGGTTGCTAAGCCTTTAAAATGACACATTATAAATTCTACACTCACATATCAAATTCTTTCTTCAGAAACACATATTTAGTATCCATATTTCTAACTAATGGAATGCAGCAAAGAAGTGATTGCCCAGTATTTTCACTTGCCAATTGCGCAGGCTGCCAACGAACTTAATGTAAGTTTGACTGTTTTGAAAAGATGTTGTAGAAATATGGGTTTTATGCGTTGGCCACATCGTAAGTTGAATAGTTTAGACTTATTAATCAGTACTCTCCAGGTCAGAATTCAATTGAAACTAAAATTTTATGTTTATGGTTTACTAATATTACCTCTAATACGAGTATATCAATTGGCAAAATGAATATGTATAGGCTGAAAATGGAGGTGCAACAGTTGATGACTACACCAAAGTAATCATAACAAGGTTGAAAGAAGAGAGGAGGCGAGTACAAGAAAATCCTGATTACAAACTTGCTCCAAGCACGAAAAAATTGAGAGAGAGAAGCTTTAAAGCTAGACACAAAAGAAGAAGAAACTTGAATTTGGAACCAACAACCGTCTCATGAGACCCTAAGCAAGTCATCAGGTGGAGCTGGGAGTCCAATGAACAGAGGTAACGACAGTAACCAAATTAACTACACAAATAACCGTGATGCACTTTCCATATGTGCATTTGACACATTAGAACATCACTAATCAACTAATTCTTAAATAATTGTGTAAAAGATTCGTTTAATACTTATTTCTGATTTTGCATCTTTTAACCATTTGTGTTACCTAATGTCGTTAGAATTGGACAATGGTGTAATGGACAGAGTAATTATGAAAGACATGCAATGTCATATTCATCTTAGTTAGAATTAATAAGCAGTTTATCATGTGTTCTTGACTGAAAATTTACGAAAAATTTGCAGCATCATATTCGGCTTAGTTAGAAACTCTATCTGATATCATAAAAAAATTTGTAGGCACACAAACAACCCACATCACAGAACCAAGCAGCTCACCATCACCTAAGACCCTAAGCAAATCATTAGATAGAGCTGGGAAACCTATGAATACAGATAACGACAGTAGCCCTCATGGCATGGCAAGCATGCCAAACAACTTAGTTTCCTTCTTGAAAGCTCTAAAGAAACTATGGTGGCTAACCACGTCAAACCGTTGAATGTTACACCAAGAAGCACACAAGCAAACCACATCATAGGATCAAGCCGCTCACCATCTCATGAGACTCTAACCAAGTCATGAGGTGGAGCTGGGAGTCCAATGAATAGAGGTAACGACAGTATCACTCATGGCATGGGCAGCATACCATGGAAGTGATCGAGTCTTAGATTACCAAATTAACTACACGAATAACCATTATGCATTTTCCATATGTGCATTAACATCACTAATCAACTTATTCCTAAATAATTGTGTAAAAGTTTCGTATAATCTTTATTTCTAGATACATCAGGTCCATGATAATAACTCAAAAATAAACAAATAACAAAAAAACAAAAAACAAACAAACCTTATAACTCCTCAATCACAAATAAACCACCAATATCCAAACAACACCAACACAAACAATCCCTTAACCTACACTTCGTCTCATGCAATTTCTAAAAAAACCTAAAAAAAAAAACCTAAGAGAGGGTGTAAGTGGTTTTACAGAGCACGCAATTCCACAAAAAATTGATCTAGAAGATCAATTGCCAACCAATAAGCAAGAGAAATCCAGAACCAAAGTACCTGAAACAATCACCAAAAAGCTACAATATGAACAATAAATAATCTTTTATCAAATGAACATCGAATTGATTCAACAATCATAAATCAATCTCAGAATATGTTTTAATTAGATTAAAATGTTGTAAATTTGAAAAGCCCCAATTTTAGAGAAAAAAAAAAACCCCTATATTTTAAACGCCTAATTAAACGATCAATTCATCACAATTGATTGCACAATCATTATTCATACTGAGAATATGTTTTAATTTACTTAAAACGTTGTCAATTTGCGTAACCCCAATTTTAGGGGGGGAAAAACCCTAAATTAAATCGCCTAAACAACACTGTGTGTGTTGACTTATGTGTGTGTGAGAGAAATGCAAAACATTATCTGATAAAAGTAAAACAGAAAAATAAAAATAATAAACACATGACTAAAAATTAGACATAAGATTAAAATTATTCGTTCATTCCATTCATTCATAATGAAAAGTTTTACATCTTCTTCTTAATCAACCGATAATACCCAAAAAAAAACAAAAGACTAACATAAGAAGACCACAACTAGCATCTTCTATTCAACATCAGATAAACCTTCATCAAACTCCATGAGCTTCACATGGCGGCCCTTATCAACCAGTATGCTTCAAATTACCATGTAAAAACCATATAATGCAAAATTAATATTTTCTAAGACTTACGCTTAAAAAAAACCTTATACAATTTCAAACATATATGCTCCGGAAAAGTGAGTCGAAAAAATTCTATAATTTGTGAATTTAAAACTTTGAGGTAGTATTTAGAATATCACACTACGTGAATTGATAATGTCAATATGGAAATTACCACGTAACACTTAACAATTATGTTAGATTCGGGGTTAACTCAGATAAACCTAATACCATTATGAAGCTAAATATCATTTAACGATTAGATTCAAATCCTATGCGTAGCACGGATTCTGAATGCCTCGTTACAATATAAACTGGTCCCAGATATTTCATTACGTTGACTTATGCAGGAGATATTTCATTACATTGACTTATACCATAAACGGGTTTGTACCTTTTTTTTTAAAGATTTTATTCTTTTTCTACTTAGTTGTGTTAGTTTGGTTGTACTGGAAAGGTACAAAAAATACATACCAAACCAATTTTATTCTTTTTGTAGCATGCAAAAAATTAATTTTATGTTTACGTACCATAACTTCGTTTCATACAACTATTCAGTATGTAATACTAACATTATTATACCACTCCGATCTAACATATTATTTACTTAAATAATTTCAACAATCGACCATTTAACTATTAAATGTTTTTAACATAATGTATTTTCTACCGGTTTTACCGTTGGCATGTAAGCACCAAAAGGTATTTTCTTGCTTATTCTCTAAGTTATAGTAATGGAAAACATTCAAAATGTTACTCATTTCTAACGCTTCAAGTTTGTACCTTTTTGTATTAAATACAATTTCACAAAAAGGTGTAGATTGGCAGGAACACCCTGATCCCAGGTGTCTTTTGGCACCAGCCATTGTCCACCCCATAAGGAATAGCTCCAGCAACTCTCCTAGCCCAGAGGAGCACCACCTGGAGTGAGACGAGCCGAGACTCGACCCCCGATCTCTTATTCCACAAAGTCTCTCCAGTGTGCCCATAGGTTTTGCGGAGGCGGGTACCTATCTAAAGCAAATGCCAAGGATGAGACTCGAACTCGGGTCAATTGACTCAAGCACGAAAGCTCCACCCATTCAATCATCAATTATCATATATCGGATTACACTGATCATGGAGATCTAACATTTTTATGCGAATCTTCTGGTGCAATGCTATGGCATGTCGAGACTCTCCGAGGTGCAACAAATAACAATTCCAAGTCATATTCAATTTGTTGTGGTAGAGCTAAGGATAAGTTAGGCACTGAACTTTTTGGGCCACCTCAATGGTTGAAATACCTGATTAAGAATGAACATCCTAAGAGCGCGTCATTCATAAATAATATCAGACGGTATAATTCAATGTTTTCCTTACTTCCATGGGTGGTCAACAAGAAACGTCTGTTAATGGCGGACGTGGTCCTTGTTGCTATCGCTTACATGGTGAAATTACTTTACTCTTTTCAAAAATGATATATTATCAAAATTATCGACCCTAAAAGATTGAATATCTTTTATAGTGTTTCAATCATTTCTTTGTATCGTAATTTAGTATTAATATTTTCTATTCATACATCTCACATGTAACCTTTTTACATAATATCACAAATCGATCTCTTATATAAATACTGTCAACGGTTTCTTAAAGCCCCGTGACTGACCGACTACTAATTCATGATCTTTGCAACATTGTGTACAATAGTACTTAAATAAAAAATGATTTTTAACAATCAAAACTCGCATGAATTATTTGCATTATAATTTGTTTATTTTGTTCGCACACACTTTTCTTCACAACAAAAGGAGTTCTAATGTACATCTTACGATACTGCGAACACAACCAAAACTTTTGGGCCATTCGGTTGCTACCATTGACATGTTATAGTCATTAGTCAATGTGTGGACATGTTTTAGTCACTAGTCAACGTGTGTCACAAACAACATTTAGTATTTATTTTTATTTTTTTTAACCACAACGAATTATCTCATACAAATTATCTTACACGTTTTAAATAGGACTTGAGCTACAACTATTTTGATTAAAAAGCTTTTTAGATAACAAAAAGTATTATTGAGATACAAACATTTTTACTTGTCAAAGTAATTTTACATAGATTAGATGACACTAGTGTCGGCGCATAGCATCACATAAACTCGTTATACAACAACTCAGCCCAATTATTATGCCCATTCTATGTATTTAAGTTATAACATTTTGAACTTTGGTATATTTTAATTGGGATGTGATACTTACATCACATTTTTTTATTCTTTCACCACAATATCACATCATTAATGCATAAGTTACATCATGATATACACATTGCATCAACAAATGTGGTGTAAGTATCACTTCTCATTTTAATTAGTGTATCCTTTATCTTATCTAATACGAGTAGTATCTTTTCTATATGCTTCTTTGACCAAATAAATATTATAAAATAAAGGGAGAATTGCATATATATCCTCCCAAAGTGAATAATTGCAAGTAGTGTACCCTTCTAGATTAGAGTAGTGAACACGTACTTGTGAATTGGTGAAGACCCACTATATTCTTTCGGCAGCCTATTTTCTACTCGTATGATACTATTGTTAGAAAGAAATAAATAAAACCAAGTTATGATTTGATAGAATAAGACAAAATGAGACATATGTCGCGTGGGTCGGTCAAATATTAGTTAAAAAGTTATCTCACTTGCATACTTTTGTTAAAAGGTAAAAATATTAGTACAACAACTAGCAAGGACTTAAGAAGCTAGTAAACCAAGGGATAATATGAGTTTACGAGTCAATTGAGGATATGACTATATGAGGGTTTGAAACTAAGCGAAACCAACATAAAGAAACTTTATATCGCCTATTGGAAATCCATAAAAACGATCGTATTTAGCTTCCATTCTCAACCGCGTTTCTCGCACACATAACATCCTTTAGCAAATCCTGCAAGAAAGATAAATCGATCTGCTTGCTCCCATCCGCTATAAAATCAAGCATCCAACTTCATATTTTTTATACTGATGCAAATGCCAAAAGCTATGAATCTTGTTAGAGAGTGTTTGGGGTTGCATTCTAAAACAAATTATCTGATTATCACGACATGTAAACGCAATAATGTAAGAGCTAGTGTTTGGATAACAGAATGTAATAAGTGATTTTCTGCGTTTAAATGGCTCCAAAACGCCATTTTGCAAAAGTAGCTAGGTACATGCAGTAGCAAAACGTCATTTTGTAAAAAGTGATATTCAATGTTCAATTACTAGGAGTATATCATTCTCTAATAAGGACAAAATATAATAAATGGTGTTGATGTTTTGTATAATAAGGACAAAATATAATAAATGTACCTTTTAGTCATTTTACATTTAAAATCAAAACATAATCTAATTTGGCAAACACTCAAAAACTGATTATCTATTATTGCGTTATCAAACCGCAAAATTAAATCCAAACGCTATGTTTCAGAATCACGTTTTATAACAGCTGATTATCTGATTATTTGTTTATAAAACGCATAATCTATTTTCAATAAGCAATCCCAGACACCCCTTTAATAGTGCACGTGTTGTCATTAGCGTGCTTCAATATTAGTTCTATTAACATGTCATAGTTAGGACTTTACAAAAGGTTGTTGCAATCATAAAATTAGTAGCTCGCTATCTTGTAACACCCAAACCAGATTAAATACTTAATAACATAGATAATGAAAGGCTTTAATTGATTTGGGATGATATTGAAACAAAAGAAAGCAGAAGGGTCTGTCCAGCAACTTGATATGGGACGTTACAAGATGAAATGAAAACTTGATTTCAGATGACAGTATGTGACAAGTCATGACTAATGAATCAAAAAACTTGTTCATCCAGTGAAAGGCAATGTTTGGAAAGTCGGATTTGTCCTACTGGTTCCGATGGTTCAATTGGTCGCCCCCCTGAAAACCGGAGAGCAAATACAGATCTCACTCACTTATGTTTAATAAATACATTAAGGAATCTGCCAATAAATATGAACTAAAAGAAACAATCAAAACAACAAAATTGTAAAAGCAAATAATCTTTGAAGAATCGTGTTGCTCGTGCTTTTTTGGCTGCTTTTCAGCGGTTCAGCAGGGTAACAATAAACCGTTTTGTTCACCATATGCAAATGAGCGTATACGTACGTACCTTAACTACATATAATTAAATAAGTACCATAATCGTATGCTAAATATTGAACTAATGATATATAACCTTGCTAATCTTTATCCTAAAAGGAAGATGCATCTTGCATTATAAGAGATAGCATAGAATTCAGCTAGGACCAACATGGTTCTATCCAAGTATGAGGATGCCAATGATATTTAGTTCCCAAGAAATTCCTGAGGCTTCCTTTGATGTTTTTACCATCTGATGTGTGATAACTGCATGTTTCGAATGAGTAGAAAACTATCTTCCCATTATGTAATTCTAAAAAGTAGATCCTATTCTCCATTTCCGGTGTCTTGGCTTCAATGCAAAAACATGTTTCAGCAATATAAATCGTATGCTTACCTAAACCATCTAATTTCTCCCACTCTTTTGTAAAATCATTCAGCTTGAATAAATCGACGGATTAGTCTAAGGTACCCACGATTACTAGCAAAAGATGTTGCTCACGTTCCACTAGAAAAGAACAACCACTATAACTTGGTGGTTTAGCTACAACAGTCTCGAGAGAGTATTCTTCTTCATCCGTTTCTCTAATGACATCAAGTCTCCCATCATTACACAATGCATATATATCTTTGTCGTGAAATGTGGGAAAATGAAAAGAATATGGAACATCACCACCAAGTTACAGATAAGATCTACGCAATAATTGTTCCTGACCTACGAAGTATCTACGAAATCGATGCCATTGCAAGTTAAATCCAACAACCATACAATCTTTGGAAGTAGGTGGTGCTGAGAAACAACAGCCATCTAAATCACCATCTAAATTACCCTCGAAGGGAAGCTCTCAGATATCACTTGTGAAGGGGTTAAAGAACATCATGCGTCTAAGTGCACATTCTTCAATCACCAACCAACCATACCTAGAATAGCGTATTCTAATATCACCCGTCAACTGTTGAGGTGTTTTTATAAAGTACTTGTCACCCATTATCGGATCTGATAAAATTATAATGTCTTCATATTTGTCAAATACCATCAACCATGGTGAAGCTACTGAATATGTTTGCAATCTCTTTAACGTTGTTTTGTTGCTCCACTGTACTGAAGGAGCTGCTAAATGACAAGATTTGCATGTAGCACGAAAGTTCATGTATTCCACACAAACACAATGCTCCATTATCATTTCTAAAATATGAAATGGCACATTGAGAAGGTATGATTCATCTGTCCTTGTCCTCTTCTTGCTATCAAATACAGCTTGAGAAATCGTAGCTGATTTTACCACTATATTTCCATCGTCCTTGTCCTCTTCTTGTTTCAAATTAGCATGATCACCTCCTAACCTACACAGAGTATGATTATACATAAGAAAAAGTTTTGTTGTTAATATATAGCAAGTATGGTAAATTCATTGAAAGCAATACAATACCTGCGTTCAAGCATTCCCCAAGATGACATGTCACTTGTTGGTACTAAAGAAGACATAGAAGCTATGGAGATGGTTCTATTTTTTACATGGTACGAGTATAATAGTTTGCCCATTCTATCAAGGATGTGTATATAACCCGCCAACTCGGAGGTAATTGCCGGACTGTAATACACATGGTATTGACTGTCAACTTGTATAAAAAATATAGCATCTTTAAGGTCTTCCATTTTCTCCCATTCCATATTACTCATATCCAGTTTGTACAAATGCACATCACCAACTGTTTCTCTAGTTTTATCTTCAAGATCTATTTGAATATAGAACAATTCGGAACAATACCCCTTGAGACAACAATCAAAGTCCATAAAACCATCGGTTGAACAAATCCTAGTGAAGGGAAAGCCGGGATGATCCACAAATGGTAATAACTTATCACGACTATTTTTTCCTCAACTGCTATGTCAACCTCTATGACATTGTGATCATCTTCGTCGGAATTGAAAGCATATACTTTATCATTACAACAAGTTGGGTCATAAAGATAGCCAGTCTTACCAATTATCCTCTTTAACTCTTTAGCATATGAAAATTTGGCCCATTTTAGATTATTTCTTGTACAGTCTAGCCGACAAAAAGTAAGAGTAGGATACCTGTGTGTTACTAATAAGAAAACTGAATTTGGATCATCAGGAGGGGAGGACAAACAACATTGGTCGGGTTCTTTTTTCATATGAATCAATGGAGGGAGACGAATCAGCTTTGAAGTGAGTGGGTTCCAAAGGAACCACGCTGGATGCTTGGCTAGGACCACCCACCCATGAAAACATGCTCGAATTTGAGTCCCGATAAGCTCAGGGATTCGACAACGATAAAGAAGTTGCGGGTTGTGTATGGTGTAGAAAATCTGGTCTTCCGGTGTCTGACCAACAAACCATGAAATTTTTGACGATAGAGATGGTATTTGAGAAATCTGCTTCTCCTCCATCTGAGATGTTGAAATCAAAATTATAAGAAACTAAATATATGCTATCACATCGATTCACTTATATGTCTGACCACTTTTACAAAAACTGATTACAAATCTAGTAAACGGGTTTGCTTTTCATGCTTCATAAAATTTATATATTTCAAACTTGTTTCAAAAGATCACGTTAATTGATATGGAGTAAATAACCTCACTAAACATATGCTCACTTTCTATTGTCGTTCACTAAACATACTCATCAAATTTATATAAGTCTATGGATTAACATATTTTGAACTTTCATATGCACACTAACATCTAGAATAACGTAGGGTACCTAGTGAAAACAATACCACTTAATCGCAATTGATTCGGTAAAAACACAAGAAGGCTATGTAGTCACACAACAACTACTAAACTTACAAAAATAATAAACAAGGCACTTTATCAAACATAAGTCAGTGTGGCAATTCATCAAACACCTTATATGCATGATAAAATTGTTACATACAGCCGCCTTTATGAAAGAAATTGTAGTTCACTTTAATTGATAATGATGCAAAGATATTAAGAGCTATTTTAATCTAAATATGCTGTACTTAAAGTGTATGATTGCAACTACTAAACTTAAAAATATAAGGTAATTATATAAAAATTAAGTCAATGAGGCAAATTATCAAACACCTAATATGCATGTTAAAATTGACACATACAGGCTTTACAAAATAATGCGAGGGACAACATAAATGACGATAATGTGACAAGAACCTGAAAAGAGCGACGGAACCGGTGACAGTAACGACTAACGATGGTCGGCTTTTGTGTTTTCTATTACATGGGTTTGATCAACTAAATAAGAAACTTAACAAGTTTTGTTCGAACTCTTTTGACGAGTTAAAGAATTAAGGAAATTTCTATAAAATATAAAATAAAGAATTAAGGAAATGGTGACCAAACACGACTTTGATTTTGCCTGCCACATCAGCTTTTTTTCCCCGGCAAGACCAAGCATAAACAGCAGCGACATTTTTTTTTTTTTTTTCTAATTCAAAATTTTTAAATAAAAAATTTAAACTTCATTAATAATAAAAACATTACATACATAATTCAAACTAGCAGGGTATCCGCGCGTTGCGGCGGCGGATACCCTGAAATAATATTTTCCGGTGAATCATGTATTTTATTTTATTATTTTCTTTTTAAAAATAAATTTACGGATATCAAGAATTTCATGTGACTTATTTCAACTCCTTAACTAAGGAATTTATGTCGTCTTTTTGGGTCTTTTTTAAAGTCATTCGTACAACATGAGCCCGTTTGGCCAGTGCCCGTTTAGCCCGTGCCCGTTTGGGCCGTGTCCGTTCGGGTTCTAGCCCGTTTGGCCCGTGCCCGTTTAGCCCGTGCTCGTTTGACCCGTGTCCGTTCGGGTTCTAGCCCGTTTGGGCTCTAGCCCGTTGCCCGTTCGTGCTTGAATATTTGTATAATGTGCTTTATTATTTGTATTAGTAACATTTAATGCAAGAATTGTGTTTAAGTTGATTGTACATTATTGTTAAACATAACAATTCTAGGCATGAAATATGTATCCCCGTGAAAATTTTTAATACTGAAATACCACTCTTAGTCCAATAATTATCACAAATTTTGGCTAACTTTATCATTAAACCAAAAAATTGCAGCGCATGTAATCATTTTTTGAATTCAGCCCAAAAATCACGTCAGCCCAGTCCATTTAATCATTTGAGACCCGATCCAAAAACCAAATGATTATAACCGTACTTATGATATAACCTAAACACATTGTATCCTTTCACTCTAACCCTAAAACACACATCTTATTTTCATTCGCCCCTATCACCAAAAAGCTCTTACCTAACTTGTATCTTCCATCAAAATCAGTCATCAACCAAATCTCATAGCACCTTATGGCTTTTTGATAATCAATCTCAAAAATCAAAGCACTTGCAGCCACACAACTCCATATCACCTTGAATAACAAGACACAAGTACCTTGATTGGTGCTTGAATCATTCACACGATATCACAATCGAGCACCACGAGCACTAATTTATCTTGTACCTACTTCGAAGAACCCAATGAGTACTTACGGCTTTAAGATCTTCTTGAAAGGTCTCGGGTAGGTTTATGTTTTAGCGTTTTGGTTTTTCGTTATGTGTTTAAACCGATTGAAAGAAAAATGATAACAATATTGTTATTGTTTTATCTTTGTAATGATCGGTTAATAGCTTGTGTTTGATCTTTGTAATGATCGATTTGGATATGGATTTCGTTGTGTTCGCAAACAAATCCATATATGTGGATTATCTTTGTAATGATCGATTTGGTTGTGTTCGCTTGTGTTTGGATTTGGATATGGATTTGTTTGCGGATGGAACATTACAAACAAATCCATTTCGTTTCGTTGTATACAATTATCTTTGTAATGATCGGTTAATTATCTTTGTAATGATCGATTTGGATATGGATTTGTGCGTAGATTTGAGTTTGTTGGTTTGAATACAAATTTTGGTGCTGAGATCGATAGTTTCTTTTCTTGTACATTGTGCTTAGGTAGTTGTACATGTTGGTGATGGGGTGTTTTAAATTGTGTATTAATTGTTTTGGTCTGAAAATTTTGGTCTGAAAATTTTGAGGAGAGAGATTCATTCCTCTATTATAAGTAGTATAGATAACATTTAAAAACATTACAAATAAAACTTCAAATAAAAAAAATCCTTACAAATTCAAACTTATTGGTTATTATAAATAAAAATGACAATAACAATATACATCAAAGGCCTAAAATGTAAATTGATTATTTATAATTAAAAAAAAATTAATTAATAAGGGGGTTGGCAGTGGTAGTGGTATGGGGCAAGGTATGAGCCCATACCACACCTCAACACCACCGCCGAGGTAGTGGTATGGGGCAAGGTATGATCAATGCGGTAATGTATGTAGCGTGTGGTATGGACTATTTGATCGTTTCTCAACGGTTATTATTATTTTATTATTTTTTATATAAAGTATACCCCTTTTTCATACGTAGCACATTTATTACAAAATATCTAGTTAACTCAATTTCATACCTACCTCATTTTCAATTTCATACCTACCACATTTACAAAAAAAATACACTAAATATTACACATCCAAAAAACTCACTCCAACAATTAAAAAAACCATTTTCACACATCCAAAAAAATACACTAAATATTACAAAAACTCACTCTATATGGCTAAAAAAATTGGTTCGACTGTATTGTTAGATGAACCGTTTGAATGGTCCAACGGTAGTAGTCTCGAGGTTTTTGCAAACGCGATCGAGGAAGATGAGGAAGTCGATACGGCGAGGTCACGCAAAGTAGTAAACCGAAATCGGATCAACGCTTCAGAAAGATTGCATCGTGATTATTTTTGTGACGAACCGAAATTCGATGAAGAATTTTTTGAAGATAGGTATCGTATGCCTAAAGCTTTATTTTTAAAAATCACACATGATCTTGAGTCTAGATACGAGTATTTTCAAGAGAGTTATGATGCTAGTTTGAAAAAAGGTTTCACACCCATACAAAAATGTACGTCTGCCATTAGACAACTCGCAACCGGTAATCCACCTGATGATTACGACGAGTATTTAGAAATGGCACAAAGAACCTCACGTGAATGCCTTCAATTTTTTTGTGACGCTATTGTTGAGTTATACGGTCGAGATTTTCTACGTAGGCCAACAAGTCATGATGTTGCACGTTTGTACGAGGCGCACGAACAGAGACATCACATTCCCGGTATGATCGGGAGCCTAGATTGTACACATTTCGTTTGGAGGCAGTGTCCAAATGAATTGAGGGGTCAATATTTAATGTTTTAATTTGTAGGTTTTAATGTTTTAATATTTAAATTTGTAGTATCTAAATTTTAATGGAATTATAGTTTTTTTTTTTTTTTTTTTTTTTTAAAAAAATTAAAGTGTGGTATGGATTGCAGTGTGGTATGGCATTGCCAATAAAATAAGAGAGTGTGGTATGAAAAAGTAAGGGAATGAGGTGGCATAAGGAGATTGGTTGAGGAGTGTGGTATGGTATGCAACACTACATCCATTGCCAACCCCCTAAAGGACAACTGAATCGGCATGGATCATAAAAGGACGAATGGTGAGCGTATCCAGGCACTGCTTGAGGAGATCTGACGCCTTAGTACTAGTGTGGATGCTCTGCATGATGAGTTGGAGGCGTTTGGTAGTGATATGTACGCTGCAGAGGATGTGCGGGATAGTTTCTATGACTAGTGTTGGTTTCGAGAGTGGAGTTCTAGTATGATGAGCAGGTTGTTGGAGCAACATCACGTTAGCCACGAGTGTTTTAATGATACTTTTTACACTTATCCTCCTCCTTCTCAGTATCAATGTCAGCATGCAACTACTTCTTCTCTTCGGGTTCCTTTTGGCACATTTCTTGGTGGCCCATCCACTTCTTGTCAGCATGGTGATGGAAGAGATGACATGGTCGAGTGACATGCTCGTTTAATGACCATTTTATATTCAGTTCTTGGAGACAGTTTTATTTTCATTTTTATTTTCCTATTTTCCATGGAGCACTTTGGAACGTTTAACATTTAGCGTTTTTAATTGAAAGCTTGTTTGACAACAAACATTTAAAACAATTATTAGAATTCAAACGCTTCTAAAAAAGGTTTAAAATTCTAACGTCATATTTACTTCATTTTATACATTATATATATACTAATAATGGTTTATGATGTGACACTTATTACTAATCTTAAAAGTGTTTAGCATTCTATAATTTGCTTCCCTATTCGTTGAGACAGTGATATTAGCCCACCTTAGTCTTAACCTCATATGTTGGCAAAACCTCATTGGCTAACAAACATTTGGCATTTTACTGTTCAAGGCTAATGAATACTAATACCATTCATCAGAATACTGTAGCCAGTGTAGAAGTCAAATGGCAACCCTTTTCATCTCTGTCTCTCTCGATTCTTCTAAACACACACCCTTTTCATCTTTGTCTCTGTCTCTCTCGACTCTTCTTCTTCCCACCAGATAACTTAACAAACACACACCCAATCACAAAGATCTCACCCAACTCTTTATCTCATCTCTCTTTGTTTTAGCCATTTGTTATTACTAACCCAATCAATCAATCAATCTTCAATTTTTAATGATATTAACCAACAACAACAATACTAATAATTCATTAAAGATGGTTGCTGAAGCAGGCGAAATTCTCTGCGAGCAAAGCAGCAGTATTTGTTCTCTTTCTATTGATATCCTTTCTATTACTGAATCGGTAATTCATTAATTGTTTATGTTTTTGGTAGCTTTATTTATTTTTTTGTAAATCTGGGTTTAGTTATTTACTTATTATGTATGTGGGATATAAATTAAGGGTTTTTATTTATGGGTTTTTTAAGTTAAGAATTGTTAGGGGGTGTTTGTTTAAAATTATATGTGGGCTTATCAGCTTTGTTTTTACTGACTTTGTGATTGATATTTTGTTGTTGTTTTACAATAAAAAATCACTAACAGTGTTCCGGTCATCGTTTGCCGCAGGAAGTCTCGGCTGCTACTTTATTGGTCTGTCATGCGGATACTATATGTATGGGATCAGCTGAGCTGAAACTCAAGGTAAATGAAATTTTCCCATTTTTTTTCCCCTATTTTATTGTTCTCATTTTACTGTACCTTCTCTTAGGAATGATATCATGTAGTAAATGAAAGAAAAGGTAATGCTGCTACCTTTTGTAAAAGAGACTGCAATCTTAAGGGTTGTTTACTGTACCATGGGGTTCCGCTTGGTGGGATGGGGTAAGTTTCAGTTGTCACTAAACAATGCCTTCGGTGTTTAATTTACAGTTTTACATGTTCATGATGTGTTTTAGTATATGGTGTTTTGCAGAAGTGGCAGCATAACCCGAGGTTTTACAAGAGAGTTTAACCAACTTCAAATCATCACATGTGCATGGGAGAATGCTCCTATGATGGCTGCAGATTTTTATAAAACGAGATGATGGGAAAAAAAATACGCATCAGTTTTATCACCGAGAAAACAGATTTCTTTCAAAATGTTTTAGTAAGTTCTCCGTGAAGATCTCTCCTTTAACTTATCAGATATTTGTGTTATTCTACATTTCTTTGAAAATGTTTTGTAAGTTTTTGATGTGTAACTGCAGATTTTTATAAAACAAGATGATGGGGAAAAAAAAAAGGCAGGCGTGTATGCTGCAGCAGTCGTGTCTAAACAACTGTCAGGTATCTTTTTTTTATTTTATGTCCTTATCGTTTCTTATAAGCGACTTTCGTAGCTATACTTATCAGATGATCATTCGCCATTTGACTTCTGCTATTTTTTTGTACTTTTTGCAGTTGATGCAGTAAGTGAAAGTTATTTTCCACCACGTGTTACAACTACCAGCCACTACCACCGCAGGCGCACACAAGGTATTATAACTATTCATGTGTTCACTCTTAAGGATATACGTATATGCAACATGTTGTTGTACCTTATGTACTTTATTATATGTTTGTTGTTGGTTCAGAGCAAAAGTGCACGGTCGCCTCCCGAACAGTGGATTCGGCTGTGCGACACTGTAGTGCGTGTCATATAGGTGCACCTTCAGATACCTCCAATCTAATTTATTATTTGTTATTTCTTTCCGCTTTTATTCTATCTCAAGTAACCTCACCTATTCTCTATTTTCTACCTTTGTAGGCCAATCACATGCACCAAATTCGCAATCAACAACCTCAAATGATGCACTACCTCAGTGAAAGAGAGAGTAGGGTTTTTCTCAAGAAATGGAAAGCACAGAAACAAAAGAAACGAGTTTATTCTTAAGGTGAGTTAACATATTATCAATTTTGAGAATACAATTAGGAACACTAAATTGATGCATTTATTGATATTTTGCTGCTTACGTTTCACATCCCTCTGCTGTTGTTATGGATGTATTATCATATGTACTTAAGCTCTTATACTCAAATGAGTTATGTAGGTTTAACCTCAATCAGATAGTATTTTGATTCAAATATTATTATATTCTATATATTATCGTTAGTGACTAAATTGCTAAACATTTGCTGTATCTCCCTTTTGTTGGTTACTTTCACTCTCGCTAAATGCAATTGATGTGATATCGATAATCATAAAGAGTATAATTAAAATTAAAAAAAATGTGCCTGTAATGTAGTTTCTTTTCGGTGTCATGATATAACTTAGTTGTGTTAAATGTTACCCTTCACTTTCATGGCAAGGATGTTAGAAGAATCGAGTTTTGTGCAGATTCGACTTTCAATCACAGTAGTTATATCTTCAATCTTGGTACAGAATGGAATTTCGTTTCTAAATTTACAAATAAAATTTTACAGGAAATAGAGACTTAAATCACCTTATAAGGCAGCTGCAGATTAATGGAGGTTCTGTGGCTTTATACAATGGATGTCCCCTCAGTGTCGATTTACCAAGTTTGTTCAGGTGGTTTTCATAAATCTTTAGTATTTCTTTCTCATTTCAGATTGTTAACATAGGAAGTTAGATTTCTTATACGGAGCACCTTTTAGTACATGTGAGACATGTCACTTTTTAGTACGGGTTTAAATGGGCCGGTATAGATTGCATTGACCCGCAAACACTTTCTTATTCAAATTGTACAGAACTATAGATACTTAATGTTCATATTTTTTTTACAAGAACAAGAATAACATTAAAAGTCACCTCCTCATATATTATACATATTTGTCAATGTGAAAATACATTGGTGACTAACGAGTTTGTTGCCATCTTTTCATGAAACTTGCAGCAGTCGCGCATCGACCTGCTGGTACACGTACAGCAACATCAGCTGCCCATGGCGAATCAGGCAGCGGCCATGTTCTTTTACACCAACGGCGGCCACAGAGACCGACAACAACTGGTGTGTCTGCAGGTTCAGTGCCTCAAAATCTTATAACTATCTCATTATCAACCTAAACGAATTCTTTTCCTTCTATCACGGTTTGTTCACTGATCGATACAACGGCAAATGCAATCCGTGAATAGCAGAAGGAAGATGGACGACGGTTGTACATAACAGCAGCTTTGCAGCAACCGTGAACACTCACTTGAAACGTCCCACTCGCCCCTTTAAAGCTGTTGTTTGCCAGCAGCCCCAAACACCCCTTAAGACTCCATCATCATTCTCTTCTCCCATTTGCAATTTCAGCTCACAAAGAGGTATATGTATAAGCTTATTTGTCGGCTAATGAGCTTATGTGATTTTCACTTAGATATTTAAAAAATGGGAAAAGCATTGTGGATGACGTCTTATTAGGGATTATTATTGGTTGTTATTAAGGGCCATTATAAGGGGCGAATAGCATCTTATTATGGGCTGTTATCGGCTGTTATTCAGCAGCCATTCCATAAACAAATTGCATATTTCAGCAGCCATTTCGTATAAACTGATAATGATTTTGATTGTTTGGGAGGAAGTTCATTAAGTTCGAAGAAAATTGATATCGAGATAAATGTATTGTATTAGTTGATCATTGATCGATTTTGTTAGTTTAGTCACTATTTAAAATACGTCAAGAAATGGACCAAAATTAGTAGCGTCAATGGATTGTTAAAATGACAGTAGGCCAATAGGTACGCAAATCATGTTTTGGAATTGGGACATAGCGCCTAAATGTGTACAACTTTGGACGATTTTCAGGTTGTTAAGGCCCCAAAAGTGAACCAAGGAGCTATTGCAATCTGTTTTCCTCAGGTAAATCTACAAGTCTTTTATGAAAAGTCGCTTATTTTGAACTAGAAGTAGATAGCAGAGTTGACTGCTTATACATGTAACTCATTGACTCATTGTGCAGTTTAGTAATTGTGGTTCACTTGAGCAACAAGGATTTGCCAGAAACATACTCTGGATTGTCGATGAAGCTCCTCCACCACTTCCTGCTAAATCTTCAGATGGGAGTTCGTTTATTGATTTGCTACTGAAACCATCCGAAGAAGACCTCAAGAGTTGGCCTCACAGGTTCTAATTTATTTTCAGTTTTTGTGAACCATTTATGATATCATTTTGGACCACAATTCCTTTTTTTTATTGGCACGTGTGGCTTATTGAGATCATTTTTTTCAGCTTTGAGCTTCGTCTTAGAGTCTGCCTTGGATTGAATGGCAACCTGACCTTAACATCCAGAGTTTGAATCTTTTAGCTTCTCATTTGCTTATCACTCTTATCTATCAGTTTCTGACATCAGGTATCAATAAAGTATTCAACTTTTTTAACCATAACTTTTCAATATTGGCTCTCCATAAATGCAAAAATGACTTTCACTACAATGTGATGTTATATGACAGCGAAGTGAGGATTGAAGGGGTTGAAACAATGGACTACTTGGACAACCTTTGTTCAAAAGAACGGTCTACTGAACAAGGAAACGCCATTACCTTTGAAGCAGAGGTAAATCTCAATTGTTAGTAACTTCTCATTTCAGTTGCATTTTAATGCCAATTTGAATAACGTTCATGTTGGTTCTGTGTGATATTTCAGTTTGATCGAGTGTATCTTGGGTCTCCAAATATTGTTGCTGTAATTGACCATGAAAGGAAGCGTACATATGTGATAAGAAGGGAAGGCCTCTCAGATGTTGGTAACATTGATTGCTCATTACGTATTCATCAACTATATTGTGTTTCACTTAATGTGTCAAATGTTAATCCGCTGCTGACTCTTTTGGTTTATTGTTGTGTGTTTAGTGGTATGGAATCCTTGGGACAAAAAGGCAAAAGCAACGACAGATATGGGATATGATGAATACAAACGGATGGTTTGCGTTGATGGTGCGATGGTTGCAAATCCGATTACTTTGAAGCCAGGGCAAGAATGGAAGGGCTGCTTGGAGATTAGTGCAGCACCCTCAAGTTTTTACAGCGACCGTCTCTGTTTTTGAAGTTTAGATGCCTTAAAAAGTGGCAATAGTTTTCTTTACTTTTTAGTTGTTTTACTAAAAAAACATACATAACAAAGTTATAAACTTTTAACTAAATAAAAACATAGCAATAAAACGGACACACCGCAGCATCGCGCGGGCTATTTTACTCGTTAAAGCTAATTACGTACATTTTCATAAAACGAAACAAGTAATGTCATTTGCTAATGCTTACAAGCAGGGATAATACCACAAAAATGTATTGAACTTTACACCATTTTCAATTCTGTGTATTGATCTTTTTTTTTTCAAAAAAAGTAACCAACTTTGTAAATCCGTCTATTATGTGTAGTCTAATGCTGCCCTTATTTCCCGTTCCACGTGTATATACCACGTTGCTTTTTTTATTTTTTTAAAATAGCACCAACAATTCCACATAGACAATCCACAAACAGATATTATAATAAACCCACTGGTCCCAAATTAGACCACAACTTTTCCCCCAAATCCGACCAAAAAAACCCTAACCACCAAATTGGACCACCATTGTCGATTGAATGTCGTTTTCAGTGCAATCTATAAATTAATTGATGCAAAAGGTACAATATATGATATAATACTTGTTTCCCACTTCGAATTGTCGGAAAATAATGTTTGTTTATGTTTTTTTTAGGGTTCCGTTTATATAATATTATTTATATAAATTTATTGTTTAATTTAGGGTTTTTTCTAACTTTTTGCAGTATGGCACCTTCGTTTACAATGCCTTTGATGTTTGAAGTACACTTCGCTGGTACTTTTGAGTTCTTGCCTCTCAGGTATGAAAATGGAGTTGTTTTTCATTGGAGAGTTGAAAGGGACAAGAAAATGGACTTTCAAACTGCTTTTAAGTATTTAACTGAACGAACAGATGAGCCCCTTTATCAGTTGTTCTTTAAGCTGCCACAATGTGAACTTGACAAGGGTTTGAAAATAATAGAAAATGACAATGATTTATTTGCTATGTATGACTATGTTGAATCTTATGGGCTTATACATGTGTACATAGCACATGGGCCTCAGGAGTTACATGTTTATTATGTTGAGAATATGTATGTAGCTGGTTCTGATGAAGAGGTTCAGTCTAGGAAACCATTAGTAAAAGATGCTGGTAATATGAGTGTAGAAGAGTTAATTGCTTGGGCTGAGGATGAGGAAAGTATGGATGTGAGTGTAGGAAATGGTGTTAGTGGTAATGTCAGTGTTGACAAGGGTAATGGGTGTGTTGATAAGGGTAAAGGGACTGTGGACAAAGGAAAATCCATCATGGTAGATGAAGGTAGGATAGGTCAAACCAGAAAGGCTGCTAGGAAGAGGAATGTTGGTATTGTAATTAATGATAATGTAAACCTTTGTGAGAATGTCCTTCATGATTCTGATAGTGACATAGATTTGCAAGAAATGTTTGAGGATGTTCATGAATATGATTATGATACTGAATACTCTGACAAGTCTGTAGATTATCTCTCAGAAGGTGAAGATGAGCTGATTTCACTTAGGAAAAGAAAGACTGAGGCAAAACATAATCCTACACCAACTAAGCCAAATAGAAACACACAAGAGGCTGGTTGTTCTAGACCTAGCAGGGTGTATGATGTAGCTGAATCTGACATTGTTAGAGACCATCAAGAGTATATGGATAACTTAATGTTTCAGTTGAGAATTGGTGATGATGGTTTGACAGATCCATTTACTATATTGGAAAAGAATGATGACAAGTTTCCATTTCATGATAACCAGACACACTGGAAGTTGAGAAAACCTCAGGTATAATTTATTCTTTGTAAATTATTTTTAGTTCCTATCAATTAGTACCACATTCTATAGTAAAAATGTAATTGTCATTTCACAGGTTGGTGAAAAGTATATTAATGCAGACCAATTCAAGGAATGCCTAACATTTTATGGTCTGGCAAATGGATATTCCTTATGGTTCTATAGAACCTCAAAAGAACAGGTAATTGCAAGGTGTGGGTTCAGACCTGAAAGTCTAAAAAATGAACAAAAAGGTAAGCAAAGGAAATGGAATAAGTATCCAACTGCTAGTAGAGATGAGCATGGTCAATGCCCATTCAGATGTTATGCTAAGAAAATGGTTACGGAAAATTCATTCCAGGTAATCTCTATGACTGACAAGCATACATGTGTTAGGAGCTTTAAGTATGAAAGTTTACTTAACTACAAGTGGATTGGTAAACAATTTGGAAACAAGATTAGGCAGAATCCATATATCAAACTACATGAGATTGCAGACTTAGTGTTGAAAAAATATAAATGCACAATTAGCCCTGGTCAATGTAGAAATGCCAAACAGTTTGCTTTACATGAAGGCGAGGCAACCACTGAGGAACATTATGCTATGATTAGGTCATATGGTAAGGCAATATTGGATTCAAATGAGGGTTCCACAGTTAAGCTAGGGGTGACTGTTAATCCAGATGATAAGACATACTTTGATAGGTTCTATTGTTGTTTCAGTGCTTTGAAAAAGGGATTTGTATTGGGGTGTAGGCCTATAATTGCATTAGATGGTTGCTTTTTAAAGAAACCAAATGTTGGTGAAATTTTAACTGCAATTGGAAGAGATGGCAACAATCACATATTTCCTATTGCTTGGGCAATTGTGAATGTTGAGAATAAGGATAACTGGACATGGTTTTTAGAGTTACTTGGGGAAGATATTGGCATGCCCAATGGGAATGGATTGACACTTATTTCAGATCAGCACAAGGTATAATTACACATTCTTTGACATACTCATTTTTTGTAATAAATGTCTTTGTTTCTAAATTCACTTTTATTCATTATTTGTATATGCAGGGTTTGATTAAGGCTGTCAAGGATGTGATGCCATTGGCTAAGCACAGACAGTGTGCTAGGCACATCTATGAGGGTTTTAGAAAGCAATATAGTGGTGTAGAATTCAGAAGTTTATTTTGGGCTGCATCAAAGGCAAGTTATCCAGAACTTTTCAATAAGATAATGCTTAGAATTAAGAAAGCCAATCCTGGTGCACATGAGTATTTAGTTAAAAAAAGAGAATTAGAAAGGGCTTGACTTATACAGTTGCAGCAAAGAAGGCACAATCTAAAGCTGTTTCAGACCCCATTGAAGAAAGCCAAGATCCTGCCACACAACCTAATGTTGGACCAGCAACTCAGCAATCTCAAGTCAACAATGGAATGCAACAAGCTGTTAACCATGGAAGACAAGCACAAGCTGGCCAAATAAGACCAAGAGCCAACTTTGTAAGACCAAGGCCCCCAAGTCAAAGGATTTTAAAGAAGAAACTAGCCAAGAGCATTCCAGGGATTGGTTCATCACAGGCCAATTCACTTGATGTGGATTAACTTTGTTACCACTAATTTACCACTTTGTTATATTATGTAGTAATTATGAAACATTAGCTAAACATGTCTTTTGTGAATCTGTATGTGGTAATACAGATGTATGAAACTGGTGATGGTGTGCACATCTTTTGTCTATCTTTTGTGAATTTGTATGTGGTGCACATACATAACTCTAGTATGTAATCAAGTTATGACTTTTAATGTTATTAATGTAGTTATGACTTGTGCAAAATTTGTGTTTGTAACATGTGTTTATAACCTGGAAATGCCAGAAGATTACTTCAACCCACTTGAAAATTGACTTCACATAGTCAAATGTAGTAGTACAACTTGGTTACAACATGCTTATTCAGGATACAACAACTTTATTCAAACAAAGTACTTCCTAAATCAACCAAAACATACTTTTTTGCCCTTCCCTTTTGCAGACACTTTGGGAATTTTTGGAGCAAATGGTTTTATACCATTGTCTTCTCAAGTCTCAGCATTGGGAAGGCCTAGCACCTGAACCCTCTCATCAAAAAGCTCTTTCTCGGTCTTTTTTGGAGTTTGAATCTTCCTAGCATCATCCTTTTTTGTATTTGATCCACAATAACCCTTTGGAAAGTAGTCTTCCCATCCAGAACAGCTTGAGGTGTTAAAAGAACTTGAATCACTGCTGTTAACATAAATGATTTCTGCAAAATATATATATATATATATATATATATATATATATATATATATATATATATATATATATATATATATATATATATATATATATATATATATATATATATATATATATATATATATATATATCTACATTATATATAACAGGAGGCGTTACACGTAGATAATGCCACATAAATGCCACCTCAATGCCACATAATCATAATAATGCCACATAATCATAAACTATGCCACTTGGCATTTCTTGCTGCCCAATAATGCCATGTCATAATGCCACCTAAGCAAACTTTTTTTAAAATTTCGTTTTTTTTTAATTTATTAAAATGACGGATTTTTTTTTCAAAAATATCATGCATGGAGCTGGGTTCGAACCTAGGTCTGTTAGTCCACAACCAAACATGATAACCACTAGACCAACACATTTTTTTTATTATATCTTGCAAACACAGATCTATAAACCTATACAACCAATTATTCACCATTTTAATTTAATGAGATAACTATCATTAGAATCCCTGCAACTTAGAAAACTCATTATCTATTCCTTAATTATTGCATTTTAATTTAATGAAATAACTATCATGAGAATCCCTACAACTTAGAAAACTCATTATCTATTCCTTAATTATTGCCGATCATTCATTATATCTTTTTTTTAACTCAGAACCCTAATATCATTCATATCCTATCTTTTTCACAAAACCCTAATATCAATGATGATGCAAATTATATTGTTTGTTTTGACGTATATTGATTCATTTTTTATTCTTACTGATGCAGTTTGAGAGGGAGTTATGTGCAGACATAGAGATCAAAAGTTACAACCACATGGATTCGGTGAGTGTGGTAACGTACTCAACTATTTTAATTTTATTGCGTCTTCAAGAATCGAAATCAGACAATATAACATTCATTAGTTATGTTAATTTTGAGTAACTCAGTTGAAATTTCCATATGATGTAGGTCACGAGAAGTGTTGACACCGAACGTGGTCAACTAAGACAACAGTAGAGGAGAACGGTTGAGGCGATCGTGAAAGCCAGGTACTATTCAGAGATCAAGTTTCATAATTTCTCAACACAATAGTTGTCACTGTTTATTGGGACTGTAGAATTTCAGGTAGCTTTTGCAATTTGAGATTTAGTTAAATGCTAACTGTAATTTCTTTTCTGTAATGCTTGTGGTCTGGATAAGTTTTGATAGGAGTTTAATATTCAATTCTGTTCTTACCAGGATACCTAAGTCAATATGAGCATGTTACACTCCAAGTTGCAATATGGAAAGTCTTTTGATGAAGACCCGATCTTGAGAGTGACTGGTGTGGTGCTTGCTTATGATAGCGATAATCAAGGCTGGACTGTGATATTCTGTAGGCCAAACGACTGGATGCGAAGAGCCAATTGTGACACGCCGGGCTGCAAGGTTTCATTCCACTGCGTCATGAACTGTTAGAGAACACCTACTGGCTCTACAAAGCTACCCAGGATCATAGGGTGCCTCTATCATTTGGTTTCACTCCATATCACATAGATTTAGTTTCTTTCTCTTTGTTTCTTTTTCGTGATAAGCAGCTTAAGACTGATGATAACATTGTTGTTTAATATTTGTTACGACTGATTTATTCGAATGTATTTTGATGTAGGACTCTTAGCAGCTTGCAAGTGATGCACCTGTGGCTGTGGTCCCAGCTGGATCATCGGGTATGTCTTCAATGAACCTCTTTGAAAAGGTAAATAAATACTGCTTCATGTGTTACTTAATCATGACAGTATGTCATTATCATTGTTTATTACCCATCTGAAATTTATTTTACATGACGAGCAGACCCGTCATCTAAAAACCCGAAAACCTGCCTTTAGGCCAAACACTTAGTCAAATAGGAACATCGAGTCCCATAGTTTATCAGGACCCCAAGAAAAGGGCATTTAGGACTGAATTTACTAACATTTGTTTCAAAAGAAGTAAGTTAGTTTCAGCTAATGACCTGGCTGCACACTAGGATGCGAAACCGCTGCATCTTCAATGCGACAGGTGCAACTCAGATCAGGGTTCTGGTCTTACGGCTCCTGTCAGTATGCTGAAATATTGTGATCATGACAGTAACAAAATAAACAAGACTCAAGATTGGGAAAGTGTAGCTGCAGCTTATAATCCGCAGTCTTTTCAACGAAAATTATATCTTTTCAACGACCCAAAAGCATTTGTTAATCATTGCGGCTTATTCTGATATGATAAACACAGTGAAAACTATATCTTTTCAACCCAAAAGCATTTGTTGATAAATGGGTCAAGAAATCAGATTGTGGATATTATTCTAGAGTATCATAGGTTATTTCGTTTCATTTGTAAAACAAGATGCCATAAGTACAGAGATTGTGATCACCAACTTGAGACCTTCATCGCTTAAACTAATGGGCTCAACCATCGGTCACTTAGCCCTAAGCACACCGGAAGCAACCTACGCCATTGGGCTCGAGATCTCTAATTACTTTGTTAAGCCACCTATTTAGTCAAACTTTAATATCGTTCCTCCTCATTTTATCAACAATGATTTGAGTACCAGAAAACCTTTCAAGCCACCAATATCTAGCTGAGAATTGGGAAGGCTGAATGATGGCTTTAACGATAAAACAACAAAAATCGAGCAAGAGGGTAAAAATAATGAAAGTGAGGAAAAGGAAAATTACAATCGTTTAATTGAGAAAATGAGCGTGAATTACATCAGTACTCCAAGAAGTTTAACCATCGTGGATAAGGTACTTGAATTAACCATCCTTTGTGAATTATACAGTTTAAACTTATACTAATAAAATCATCACATTGTGGCTTACAGGATAAACATAACTCGGTTACAGTGAGTAAATAAGGCTTTGATGAATTGTAGATATTCAGCCCTGGCTGAAATTACTTATTTTTGTGATCTCCTCATAGATTGCTTTTCCCTGAACTTATGTCTTCTATTAATATGTTTGCAGATTGTACTTTGTTTTGCAGATCGCTTCTTCTTGCTACTCCGGAACCGCTACTACATCTCGAATATACAGGTGACGTTTATGCTGATGCATAAAGGTACTTGGTTTCCTGACTACGAAAGCACTGTCTTGGATGTTTGACTGGTAATGGGTAAGACCGACAGGTTTCACTTTTTAATAGTATAGAGACACTATCTAGGCTCGCAAGAAATTCTCGAATAAAGCATGGTTTGCCTATTTATGAGCAATTATGTCCTATGAACAATCTTACAAGTAAAGGAGGTGATGAAATAAGTAGGAGCTGGAAGAACTTAGAAAAAGAGGAGTACAAGTGTACTTTGACACTAAAAGACCAGTAAGTTACAATCTACAGATTTTGGAATTGTAAATTGATTTCGTTGTTGTTAATACGACAACATTTTTGTTGCAGGGTCTTGTGAATAACTTCCAGAAAACTCAACGGACGTAGGATCTTGGTCCAAGACTCGATAGAGAATCTTTGACTTACAACAGGTGATGAAGCTGCTCAAATGTTAAAATTTAGTTCTTTGCTTAATCATGGTAAGGGTAACATGTTTCACTTTTTAATAGTACAAGCTCGCAAGAAATTCATGTCTGCACAGCCTCACATACAGCAAATTATAGATCTCTACTCAATGATTAGATATACATGCTGACATAGTATATCTTATGTTATGAGATTATAGTTGTTTTTATCTTCTTATTGCTTGAAACCACGTATGCTGTTTGAGATTGCTTATCCAAACTGCTTATCTTTTTTAATCGAAAAGCAATAACCAGATACATCATATCAATTAGTAACCCAAAAACACCCTTATTTTTTTTATTTATCTCTAACTATCTACGTGTTCCGACAGAGACCATCTTATAGCATTCCGTAGATCAACGGGCGAACACAAACCTCAGAGGATAATATTTTATAGGTTAGTTGATATTAAATTTTATTTTACTTTTTTCACTCTTCCCAATATGCTATCATGAGCCACTGTGTCCCCGTGATTGTGAGCGAACATATTGAGCTCCCGTTTGAGTCTGAGCTAGACTACTCCAATTTCGCACTTTTCTTTTCCGTAAAAGAAGCATTGATTCCCGGATATATGGTTGAACACCTCTGGAAAATACCCCAAGACAGGTGGCTGAAAATAAGCAAAATCATGAGCAAGAGCATAAGCAAAATGATGATGCCAAACAATAGAAGGATAACGAGGATGATACTGACAGCAAGGAAGAAATTATGAAAAACAAGATCACACCTATGGAGATTACAAACGTGAGTTCATCTCTATGTGAAACTTCCATACACTTAACAATAAATTGAGTTTTTTTAAAAACATTATTGTCACATATTCAACCATTCAAACGCATATTGGTTGCAGGATCAGCAGGTTTTGTTTTGTACATGCCAAGTAGAAAATTGAATCAGATTCTTAAAAAGATCTTAACCATGGTCTAGACACCCCTTTTTACCTTATAAATTCAGTCTTTCTTCATCAATATATACATATTAACTTAGGTTTTGATTTGCAGGTACATGTAGGGTTGGAGAGGTGACAGATTTCATGCTTACCACGTGGAATATGTGCAGGAATTATCAACTGCATAGGTAATTGTTTTTTTGGAACTGTATGATGATATTCACACAATTGGAGATAAAAAAGGGGTGTTTGAGACTGCTTATTAAAAGTAGTTACTGTCTTTTTAAATTAGCTATTTAGAGTTGCAAATTACAAACTACTTATTTAACTCACATAATCAGATAACCAGTTTGGATGAGCAATCACAAACGCCCTCAAAACGGTGTATCTATTATATTGAAACGTAACGATCAAATTTAATAATCGAACCCAAACACCCCCTTTATATGTAAGTTGTTTTTTGATATGTTTCGCACATGGTTCATGACAAAAAAACTTACAGGTCATTATATCATAAACCAAATAAATTGTCTAATTATATCTTATTACCTAACCATGTAACATCAGTTAATACAACCCTCATTTTGTGTCTTAGTTTACACGGCAATATTTGAGTAACTACTACAGCATTATATAAGCACATGAATATTGCATAAAGGTCTTTAAACTCAAGCATTGTTATCTACCAACAAGGAAATTAATATGAACATAGTTTACGAACACTCTTTTAGTTGTTTTCATAATGGTGTATAATTCTTTTTAGTCAAGTCATTCCATTGATATTGCTCACGCATTCAAACATTTGTATCCTGTTAGTAGACCTTAAGTTTCATGTGTAAAATTATGTATTCAGCATTTCAAATAGAGATTAAATGTGGGTCATATAAGTTCAGGCCACTAAGGTATAGGGTAATGTCGAAATTCTAATCCAAATTATGTTTTCTATGGTTAGAATGTAAAGTTTAAACTGAATCATGGACAAGTTGACATAGTGTGGACTTATCAATTTGTATATAAAATAGGTTGGATCATTTTCTCCATCATATTTGTGCCATATTTGTCATGCCCGCCCAATTCAGTGGCTTACCTATCTAATGTATTGCAAATATCATGTTTAAGAGCTAAGCAAACACATCATACTAGGTCGTCAAATTAGCGGGTGCAAGCGTTCAGAGAAATAAGATAAATAGGTGTTTTGATCTACTGGGTCAACCACCAACGCACCAACCATTTTTGACCCAATAACTGGTAACAATCCTTTTAACCTATCCGCTTTAACCCATTCCCTGTATTGACTCATTACCCTATGATAAGGCTTTGTATTTTTTGGCTTTCGATGGTGCTAATAATTAAATATTAGTATGAACAAAAAATTTATTTCATGTAAATTTGTTATTGAAAGCATAAAAGCAAAAGAACAACAAACGTAGGAATATGGGCTCTATAACTCACATGAGGCAGAATCCATGGAGACTACCTGAGAAAATAATAATGTAAATAGTAGTGAGTTGGACACTGTACATGCTCAAAATGATTACTGTCACGGGATATAGTTGCAAGATATATTGCTGTAGTGATATTTGATAATTGATGCAAAACAACAACATATCAAAAGTACGCATAAGCCTTCTTATTGAACCCAGTGGATGTCCACGTTGATACATTGTTGGTGGATATAGATCCATTCACGGTACACCTTACGAGGTCATTTAACCATTGAGTTTTAACATGCTACAGATAATGCAGTTACATTTATTCATTTCCTTATCTTCATTTAATTGGAGATCATTCTTTTGTATTTCAACATTGCCCAATGTTAGATATAATTTGAAAGAAAATGCGACATCATGTACTTCTTCACATACATGCGTAATGCCTGAACAGTTACGTGGTGCCCGTGTCGATAAGTGACCAGCCTTTAGGTGTCACATATGTAAATAGCCGCCGCCGCCATCCTACAAGTGAAGGCAAATAAACCTAAAAGTTTTTATGTGCAACCATTTCTTTCAACATGTACACTTTTCAACAACTTTTTACCACCCTTCTTTCGCTATAGTAAAAATCTACAACAGTTTTGTGTGCCTATTGTAGTTAGATATATCCTAATTGTTAATACGAAACCAAGTAGCTTTAGAATATGGCATGATTTAGTCTAACCATGATCTGTGTATAATGTCAAAAATACTTACATGGTGTGATTTAATATTGCTTATCAATATTTGTTTAAGGAATGTTAAATCAAGGAAAGAGTTCATTGGTATCACAAAAGAAGGTAAAACATTTGGTATGGGCGAGTTTCGTGGGTGAGAGTGATCTTTGATGGATTCTTTATGGTCCTTTAAGGTTGAGAAGAGAAATGAGAGAGATCCTCACCTCCTGCTCACCGGCCTTTACACGGTGAGAATTATTTTGATGTGAAATTGTTTCATCTGCATTTTTTCATTACATTTGAGTCTTAATGTATGTTATTAATCAGTCCATGGTGCCTAACTTATAATATATTATATTATGTTGTCTAACCGAAGTTATAAATGTTGCAGTAACGGGTCAAAGTGAGGCGCATCAATGAAATGTGTGCCGGTTGTCAAGGTTCTTAACGAAGGTGTCAATCATACATCGTGGCTCTCTATGATTTAGCAAATGCAACATTAATGTAAATAAGTATGTAAACACGAAGATTGTCAAGCTTTATATTTTCTCTCGTATTCGATAAACGTATATTTTTTTTCGTTCTTAATCCATTCAATATATAATTTAGTATGTTTATATCTTTTTTTGTTAACTTACTTTTTTCAACGATAATCAACGGGCTTCGAAAAGTAAGTGAGAGAGATTCTACCATAAAAAATAATTCCCGTTAACTAATACAATCAAAAGAATTCCAACTAAATGACCCCATCTACCCGATTATAAATATAATATTAAAAAAAATGCTTAAAAATAATTTTACAGTAACGATACCATCAAAATTATAATTATAAGTCATGCCCGCCCATCGGGCGGGCTTTGAAGTCTAGTATATATATATGGACAAAAAAACAACAGGTGTGCAACTAATCTAATTTCACTTGTGCAGAATGTAGCCAAAAGAGACCAAAACAGTCACTTGTGCAGAACCTGTTCCTGCATAATGTGGCCAAAACAGTCAAATTGCAAGACCAATGCCAGGCCAAAACAGGCTATTTGCAAGACCAAGTGGATTTGTAAACACCAGGTGTGCAACTAATCTAATTTTGGTTAAACTTCACCATTTTCATTAAACAAAACCTACTTGCAATAAAAAATGAAACTGATCTACATTCAAGAAACCAACACAAAATACTTATAGAAACAATGTACAACATTAAACTGATACTTCATTAAAATGATATTGCATGTTTACAACCAAAAACAACCACATACAAAAGTCTTATAGAAACCATTAAAAACCAACATTTGCTTAAGCTACAACAAGGTACCCAATTACAACTCATAGGAAGAGCAAACACATACAAACCACAAACATTACCCCATCATTGGCATTCAATTTTGACTTTATAAAAGTCAAATCATCCCTCAAATCATAAAGCATTACCATTTGCTTGTTTGACTCATTCAGCATAACCATCTTGTCGTTTGAATCAATAACCATCTGCTTGTTACAAACATCCATACCTCTAGTTCTGTTGCACATGTTCCTCAATGCTTTGTTCTCCTCATGCAAATCAAAGAACAAATGTTTGTAGTAATCACTAGGAAGTTCTTCATCAAGAAAACCGTACACTTCACACTTCCTCCTTTTATCTCGTACTGGATATCCCTTGAAACGTCTTCCTGGATTATCGAGTGTCCATGATACCTGAACAGGAATGGGATATGGACATTGATAGTATGCCATGTTGGCCACATCTTGGTTGAATCGACGGTAAAAAGTTGAAGAAGATGATGATCTCATCTTTTTGGTTACTTTTGGGGTTAGGGTTAGGGTTAGGGTTTGAAATTGATAAAGGAGTGGTGGGGAAGTGTTAATAATAAAGGCCAAAAGTGTGGGTACTTAACAATCCTAAAAAAATAAAACTGATTTCTAATTTCCACGTGGATGGGGCAGCGTGATTTGGCAAGGGCAGCATTAGACTACACATAATAATCGGATTTACAAAGTTGGTTACTTTTTTTGAAAAAAAGGATCAATACACAGAATTGAAAATAGTGTAAAGTTCAATACATTTTTGTGGTATTATCCCTTACAAGTATTGCTATTTACGCCATATATACATATCCATTCAAAATAACGCACTAAAACTCAAAATATTGTAATATTTTTCTATAGTACATTTTAAGGGCTTGTTTATATGCAGGTATGGAATTGAAAATTTGATCAATTCTAATGAATGATTATTTGGTTGTTGGGCAAAGAATGAAAATATGTAATTAATCCAAATAACTAATTCTGGTTTGACATTTGATACAAAGTCTGTGTTTTTTTAAAATAAAAAGCGTGTTTTTTTAAAAATTAATATAGTGGGTATTTTTTAAAAGTTACCAATTTAGAATTAATCAAGAAAAAACATAATTTAAGTTGCTAAGTTTTTAAAATATTGTCAAGTTTAAAAGATACTTATGGCACAAACTACATTAATTTAAGTTTCAACTTTCAAGTCTTAAAAAAATGATTAAAGAACATTTACATACCAAATTTTTTCTACATATCATGTGATCTATCTCAAGCATCCATCGTTATTTAATCTAATAGATGAGATTAATCCTAACAATTAAAAAAACTCATTTTCATCATTTTTTTTTTTCAAATATTAATATTTTTTAAACCGTTAATCGTTAAGCGAAAAAAATATACCATTATGATGAGAATTTAATTATCTTTCTATAGATAAACATTTTGATACACTTTCGACAAAAAATATTCTTTCTTGTTTTCACTTTTTTTTTTTTTTCGTTACTGAATTTGCATGAAAAAATTACATGTGATTAAATACTAATTTGAATATTCTAATAATATCACATGTGATATTAGTGTTAAATCACATATGATATGTAATATCATATGTGATTTGGCTCTCAACGGCAAACTTTTTTAAAAATTCAAATTTTTATAATTAAAATTAAACGCTACTTTTTACACTATATATATAGTGTAAAGATCATTTACATACCAAACTTTTTCTACATACTAAGGGATCAATCTCCACCCTCCATCTTTATTTAATCTAATGGATGAGACTAATCCCAACAATTAAAAAATCCATTTTCATCTTCTTCTTTTTTTCAAATATTAATATCTTTCAAACCATTAATCGTTAAACGAAAAAAATATAGCATTACGACGAGCATTTAATTATCTTTCTATAAATAGCCACTTTGATACACTTTTAACAAATTCTTTTTCATTTTTTTCATGTTTTTTTTTTTTCTTTTTTTTTACATTTTTTTCGTTTTTTTTTTTTTTTTTTTTTTTTTTTTTCGTTACTGAAATTTGTATGAAAAAATTACATGTGATTAAACACTAATTTGAATATTCTAATAATATCACATGTGATATTAGTGTTAAATCACATATGATGTGTAATATCATATGTGATTTAACACTAATATCACATGTGATATTACATATCATATGTGATTTAACACTTATCACACGTGATATTATTAGAATATTCAAATTAGTGTTTAATCACATGTGATTTCTCATACTATTTTCAGATACGAAGAAAAAAGAAAGAAAAAAACGAAAAAATGTATAAAAAACGAAAAACAAAAAAATTTTCGAAAGTATATCAAAGTGCCCATCTATAAATAGATAATTAAATGCTGATCGTGATGGTATAATTTGTTTTGTCTAACGATTAACGGTTCATGAGATATTTAAATTATAAAAAATAAGTGAAATATTAAAATACTTTTAATCTCAACCATTGATTTAGTTTTAAATGAATGGTAGGGATGCGTCACTTGATATGTAAGAAAATATTGGTATGTAAAATAACTCTCCTCTAAAAAAAAGAACCTGAAAAGAGCGAGGGACAATATAACTGGCGATAATGTGACAAGAACCTAAAAGGAGCGACTGAGACGGTGACAGTAACGACTAACGATTGTCGGCTTTTGTGTTTTCTATTACACGTGTTTGATCAACTAAATAAGAAACTTAAGAAGTTTTTGTTCGAACTCTTTTGATAAGTTAAAGAGTTAAGGAAATTTCTATAAAATACAAAATAAAGAATTAAGGAAAACTTTTTACAACCAAACAACCCTAAGGCTATGCATAATTGTGGCCACGCACGACCTTGATTTTGACTGGCACATCAGCTTTTTTTTTTCTCCAGCGACCTTCAGAAGACCAAGTATAAACAGCAACGATTTTTTTTTTTTTTTTTTTTTTTTAATTAAAAATGTTTAAACAACAAATTTAAACTTTGTTAATAATAAAAACATTACATACATAATTCAAATAACATTTAAAACATTATAAATAAAACTTCAAAAAAAAAAAAAAAAATCCTTACAAATTCAAACTTACTGGCTATTATAAATAAAAATGACAATAACAATATACATCAAGGGCCTAAAATGTAAATTGATTATTTATAAATAAAGAAACATATATGTTTCTTCTTCTTCTTAAATGTACCTGCAAAATACAAATAAACACACATTAACCATCCTCTTATTCTCTTGTTAATATTTATTTATTTTCTCAACAAAAGTTACATGCAATCTATCCATATGCATATATATCAAGATAAAATCAAGAGTAAAGTCCAAAATACATCCATGTGGTTTGTTCCGTGTCTCGCTTTACATCCTCGTGGTTTTTTTTGGCACAAAACCATCCTTCCGTTAGTAAAGTTGGCACAAAAGCATCCCTCCGTTAGTAAAATCAGTCAATGAGGACTAATGATGCAAATTATTCTCCGCTATCTCCTAACGCAAGCAAAAATATTTGCATCGTTAGTCCTCCGTTATCACCCACCATATATCTCATAATCGATTTACGTTTTCGTCTGTTTTTCTTCACGTTTTTATCCATTTTCGTTCGTTTTTACACGTTTTCGTCCGTTTTTTCACGTTTTCTTACATTTTTATCCGTTTTCGTCCGTTTTTCTCACGTTTTTATCTGTTTTCGTCCGTTTTTACATGTTTCGTCAGTTTTTTTCACATTTTCATACATTTTAATCCGTTTTCATACAGTTATAAAATTTACAAGAGTTTATAAGTTTATAAGTTATGAATTTGGTCAAAACTGTTTATGTTTTGGTAGTAAACAGCCCTTGTTTTGCATTTTCAGGTTAAAATCTCATTTGACTTGATGTAAAACATCATTCCGGACAACTTTCATGTTTTACACTTTTGATGATTCGGACCAGAAAGGGGTCAAAATCGTGATTTAAAATCGATACAGAAACATTTTTATCAAATGTCAAGTTTTCTTTTAGTATACTTACCTAATCACAAAAAAAATATATATGGGAATGATTAGTAGAAGTGAATAGTAAAAATATGAAGATGAATAGTAACCTGAAAATATGAATTGTTACAGATTTCATACGTTTTTATCCATTTTTATCCGTTTTCATACATATTATATGTATCAAAATGGATGAAAACGGATAAAAAAAATAAAAAAGACGAACGAAAACTGATAAAAATGTATGAAAACATGAGAAAAAGACAAAAACGTGTAAAAATGGACGAAAACGGATAAAAACGTATGAAAACGTGAAAAAAACTAACGAAAACATGTAAAAACGGACGAAAACAGATAAAAACATTTAAAAACGGACGAAAACATTTAAAAACGGATAAAACGTATGAAAGCGGATAAAAACGTTTGAAAACTTGAAAAAAAAGGTCAAAAATGTGTAAAAGCGGACGAAAGTAAAAAACGAAAACGTGTAAAAACGGACGAAAAACGGATAAAAACGGACGAAAACGTAAAAACGGACAAAACGATAAAAACGGTCAAAAACGTAAAGAAGGGCGAAAACGGATAAAAAAGACAGAAACATAAAAAAACGGACGAAAAAAAATAAAAACATAAGAATAGTCAATGAGGACTAACGATGCAAATATTTTAACATAAGAATAGTCAATGAGGACTAACGATGCAAATATTTTAACTCTTGTTAGGAGATAACGGAAAATAATTTGCATCGTTAGTCCTCATTGACTGATATTACTAACGGAGGGATGTTTTGTGCCAACTTTACTAACGGAGGGATGATTTTGTGCCAAAAAAAACCATGAGGTTGCAATGCGAGACACGGGACAAACCACAAGGATGTATTTTGGACTTTACTCTAAAATCAAAAACATGAATGGAAAACGTGCATAATTTTTTCCATATATGTGTGTTTCACTCGGTCGAATTTTCGACCGAGTTTTGCAATTTGTCCTTCGACGACCAAGCACGGCCGAAGCTCCACAATGGTGTGACCATCCTCGACCGATCAGTCGACCGACTCCCTCAACCTCCATTGTGTATAGACTAAAAGTTTCTAAAAGTTTCAACATTGGTTCAGGAAGAAAATAAACGAGTTATATTTGAGCTTATATGGCTATTGAGTTGTACATGGGTTAGCTTGTCTAACTCATTCAATAACCAGGGTGTTAGGGTGTGCTAGTGTTACTGAAGTCTAAGTGGTTTGAATTATGTTGTTTCAACCCGTAAACTCAAGTCTCTTTCGACCAATTTTAAACCATATTTGTACAATACTAGAAATCATAACACAAACACAAGATTAATGATAGATCGAATCTAGAGAGAGAGAGATATAGAGTGGGAGCCTTTTAGAGAGAGAGAATGCAAGAGATTAGATTGAACTAGTGAAAAGGTCCAACCCTTCCCACACATGGGAAGGGGTATTTATACTACTAACCTATTTGCCCCGTGTGGGCTGTGGAGTGAGCTGACAGTAGGTAAAGACCCGACCCAACTCCACAAATACTAATATAACTAAACTAATACTAATAATACTAATAATCCTATGAGCTACATAAATGCTAAATAGATACTCGAGGTGACCGAGTCTTTCATATGAATATTTATATTCCTAACAATCTCCCCCTAAGGGAGGTCACCCCGGAAAATACACTTTGAATTCTAGCATTCTATTACATGACTGTAAATTCCTAGCTCATAGTCTTTTGATTCTTCAAGTTCAACGCACTTTGTACTTTCAGCAGTGGACCTTTGATGACTTGTTCATTTGTCTTGGATGATCTTTGAGGATTCTTTGAGGTCATCATCCAACATACGTCTTCAAGTCATCTTGTTGCAGTATTGTTTCCATGTGATGTTGTGATCTTTGAGCATTCTTTGAGATCATCAGCCACTGTAAATCTCCAAGCTCATCGGTTGTAGTAATATTTCCTCCATGTGATTTGTTGTGATCTTGGGACTGCATGCTCACACTTTTCTGGATCATGATATCTATCATCAGAGTTGCAGAAACTGTGTTGTAGGTCTTTCAGCTATCATGATGTCTTTGATAATGAATTGGAAGTGTGAGCATGGAGTGTTAGACCCGTTTCCCGGGTGCCTGAACCCCACCCTATATGAAATAGATAGACCTTACGTGATTGGCCAGTCAACGAATGTTGCGTTGTGGTCAAACCTGATAGTCAAAATATGACTAAAGTGGTTATGTAAAATATGATGTGTAACTAAAGGGGCCTAAGTTGCCATTGTGGTAAGTATGTTATAAGTTAGTTGTGGCCAAAATAGAAGGAATGGAACTTGAGGGGCCATTCTTTCCTTTGACCCAAACTTGTGCCTAACTAGTTATATCTAGCTAAGTCTAGAAAAATCCACATATCTCTTGGGTCTTTGAGAAGGCCGGTTTCTAGTGAGAAGAAAAGGAGGGAAAATAGCTAAGTGATGATCTAAGAAGAAGAAAGTGAAGATCAAGTGTCAATAGCCTTCCCTTAGTAATGATCATCACAAGTAAGTAATCTATTGTCTTGTTTTAGTGAAGTTTTAGATTAAGAGTAAAGTGGGAAATCATCATATGATCAAGATATGATCATATGATGATATGTTATGGAAGATAAGTGTATTTGATGGGTTTTGATAACCCTTGTTATGTTATTAGGTTGTGGTTATGACCGACGATGATGATGATGGATCATGATGATGATGATGATGTTCTTGATATGTTTAGCTTGGATTAAGGTAAGTAAAATGATGATATCATATGTTATATGGATTTCTATCATTATGTGTTATGTATGTTTATGTTGAGAAGATGAGCTTGGGTTATGCTTATGTGATGCCATGTTTATGGCTTATGTGATGAGATGATGCTATGGAATATGTTGATGCTATGTGCTAGTTGAGATTTGAGAAATGAGCCATGATGTAAGTGTTTTATGTATATGATGCATTATGTGGATTGAAGTATAATTGTATGTTATGGTCGTTTTACTTACTAAGCCGTTGTGCTTATGGTTTAGTTGTCTAACCCTTTTGTAGGTTCTTGTGATCTTGGAAGGCTTGGATATAAGGATTAAGGAATTGGATTAGCAAGACCAAAGGTACTATATGTATAGGAGCTTAGGTAGAATACCGAGCTCATGTGTAAGTTTGTACCCACGTTGGTCTATTCTTGGTTAGTAAAGTGTAGCCGTGTGGCAAATGATATGTTAAGGTTGTCCCATCGTTTTGGTGGTCAACTATTGTGTCGAAGTATGTTTTAGGTGTTTATAGTCAAAGTTAAGGGGGCGTTTGGCAAAAGTGTAAATATACCCATTTTGGGTTGTGAAAGGGTCAAGTGTTTATGGAACATGTTTAATATGATAAAGTAATGATGTTGGCCAAGTTTGGTGGGTAAATGAAGTGTTATAGATGGTTTGTAGTGTAAATGGGTCAAAACGGGTATTTTGGCATAATACCCGTTACTTTGTAAAGCATGTTTCCTCAGGTCATTATGACCAAGTTTGTACATATAATTGATGTCTATAATGTCCTAATGATTTCTGGAAGTTTTGGTGTAATTTCATGTTATAAAAGTCATTTTTCCGGAAAATGGGTCAAAAGTGCACAAAAGGGTTATGCAGAAAAAGGGGTGTTTGGGACAAGGTCCATTTTAACCCATTTTGGGTCTAACGGGTCAATAATTTTGGAAAACCATGTATAATGTATATTTTTAGTTAAATGTGGATTACATGTGTTTAAATATAGGTCTAAAGTGTTGATTTAGTGTTTAAAAGGTGTTACGGGTCAAATGGGTCAATAGTGCACTTTAGGGTCCCTATAGTGCACAAGAGGGGTCATTTAATACATAAAATGGATTGTAGTTCATAAGAAGGAGTCCATACTTCATAAATAAGGGTTGTAGTGCACTTGAGGGATACTTAGTGCATAAGAGGTACTATAGTGCACTTTAGGGTCCCTTAGTGCACAAGAGGTGTTTGGCAGTTTCTTTATTTTGTAGAAAATCAACCGTGGCTTGTTGGAAGTCGTGTCACCTATCGTTTTAAAGGTATTTGAGTCTAGTTTCATCTAAAAATGGTTCCAAGTTCTATACGTTAACAAATTTTAGTCAATGGTCAAAGGAAAAATGGAATGTACGTAAAGTCAAGCGTTTCCGAGTAAAAAGTTTTAAGTTTTTTGGTCAAAGCGTTCACGGGGTGTTACAACTTGGTATCAGAGCTTCGGTTTAAGTGAATTAGGTTTCCACTATAGTTTGCCTAGTCTTAAACCACTCGTAGAAGTATTGGACGTAAGTGTTAGTCGCGCGGAAAGTAATTTCTAAGTATTAGACAGATTATGTTTTATGCTAGTTGAGCCTATTGATGATAGGTGATGTATGTTGTAATAGTGTTGTTGTGTATGAGATACAAGTCCATGGTGTAGGAAATAACCTTCTTGATTGTGTGGATGATTCGGGTGGTCTAGGGTTATGGAAGATTAGATCCATGGTAGATGAGTTAGAGAGATGAACTAGAGAGAGAGAGAGAGTTGGGAGAAAACTTGTAATAGATTAGCTTGTGTATGTAAAATATGACAAGAGTTCCAACCCTTCCAAAGTGTGGGAAGGGGTTTATATACTAACTAATATTGGTGCCCCTAGTGGGCTGTGGAGTGAGCTGACAGTGGGGAAAGCCCCGACCCACTCCACAAATATAAATACGACTAATACTATTAATACTAATACTAATATTACTAAGCTAATATAAATAAGCCTACGAGCTATGTAAATGCTAAATAGATACTCGGGGTGACCGAGCCTTCATCTGAATATTTATATTCCTAACAATCTCCCCCTAAGGGAGGTCACCCCGGAAATAATAACTTGAATTCTAGCATTTTATCTTCTGAAGTTGTCTTCATAGCTCGTAGTCTTTGATTCTTCAAAGTCTTGTATCTTTGTGCATTGTGCATCCAGCAGTAATCATTTGATGACTGTTTGTTTGTCTTGGATGATCTTTGAGTATTCTTCGACTTTATCATCCAACATTTGTTTCCAAGTCATCTTACAGCAGTATGTCTCCACGTGATGTGATAGTCTTCGAGCCGACATGCTCACACTATTTGGTGTCATGATCTTCAGCATCAGAGTTTGCAGATGCTGTGTTAAAGGTCTTTAGGTTGATCATGACTTCTTTGATTAAGATGATGATGTAGTGTGAACATGTGGTAGAGGATTGGCATCTTTTCTGCAACCAGCTACAACCGCAATCAGCTGCAACTTCAATCAGCTACAACCGCAAACAGCTGCAACAGCAATCAGCTACAATCGCCAGAAGTTCCTGCATACGACAGTTAGCAATAAAACGTCCGGTACTTACAGGTTCGGACTTCGAGATTGTTAACAGCATAGTGTGAAAACTCTCTCTAATCCTTACCAGGACCGTTCCTAATCGAAAACCCACAGAGGGCTTTTTAAGATCGTACCGTAGCATATCAACGATTAGGTGAGTCGCTGGAGATCACTCCACGACTGTAGACCGTTTGAAACCGTCGCGATCACTAAGCGTAATCCACAGGGAATTACCGAAGTGACCTACTTTCAGGGCTGTTGGATGTTGACCCTGGCAGGAATTTCCATTCAATCATTGAGAATTACATTTGTAAATTCTCTCCTAAATGTTCTGGCAAATTGCTAAGATCTGCGTAGGACTCTTAGTTTACAACTGGTGTCCTTGATGTTGAACAACCAGTGTAGAAATAGTTTGTGTCCCTAAGAGATCTTATTATGCATCTCGTGGCTCTAGACTCTATAGTGCGTTTTGATTTAGTGAGCGGAGGCTGGAGAGGACTGCCACCTTTTCAATATCATCTAACTCGGAGTGAGAGAGACGATAGGAATGTATTGAACTCCGTGACAATTGAAACAAGAATCCTTTGAGGGACCTTGAGTGGCTAGAGAGGGTTGTGCAGCGTATCACTGGGTCCATGATACTTTGTCTTCAATGTCAGCAATCAACTAAGTGATTCTGACAGCATATGTATTGACCCGGTTTCTGCCTAAGTTGTAAGGAGGGCTTCTTTCTTTTCACCCTTTATCTTTACATTTATTTTTCATTCTTCAACCCCTTCAGTGCTTACCGAGACTTCATTACTAGAACCTTGTTGGGTTTGTTCCAGTACTAGCTCCATCTCAGTCGGCACTTTTCCCTTATTCACTTTTCTCCTTTTTAATCATACCTAAGGACTTCTACACTAACTAGTGGATTGTCCCTGGGTAGATCCCTCCGGCTCTGGCGGGATCGTGGGAACTTGAGCCTAACCTAACCATCCTTATAACTCCATGCATTAATTAAACTGGTCGGTCTTTGGTATTCATCCACGATTGCCAAACCAAATCTTTGAAAAATCTCTCAAAGTGTTCATGATTCTGAAACACATTTTTGCAAACACTTGAGAGTTTTATATTTTTCAAATGCTCCCCCTCAACATGTGCTCGGTTGATTGTTTTATAAATTTGCACATGTTAGGTAGAGCTCGCACTTTTTGAATTGATCAACTTTCAGTGAACATGACCGATTCGAGACACGCTTACATCACTAGTTAGACTAGCTTGAAATTATTACCCGGCCTGGTCAAGTCCACAGAAAGTTTCTCGAAACGGTACACTCTACTCAGACACATCCTTTTCGAGACACGCTTACATCACTGGTTAGACCAGCTTGAAATTATTACCCGGCCAGGATATGTCCTTTCGATCAATGACAGTATAGGTTTCGTCAATTCATTGGTTAAGTCTGAGTCACGATCTCATGCTATGCCAAATTCTTTGCTCCCCCTCAATAAGTGCATTGGTATACAAAAGAGTTTAGCACTTACGGGAGAGCTTACTTTCACATCCAAAACATTTTGCTCCCCCTCAATATGTGCATAGATATACAAAATGGTTTAACACATACGGGAGAGCTTACTTTTACGTTCAAATCATCACATTTTATCAGATTTCATATTTAAATCACATTCTCTCCCCCGATCAAAAATTTCAAACCATTTGAGATTTGTGATCCCAATTGATTTAAATGAGTTAGAAAATGTGGGAGAAAATGTGTCCAATTTTAATGTATTCTGATAATGGAACATACTATGCTCCCCCTTAATCTAAGAGGGAGATTCACTGCTTATTATGCACAAAGTGATTATTATGACACAAATGATATTGACCTTTTTTTGCGCAGATGATGTGATCATCCGCTTCTCTGAGGGAGTCATTGGTCAATATCAATTATCCATCCACCAACAAGAACCTCTAAGTATTGTAGATCCCCACTTGGCGAGATCCGAATAGATGAATGGTGGTGGTGGTGGTGAAAGTGTTGTTGTTGTTGTTGTTGCCGACGTTGTTGTTGAGGTGAATTCCGAGCCAATCAATAGAGTTTGAACGTCTGATCAAATGGTTAGAATGGGAACTGGCACATTCATTTTGGCTATGGAATCTGCATAAGAATATCAACACAGATATACATGCATACAGACACACTATTCCTTAGTAGCTACCCTTCAGCAGCTTGCCACATTATAATACCAAGTTCATCTTATAATCAAACCACAATCAGGAAATACGTCAAACCACTATCTAGCATGAAGAGCAAATAGCAATCATGCACATGGCAATTCACACATATTTCAATATTCAATTCAGGATCTTAGGAACATGATTCTATCATAATAGCTATATACCTAAGCGAATCCTGAGAACATATGCACATTATCAACAACATTTAAGCAGCTATCGACTAACAAGAGTCAAACAACATTTGAAACTTATTCATTCAGATCATACAAATGTCATAGGAGTATTCAAAAACATCAACTGCAACTGGTTTTCTTACTTCTTTTAGGTTTTGAGTCTTAAAGTATTTAGGGGATTACACGAGGATTCCAAAGTAACACAAATGAACCTTCTAGATATATAAAGCTAGGAAACTATAAGCACATTGCACATAATGTCCTAAACTTTCTAGCAATTCACACATTTGGCCATTTGATATAAAATTTTAGCAAGATCCTCTTCAACTAATACCCCATTAACTGCAAAACCATTTCAACAAGTATGAGTTAACCAAGAAACCCGTTTGATGATATAAAATTTGAATTCACTCTCCCCCTCAATCAATGACCCGTATTAAAGATTTGTAGTCGTTGATTGAGTGACAAATTTTATGCATAATCCAAGTTTAAACAAATTTCATACAACACATATTCACCAAGTGTCTCACAAATAATTTTCATAAGAATCATAGAATGAAAACTATTTGCATACAAAGAAGATTTCTCTTCTTTTTCAAGAAATGATGCACTGAAACGTACATCAGATCGAAGAAACATGGATATAAAGTAATCCATGCCCAGGTGAACATCACCCAGTTGGAGGAACAGCCGTCTTTTTGGCGACGTGCTTTCCCCATTTTGAAGCGCGGGTTGCTATCTAAAGTAATAGCAAGCCATTTAGACATGTTTTAACCATCCATTTTAACTTCTGCTCGAGCTTCATTTAAAGACCCGTGTCATTATTGAATGACATTTCTAAGTCCGTAAATGTTATCGATAAACAGAAGACATGCCTAGGTGAAACTATTTTTGGTCTTTTCTAATTTTTTAATTTTTATGGTTTTTCTGATTTTACGATTCTCTATTTACAATTAGCAAGATTTCTATATATCTATTTACAAAAAGGTATAAGATATGAAAAAAGAATGTAAGAAGCAAAATATATACAAGGATACGAACCAGAAACCATTACTCCTCAGCATCCTGAATCTTCTCCGCATTCATCACTTGACTTGCTGAAGAGCAATGTGAGCACTTTTAATCAGGGATTGATTCTGGCTTTTCACTCTCCCCTAATTAGTGCTCTCCCCCAATCTGACAACCTTTCTGATGAACACCCATAATAGGAAGAAGACTTTGGATGAACGCCCATAATATGAAGAAGTCTTTTGATAACCAAATACATGTCGTCTTTAGTCTTCTAACACCCCGTCCTTGAGAAACGCCGTCAAAAACCTTAGGCATCTTTTCGTTAGTTTAAGTTGAGCCTCAACTGAAATCTAGCTTAACCCCACAACTCATCAAACAAGAACTGTCATTAGGTTAAGCTAAACCACAAATTTAAGCCCAGTAACAACTTGATTTCAGCTTAACCTCACAACTCATCAAACAAGAACTGTCATGAGATTAGGTTAAAATCAAGTTGGACCTAACCTTAAACTACAGAACAGCTTGAACCTAACTTAACTCCACAACTCATCAAACAAGAACTGTCATGGGATTAAGTTAAATATCAAGTTGTAAGAAAAGAGCTCAACATTTTTGAATGTAGAGAAGACTGAAGACTTGACCTTCTTCAAGATTGCCCAATGTGGAGGAACAGAATACCAATCATCTTCATCTCACCAAATGCCTTCCGGTAATATTACATGTAACCCATCAACCCGCAGCGTACACATGAGACGATAACACAAAGCAGAGAATGAAGAATAGACTGACGACTCGACCTTCTTCAGTCTTTAGTATAAAACCAAAGTAACAAGTTAAACCACTGATCATCTATAGTATGTATCCTCTTGGATATTAAGCCCTGATCACGTGAACCTGTTGTGCGTCCTTGATGTACACATTCTCTCTCCCCTGATGGTTACGATTAATCAGCCCATGACGTAACAGTGAAACGTAAATACCAAGGTAACAAGTTGAACCACTGATCATCTCTGCGGTTATCAACACCGGAATAACTTCAACTCGGAAGCAGTATAAAGCCCGATCTCATGAACTTGTTGTGCGTCCTTGGTGTACACATTTCTCTCCCCCATGATGGTTACGATTAATCGGAATCATCATCATGATGTGTACATGTAGCCTAATGACGTATACATTAAGCATTGACTAGAAACCCTTTGTTGCTGATTGAACCAGCCCGTGAGAATATGTAGATTAGCATTCCATGACCATGTTCTTCAACACCTTGATAGACGGAAGAAGTAGTGTTGGAGAAACATGGTTTGCACGACTCCTGAACTGACGTATTCAGGAGTCGTATGACCATTTCTCAATCATCAATCAACATGAAGAATAATATTCACCCTTCCCCCCCCCCCCCCCCTCAAAAATTGCATATGCCTGTCAACTGCAATTTTTGGTTGAATATGTGAATAAAAGTATACTCCAATATGCGCCGATCCACTTGAAGACTGAATAAGCACGGAAAGAGCATGAAACTTGTTGATGAGAATGGCCATAAATAAGAAGATTCCTCTTCTTTTGAAGATAAAGTGCACTCAAGCGTACACTTTTCTTTTCTTTGAAGAACGAGGCCTGAACTGATGTATTCAGATGTCATAATGTTGAAGAGCGAGGCCTGAACTGAGGTATTCAGACGTCATCTCTCTCTCTTTACTTCTTCTCTCATCTAACTCGTTACCAACCCCATTATCATTCTGTAGGCTCTAGAACGTGACCACTGATGGAGAAAACCCAATATGATGAACTTGATACTGAAGTAATATAACCCGAACTTGTGACTTAAACTTGTACTAATGCGTGACAAAGAGCGGTGTAGAGACTTCGTGCAACATCGAATCCCTAAGTACTCTATACTCTTCAACCAACCAACCATCAAGTATAAGACGTACATCACCTCTTGGATATCCACAACTTCGTGTGACACTGAGCACTACAACGTGACTCCTTAAAGTGATAGTTATTTTGTAATAGAGAGAAAGGCAAAATAACTAGATATCCAAGTCCTCGTCATTGTAAATGTTGAAAGCTCGAACAAGGATCTCGAAGAATCTTCATCCAACCTCCCCGATATCTTCAGATACTAACTACACGCACCCATGAAATTTCACTTCAGCCTCAAATAAATAATACTGAACTAACCCCGTAGTCACATCTTGTCGATTAAATGCCTCGATCCAGCCATTTGTGATGTTATAGCTGAACTTTGATAATGGTTTTAACCCGATCATGGTCAAGAGCGCATAGCCCATCATCACGGGATTTTACAAATCTATGATTTAAACCGAGAAATAAGTTCTTTCGCGGGATTTTACAAAACCAAGAAGAAACCGTGAGACAGTAACAGATTGAATGTGGCATGACTGATTTAGTTTTGGTGAACATCAGTTTGGGTTAAGAATATCTTGTGAGAATTACAGTTCACATCACAACTTTTAAAACCTTTGTCCAACTAACCAACCTTGTACACAGATTAGTGACCACTTGATGAAGGAAACCCGATATACCAATACTGAAAACTGAAGTAGAAGTCCCCAAATTTGTTACTTAAGCTTGCACTAATGTTGGAAGAACGGTGTAGAGAATTAATGCTCCAAGCAAATCTCTAAGTGCTCAATACCCAACCAAAGTATGAGACATTAACACCTCTTGCGATTATCGACATCGTCATTGACGTGTGACACTGAGTACTCCAATAACTCTTAAGTGATAGTTACCCCGACTGCTGGTAACTAGATAACCCAAGTCTTCAACTTAAATTTTGAGCACGAGCAAGTTATCATTGAAGGTCATGCATCCAACCAACCCCGACTTCAAGATAAAATAAGTAGACGCCTTCGTGAAATTCAGCTTCAATTTCAAATGAGGAATACCAAATGAACTTCGTGATCATCTTGTGCTGTTGACTAGCCAAAAGGAGAAGAAACATGCGCTAATTCTCAGCAGTGCTCATGACTCATAGTCAGTCCTATCAAGCATAGCTGTCTGACCCAGCTGCTTGGATGTTATCAGATGCAGTGCATGGAATAGTTGTTGTACTGTGTACAGGATTTTACAGTTCTTGAGATTTAACCGAGAAATAAATTCAAGAACAAACTGCACAACAGTAAGTATCAAACCGCTGAAATCTTAGGCAATTTGCTAAGACCCAAACCACTGAAAGCTAAACCACTGAAACTGGAACCGCTAATATTCAAACTGCTGGAGACTGAACCACTGAATCCTGAATCGCTACGATCTGACCTGCTGAAACCGGAACTGCTAAGATTCAAACCGCTGGAGACTGAACCGCCGCAGTAACCGGAGCCGCTAAAATTCACATCGCTGGAGGCGGAACTGCTAGGAAACACGCGCTAATTCTCCCCCTCAAAAAGGACATGAAATGACCTTTTTGCCAAAGTTGAGAGTCCGTGATGGTTGTGAATTTGACAGGCACAAAACATGGAAAGAGACAAATGAAACTACTGCAACGAAGATGGTGATTAAGACTCTCTTGTAGTAACCCCTTGCTTTCCTCCTCATCAATGGTTTAGCAGATTAATAATTCACTTAAGCTCGTAATATGCCAAAACCGCTTAATGAAATGCGTATAACTTTAAAGTGAGTAAAAGGTTAAAACACGTCTCTAAACAAATCACCTCTTGTCTTTAAGTCTGACTACCTCTTGAGAAGATCTTGTACTACAATCCCATTAGAAGCTTGAGAAACAACAATCACTTGATGAAGCTTGATAAAGAACAAGTCCGCGACTTAAACTTGCACTAAATTGTGATTTAGAACCTATATTGAGCACAACAACGTAACTCCTTTAAATATAGGTAGTGATATATACCCAACCTTCCATCCTTTATCGTATATATCCACTTCTTGAACATCCAAGTCTAATCACCATAAATACGCTCGAGCAAGGGTCATCAAACATCGTGCATCCATCCAACCCCGAGATGTTTGTGACACTAAGTGCACCAACCCGTGAATTGACAAACCAACCAAGCTACCGTAATTTCCCAATTTCTACCGATCTCGAAGCACAAACTTATCCCATAGAAAAATTAGCCTAACCCCGTAAGTTTATTATGTCTAACTCCAAGTCTAGCCTACTTGTCCAAAATTAATTTCACGGGATTTTACTACTCTTGAGATTTAAACCAAGAAATTGAATCTTTCGCGGGATTTTCTAAAATCTACAAGAGAAACCGTGAAATCATCACGAATAGCCTAATAGTGAAGTGCAATATTAATATTCGGGATTCAAGTCACAAAAGTCAAATCTCAACTTGATCAAATTGTAATTAGTTAAGTCATAGTTTGTCAAATTGCAACAAGTCAAATTGCAATCAACCAAATTGCAATAAGTTAAATCGCAAGTGTCAACTCACAACGTCAAATTGCAACTGGTCAAGTCGCAATCAGTCAAATTGCAACAAGTCAAAACACAATTTGACAAATCGCAATTAATCAAACCGTAATTTGTCAATTGTAGCTCAAATCGCAAAGATCAAATTGTAGGCTCACTCAAATCGTGGACACTAATAGAACAATGCTGCCAAATCCACAACTCTGTAATCACTTTGACATTCACAAACCCAAATCCAAGCCGAGACGTGTGAAAATAATAGCCGAAATACCATTCCTTTTAATCAACAATTGAAGCAGAAATAAATTAACAGAATGTATAAAGAATACATTTGTTACTTATTTTTCAGCAAAAAAAAATGTTAACCAATTTCGGATTCATAAAACATTCAGCCCAGTCCATCACATGTACATAGCCCAGTTCAAATATTTCACCTCAACATATACGTTTGAGAAATATCAATTGTGTAGCCCAAATCAACACTTAGGCAAATCCAGCCCAAATACCAAATATGGATCCAATCCATACGAGTTAAAGTGCACGGGTCCAAAACCAATTAACTACCCGATCCGTATCACACTTTTACCCTAATTATTCGGTATTAATACCACACCAATCACAAAAGTTAATCTTAAACTAATCCGCCCCCTTCACCTTCCACTATCATCAATCCTCCCAGCAGTTAACTCTCATCTCCATCTCACAGATGTTCTGATCTCAAACCCATCAATACTATTCTCAACCGATCATCACAAACACACAACCTTACCGTGTATTATGTAAACCCAACGCAAGAAGACTTAAGCAACCCTTTTCATTTGCATATCAACAATGGTTACAAGGTCTCGAAGAGGTCTTGGGTAGGTGTATAATTTCTTCATGTGTTAGAGCGACGAACGAAAACGAAGATAAGGTAGTTGTGTATGTTTTTCTTGTGGTTGAGATGAGGTAGTGATAAAGAAGAAGTTTGGATTTAGATTAGTTGTTGTACTCTTGATGGATTTAGATTTAGTTGTTTCAGCGAGTTTGTCACATACTTTGTTGTTTTAATCGTGGTATTGAACTGTATTGTGGACTTAGTATTTGTTGTTGTGTTGTTTTATTAACTGTTGTCCGATTAACAGTTGATTAGGGCAAAAACGTAAGAGTAATAAAACAACCAGCAACCGACAAAGTGGTCCCTTTCCTGGTTTTGTCTCTTTTCCGTTTACGGTTACAATCCAAAATGCAAGTAGCAAGATAGACAAACCGCATGTTTTCTTTAAATTTTGGCAGCATGCCCTTTCTTTTGTTTGATAATTTTTTCTTGAGTAGACAAACCGCATAGAGACAAACCGCATCATAGACAAACAGCATAGACAAACAGCATAGACAGCATAGACAAACCTCATCATAGACAAACCGCATAGACAAACAGCATAGACAAACAGCATAGACAAACCTCATAGTTTGACCAGTCAAAGCTGTCACTTTCACCCAGTTTTGTCTTATACTCCTTTTTAGTTACAGTCCAAACATCACTCCCAAGATGACACAAACCGCATACAAGAACACATCATCAATCCACAACCAAGAACTTTCCAGTTCATCATTCAACACAAGCAATTTGACCAAAGCAGTCACGACAAATCTTTAATCACTCAACAAAATCTCACGTTGAGACAATGATTTTGAACACCAACGTAATAATGACGTATGACAGCAAAATCAATGAACAACACCACCACAGATTTGAACAACTAATTTTTTTATGATATCACCCAACATTCACAAATCCAACAGCCACACGTACTTCCGACATCAACAACTAAGGCTCAAAATCAATGAACAGGAGTCACACGTTAAACTCAATAAACAACTAAAGCCCAAAGTCAGTTGAAACCAAAAAAGACGCAAGACTACGAAAATAATAACGTATGACAACAAAAGTGAAGTTAATGCTACCATAAAACACTTTAGTCAAACTGGACTAGTGGACCCCCAAACACTATTTAATCCACATGAAGTATAAGCAAACACAGATCCATGTACGGCCTACTCAAAGATTTGAACAAAACAAAAAAATGAGTAGAACAGTGAACAAAAAATTTGAAGCAGTTTATACAACATGATTCGAACCAAAAAAAATGATACCAACACACAATCAAACCGAACCTAACCATGGCTCTTGATACCAATTGTAGGAAATAACCTTTTTGATTGTGTGGATGATTCGGGTGGTCTAGGGTTATGGAAGATTAGATCCATGGTAGATGAGTTAGAGAGATGAACTAGAGAGAGAGAGAGTTGGGAGAAAACTTGTGATAGATTAGCTTGTGTGTGTAAAATATGACAAGAGTTCCAACCCTTCCCAAGTGTGGGAAGGGGTTTATATATACTAACTAATATTGGTGCCCCTAGTGGGCTGTGGAGTGAGCTGACAGTGGGGAAAGCCCCAACCCACTCCACAAATATAAATACGACTAATACTATTAATACTAATACTAATATTACTAAGCTAATATAAATAAGCCTACGAGCTATGTAAATGCTAAATAGATACTCGGGGTGACCGAGCCTTCATCTGAATATTTATATTCCTAACACATGGGGACTTGAGTTGCTTAAATGATTAGTGAGCTGTGCACCTCGGTTGGTGCCAGTGATTGTGTTGCAATTATGGATGTATGATAGAGTTATAGTTATGGAATGCGAGTAGCAAGGCTAAGTGGTATTAGAGATGGGTTAGTGAGTGAGTTAAGTTTATGATGCCTTAGTTATAAGGTTGGCTATTGTTTGCGGCTAGTTAGGATGTTGATGCTTAGACATAGATTGATTATGCGATATGATATATGATGCCATATATAGACTTCATGTTTTGATTATGTTATGAATGTTTTAACACTTGTCGGATAAGTGTTAAGAGTTATGATATGATTGTTTATGTGATGTTAAGTGTTATCGTTTATGCAATGATAAGTCTATGGTAGTTGGTTATTTGTATAAGTTTTATGTAGTATGCTTGAGAGCATGATGTATAAAAGTGTATGAGTTGAGATAGATGCATTGGAACGCATAATATATGATGACTTAGTGTTGAAAGGAAGTTGAAAGAATACTTTGACATGTGAAATAAGAAAAGATAAGTATGGTAAGTGTTGGATAAAGCATAAATGCTTTGAAAGCTTCAGATAAAGAAAGAAGTGAAAAATGAAGTATGTTTGTAGCTTGATGATAAGAAAGACATGATTGTTATAATAATGAATAGATGCTTGAAGGCATGAAATCTTTATATGAGTAACTAAAATGAGAAAGTTAAAGTGTATAGTTAAAGCATGATGAGATCATGTGGCATATAAAACATGATAATTAAAATGTGTTAGTAATAAATGAATAGAAGTGATGAATGAGATATAGATTGCGCTAGAAGTCATAAGTGACTTGAAGTGTGCTAGAAAGAGTTGTAAAACATGGATGCGATCATGTTAAATTATTTGAACATGTAAGTTGAAATTAACGAAAGTGTTATAGAATAAACCTATGTAAGGTTTATATGCGTGAAAGTTGAATAGACTAAATGAAGTGACAGTATGAATTGAAAATATGGTCAACAAGGGTTGACGGGTATTAGTAAGTGTGTTGTAAGAACACGTAGAAATGTGTAAATTGAAATGGATAAGCATTACATTGAACTTGTCTAAAATAAAGATGGCACATAGCGAGTGTGTGAGTCAACTTGGGGTTGATGAATGAAAGATAAGTTGCATTGTGAGAATGCAAAGATAATAAATCGACGAGTGTTATATAGAAACTTGTCGAGATGATAGTAAACATGACAGTGAAAGTTGAAATTGCTTAAGGCAATGAGTATTGAGAAAATGGTAGTGTGTGTGTGTGCCTAATCATAAAAGTGCATGAAAGATAAAATGAGTAACGATGTTAAAGTAAACATAGCTTGGATCCAATGCTCTAGTTTTGGCATCCTTTGGGGATGGCCAAGATGCCTTTATGGCATGATGTTAAGATGCCTTTATGGCATGATGTTAAGATGCCTTTATGGCATGATGTTAAGTTGCCTTTATGGCATGATGTTAAGATGCCTTTATGGCATGATGTTAAGCTTGCCTTTATGGCATGATGTTAAGATTGCCTTTATGGCATGAAGGAAAGTTAGTGAGATTGGATCCAAGGCTAGAAAAGATGGATAGTAAAGTAAGTACGAGTGTTAAGTCGGAAGTATGTAAGTAGGATGGTTTATGGTTTCTTTATTTAAATGGATTGGGACGCCTTCTCATTTGAATAAAGAAGTCGTAAATCACCGAACCATGAATTTGTATTTCTTGATTTACATAGATCGGGACGCCTTTTTATGTAAATGAAGAGTTACAAAGGAGTGGGCTTATGTGTAGCCGATATGACATGAGTACGGATAGTGATATGAGAAAGTGAAACTAAAACCGATTAGACGTCATAAGAAAAGATAAATATGAATAAAATTGATATCAGTGTTAAGGTAATGTGTGGAACCTTAAGATAGACGTCTAAATTGAATTATGTTTTTAGTTGATAAGTTAATTGGTGAGTATTTCCAAAGATTTAGTAAGAAAGGTTGCTTAAGTGATGCATGTGTAAGATTTTGAAGGTGCCGTTTATATGGTACTTTGTAAATTTTGAAATAAGTTGCCGGTTTTTTTTATATTGAGATGTGTTAGTATTATGTGAAATGTGAGATTGACCGGATTTATGAGTTTATGTCATGTTAGTGCATTGATGAATGCCGTGTGTATAGTGCCGAAGTTTGACTTATATAAAGTCAAAGTAGTAAATTTCCCGTATGACAAGTAGTCAATTGTGGAAAATCTTAGAAAAGTTTGTGATGAGAAGTGTTTTTAAGTGAATTATGAGTTATGTTTATGTATAGCAAGTTTAGAAATTGCATGATCATTTAGATCGTTGCAAGGAATTGGCTTAAAAAGCATGAGAACAAGGACATGTATATGTCGTGAAATTAGTTTTGGATAGTTTTAGACGAGAGATTTCGGGGACGAAATCTAAATAAGGGGGTAGAATTGTTAGACCCGTTTCCCGGGTGCCTGGACCCCACCCTAGATGAAATAGATAGACCTTACGTGATTGGCCAGTCAACGAATGTTGCGTTGTGGTCAAACCTGATAGTCAAAATATGACTAAAGTGGTTATGTAAAATATGATGTGTAACTAAAGGGGCCTAAGTTGCCATTGTGGTAAGTATGTTATAAGTTAGTTGTGGCCAAAATAGAAGGAATGGAACTTGAGGGGCCATTCTTGCCTTTGACCCAAATTGTGCCTAACTAGTTATATCTAGCTAAGTCTAGAAAAATCCACAGATCTCTTGGGTCTTTGAGAAGGCCGGTTTCTAGTGAGAAGAAAAGGAGGGAAAATAGCTAAGTGATGATCTAAGAAGAAGAAAGTGAAGATCAAGTGTCAATAGCCTTCCCTTAGTAATGATCATCACAAGTAAGTAATCTATTGTCTTGTTTTAGTGAAGTTTTAGATTAAGAGTAAAGTGGGAAATCATCATATGATCAAGATATGATCATATGATGATATGTTATGGAAGATAAGTGTATTTGATGGGTTGTGATAACCCTTGTTATGTTATTAGGTTGTGGTTATGACCGACGATGATGATGATGGATCATGATGATGATGATGATGTTCTTGATATGTTTAGCTTGGATTAAGGTAAGTAAAATGATGATATTATATGTTATATGGATTTCTATCATTATGTGTTATGTATGTTTATGTTGAGAAGATGAGCTTGGGTTATGCTTATGTGATGCCATGTTTATGGCTTATGTGATGAGATGATGCTATGGAATATGTTGATGCTATGTGCTAGTTGAGATTTGAGTAGTGAGCCATGATGTAAGTGTTTTATGTATATGATGCATTATGTGGATTGAAGTATAATTGTATGTTATGGTCATTTTACTTACTAAGCCGTTGTGCTTATGGTTTAGTTGTCTAACCCTTTTGTAGGTTCTTGTGATCTTGGACGTCTTGGATATAAGGATTAAGGAATTGGATTAGCAAGACCAAAGGTACTATATGTATAGGAGCTTAGGTAGAATACCGAGCTCATGTGTAAGTTTGTACCCCCGTTGGTCTATTCTTGGTTAGTAAAGTGTAGCCGTGTGGCAAATGATATGTTAAGGTTGTCCCATCGTTTTGGTGGTCAACTATGGTGTCGAAGTATGTTTTAGGTGTTTATAGTCAAAGTTAAGGGGGCGTTTGGCAAAAGTGTAAATATACCCATTTTGGGTTGTGAAAGGGTCAAGTGTTTATGGAACATGTTTAATATGATAAAGTAATGATGTTGGCCAAGTTTGGTGGGTAAATGAAGTGTTATAGATGGTTTGTAGTGTAAATGGGTCAAAACGGGTATTTTGGCATAATACCCGTTACTTTGTAAAGCATGTTTCCGCAGGTCATTATGACCAAGTTTGTACATATAATTTATGTCTATAATGTCCTAATGATTTCTGGAAGTTTTGGTGTAATTTCATGTTATAAAAGTCATTTTTCCGGAAAATGGGTCAAAAGTGCACAAAAGGGTTATGCAGAAAAAGGGGTGTTTGGGACAAGGTCCATTTTAATCCATTTTGGGTCTAACGGGTCAATAATTTTGGAAAACCATGTATAATGTATATTTTTAGTTAAATGTGGTTTACATGTGTTTAAATATAGGTCTAAAGTGTTGATTTAGTGTTTAAAAGGTGTTACGGGTCAAATGGGTCAATAGTGCACTTTAGGGTCCCTATAGTGCACAAGAGGGGTAATAGTGCACAAGAGGGGTCATTTAATACATAAAATGGGTTGTAGTTCATAAGAAGGAGTCCATACTTCATAAATAAGGGTTGTAGTGCACTTGAGGGATACTTAGTGCATAAGAGGTACTATAGTGCACTTTAGGGTCCCTTAGTGCACAAGAGGTGTTTGGCAGTTTCTTTATTTTGTAGAAAATCAATCGTGGCTTGTTGGAAGTCGTGTCACCTATCGTTTTAAAGGTATTTGAGTCTAGTTTCATCTAAAAATGGTTCCAAGGTCTATACGTTAACAAATTTTAGTCAATGGTCAAAGGAAAAATGGAATGTACGTAAAGTCAAGCGTTTCCGAGTAAAAAGTTTTAAGTTTTTGGTCAAAGCGTTCACGGGGTGTTACATGGAGTGTGGATTGACACATCTCTACTGGAATCAGGAACCACCATCACCATCTTTATATGAATCTGAAATAAAACAGTTAGCAATAAAGTTGGTGAACGAATATGGCTTTGTCATTCGCTCGATGTGGTTGGATTAACCTTCGGTTCCGTGAGGACCGACCTGTGATCAGGTAGAATCTCCTTTAAAGAAGATTCTCCTTGACAGGAATTTCCAGCTTGTTGTAAAGACTCATCCAATGAATTAACATTGGAGTCGTCATACCAAGCATGTTCTCATACCGGAACGTCTCAAAGCAGATAGCACGGTAGAGTGAATCAGTGAATTAAATACCCACTGATTGATGAGAAATTGATTAGAAAAATCACTCGTGTGTCACTGGATAAACATTTTATACATCACGACGAGGGTTTTATAAATTGAATCACATTTCTGTCATAAACACTTTTGTTTGAAAATTTACACAATCAATGTGCTCGAAACTCAGTTGGTGAGCACATTGAAAGATTTTCCAAAAGCATCCGTTAATCCATTTCCTGGAACAAGTTTGATTCAAATTTGAATCACCCCATTGTTTCTTTCTAGTTGTCACAAGCTTGATCCATGAAGGATCTCACATGTCACCCACCAAGAGCTTGTTTGATGTTGGCTCTAGAAGGATTTTCATCTTCATTGTGAAAACTTTACGTATCACTCTGATGTTCTGGCAATACCTCAAGGATAATGCGTAGGACTCTTAATATATGTATTCTTACTTTTCACGGTGTATGAAACAGCAAGCATATTGGAAATGTGTCCTAATGAGATTTATGGATGATCTCTTGGCTCTAGACTCGATAGTGCGTTTTGATTTAGTAATCAGAGGCTGGAGCAGACTGCCACCTTTTCAATATCAACTAACTCGGAGTGAGAGAGTCAATAGTAATGAGTGAATCTCTGTGTGAATGAAACAAGAGTCCTTTTAGGGACCTTGAGTGGCTAGGGACGGTTGTGCAGCGTATCACTGGGTCCATGATACTTGTCTTCAATGTCAGCAATCAACTAAGTGATTCTGACAGCATATGTATTGACCCGGTTTCTGCCTAAAGTGTAAGGAGAGCTTCTTTCTTTTAACCCTTTATCTTTACATTTCTTTTTCATTCTTCAACCCCTTCAGCGCTTACCGAGACTTCATCACTAGTACCTTGTTGGGTTTGTTCTAGTACTAGCTCCATCTCAGTCGGCACTCTTCCCTTATTCTCATATTTCTCCTTTTTAATCGTTCCTAAGGACTTCTATTCTAACTAGAGGATTGTCCCTAGGAAGATCCCTCCGGTTCTAGCAGGATCATGGGAACTGATACCTAACCTTACCATCCTTATAACTCCAGTACATTAAATAACATGGTCGGTCTTTGGTATTCTTCCACAATTGTCATCATAAATCATTCGCTCCCCCTCAATATGTGCATCGATATACGAAAGAGTTTAGCACATACGGGAGAGTCTACACTTGAGTCCAAAAGATCACATTTTTTTATCAGATTTCATATTTAAATCACATTCTCTCCCCCGATCAAAAATTTCAAACCATTTGAGATTTGTGATCCCAATTGATTTAAATAAGTTAGAAATTATGGGAGAAAATGTGGTCAGTTTTAATATGTGCTGATAAATGGAACATGCAAATGCTCCCCCTCAATTTATGAGGGAGATTCACTACTTATTATGTACAAGATAACTGTTATGACACAAATGATATTGACCTTTTTGCGCAGACGATGTGATCATCCGCTTCTCTGAGGGAGTCAGTAGTCAACATCAATTATCCATCCACCAACAAAAATTTCCCACATATTGTAGATCCCCACTTGGCGAGACCAGAATAAGTAATGCTTTGTTGAAATGACGGTGGTGGTGGTGAAGACAGTGTTGTTGTTGTTGTTGTTGATGTTGTTGTTGTGGTGAATTTAGAGCTAGTCAATAGAGTTTGAACATCTGATCAAATGGTTAGAGCGGGAGCAGGCACATTCATATCGGCCATGGAATCTGCATAAGAATATCAACACAGATATACATACATACAGATTCACTCTTCATTAACAACTACTACGTAGCAGCTTGCCTACTCACAATACCATATTCATCTCATAATCAAACCACAGTCAGGAAATACATCAAACCGCTATCTAGCATGAAGAGCAATCAGCAATCATGAACGTGGTAATTCACTCATATTTCAACATTCAACTCAGGATCTTAGGGACAAGATTCTAACATGACAGCTACATACCTAAGCATATCATGAGTGCACATGCACTAAATCAACAACAATTAAGCAGCTATCGACTAAAAAAAGTCAATCAACATTTGAAACTCATTCATTCAGATCATACAAATGCCAGTGGAGTATTAAAGAACATCAAACACAATGGGTTTTCTAACTCCTTTTAGATTTTGGTTTTTAAAGTATTTAGGGAATTAAACGAGAATTCCATAGTGACACAAATGAACCTTATAGTTACATAAAGCTAGGATACTATAATCAAATTGCACATAATGCCCTAATCTTTCTAATAACTAACACATTTGGCCACTTGAGATAAAGCTTAGTAAGTTCCTCTTCAACTAATACCCCATCAACTACAAAACCTTTTCTAACAATTATGAGATAACCAAGAAACCCGTTTGATGATATAAAATTTTAAATCACTCTCCCCCTCAATCAATGACCCGTATTCTAGTTAAAGAGCTGTAGTCATTGATTGAGTGACAAATTTTTTGCACAATCCAAGTCTGAAAGAATTTCAAACAACACGTTACCACCATGTGTCTCACAAATAATTTTCAGAAGAATCATAGAAGGAAAATTATTTGTATACAAAGAAGACTTCACTTCTTAATCAGGAAATAATGCACTGAAGCGTACACTAAATTGAAGAAACATGGATATAAAGTAATCCATGCCCGGGTGAACTTCACCCAGTGGGAGGAACAACCGTCTTTTTGGCGACGTGTTTTCCCCATAATGAAGAACGGGTTACAGTCTGAAGTAACTGCAAGCTATCATGACATGTTTTAACAATTCATTTTAACTTCTGCTCGAGCTTCATTTAAAGTCCCGTGCCATTATTGAATGACATTTCTAGGACTGTAAATGTTATCGATAAACAGAAGACATGCCTAGAGGAACTATTTTTGGTATTTTCTAATTTTCTGATTTTTATGGTTTTTATGGGTTTAAGTTTTTCTATTTACAATTTGTCGGTTTTATAATTTTCTATTTACATTTTGGTATAAGATATGTACAAAGTATATTATTCAATTTAAGAAAATGTTGACATGAATACCGAAATAAGGATATCGTTATGTACGTTGTAGAAGTCAGTAGTCAACATCTCTTAAACTTTCACCACCAAAGCTTTCGAGGCTCCTGAATAATCGTCTGAACTTGAGCCTTCTCAATTGTGAAGCTTTGATAGCTTCCCCCCAAATAGACAATCTTCTTTTGAGCAGTTTCAAAGCTCTCTTTCAAGCTTACATAAGGTAAGTGTACAGCGGAAATCGTAGCAAACCACATCAAATATTGCTGCTCCTTTTAAGAATAATCATCGTGATTCTCCGTTCGGGGGATCATCAAATAGATCAGCAGTGTATCATCTCACACTTGAATAATTCTTCTCACATTTCTTCCCGCTGAATTCTGAAGTAATGCATACCAAAAGTATCCAAAGACCACTTCCCCCAAGTAGTTTAAGTGATGCAATCAGTCTCATTGTATGAAGCTCAAAAACCAGAAGTACACACTCAATCCCGTAAATGAAGTCAAAAACGTAACATCAAGATCAATTAAGACCCGAAAATCCCCTTTTCTCCCTTCAGTAAATTGCCATTGTAAACCTCTTTTATCATCAGAAACTGTTTCTTACATCTCTTCCCCCACGTAGTTGGAATAATACACCAACAACCACGAGTTAAAACACTGATTTTCTCTGCGGTTATGACATTTGTCTTCCCGAAATAACTTCAATTAAGAAGAAGTATAAAGTTCATCACGTGTACTCGTTGTGCGTTCAGATGTATGTCTCCTTCCCCCTTGCTGGTTTTGATACCTCAGAATCAGCAACACATTTTACGCCCATATACTTGACATCTTGTGAGAAGAACAAAATTGGCTCAAATGTATTAAGTGAGAATCAACCGCTACCGAAACTCTCTCTGACTATCTTTACCAACCCTTAAGTAGGCTATTTGAAGTGATAACTGATGGAGCAAACCCAATATACCAAACTTGAAACTGACAAAGAATTCCCCAAATTTGTTACTTAAACTTGCCATGTTGTTGATTGAAGAACGATGCAGAAGAGAACCCCTAAGTACCCTTATACACTCAACTAAGAGCCAAAGCAAGTACAACACCTCTTGAGACTATCCACATCTGCATCTGCGTGTGACACTGAGCACTACAATGTAACTCCTTGAAGTGATAGCTATAACCCGTGAGAACTACAATGTAACTCCTTACATCGGGTATAACTAGATAATCCATGTCCCAATCATAAATTTTATAACTTCAAGCAAGTCATCAATCGATAGATGAAGTCTCGATGATGAAATAAGTAGAAGCCTTCGTGAAACCCACTTCAATCTCAAATAAGGGATGCCAAATAAACTCCGTGATCACTTGACATTCCATGTCCAAACTCTTAGCCGTTTTGACGTTTTAGCCGACATTTTCCTTTATGTTCTTGTGGTTGATTTACAGAGTGCACATTGGAAGGAACAACAATCCGTGAATAAGGAGATTCTTCAAAACCTGGTTCTGGGAAAGGAATACCAAAGAACGGATCATTATTCAAGCGTGCAACTTCAATATCATGAGAGTCATTATCAACACCTTGAGGAATAAGTGGAACATTAGGTGTTGGAGGAGAGTCGTATGACCATTTCTCAAACATCAATCAACATGTAGTTTATTCACCCTTCTCCCCCTCAAAAATTGCATATGACTGCCATCTTTGATTGAACGAGTGAATAAGAATACCATCAACGGTAGGTAGATCCACTTGATAACTGACATTTTGTTTATTCACCCTTCTCCCCCTCAAAAATTGCATATGACTGCCATTTTTGATTGAACGAGTGAATAAGAATACAATCAACGGTAAGTAAATCCACTTGATGACTGACATTTAGTTTATTCACACTTCTCCCCCTCAAAAATTGCATATGAGGTTGCCATTTTTGATAGAACAAGTGAATAAGAGTATACTCCAATGTACGTTGATCAACTTGATGACTGAATGAGCATGGGAAGAGCATGAAGCTTGTTGATGAGAATGGTCATAAACAAGAAGATTTCTCTTCTTCCGAAGATAAAGCGCACTTAAGCGTACACCTTTCTTTTCTTTGAGGAACAGGGCCTGGAGTGATTTCAGCAGACGCCATTTTGTTGACATTGAGGCCCGAGGCTTGAACTGATGTGTTCAAACGTCATTGTCGTTGAAGATCGAGGCCTGAACTGATGTGAGCAGACGTCATATGTCGTTGAAGAACGAGGCTTGAACTGATGTGTTCAAACGTCATATGTCGATGTTCATCAAGCTTGAATACTGTTAGTGCAAGCAGTCTCGTTGGGGAGATTGTTAGTGCAAGCAATCTCGTTTGTTTTGATTGATGACAAACATGTAACTTGATACATAACGTAAAATGTACAAGTTACTTGTAATCATATCTTGTCTCAACATACATTCAACACCTCTCGAGTCTTCGTATGATACAACACAGGTTCGTACATGTTTGTTATGTGGCATTATGATCAAACCCTTAACAAACCATTTAGAATGTTTAAAATACGGTTAGGTAATTAAGTATTTTAAAAGGCTAATCATTCTACTTAGAACCTCATTTTACACCTTTGCATAAACAAGTATTTTTACTTGTACATCATGTTTCCTAAGTTTAATAGGATAAGTACACTTTAGGTGTTAAACTAACATGATACATCTTGGTAAACATATATTAGTTAGGCTAGTATATACATGGTACATGATCACTAGGATACATGTTACATACATATATACATTTACATGTTTATGTTTATTTCTTAAATTAAAAATATTTAACATGACATCATGGCATGCATCACTTACATATCTTGGAAGATTTGTAATATATTTTGTATAGATCTTCAAGCTAACAAGTTGACTTTTGAAGATATAGCAAGATATGGTAAGATATGGAAAGATTTGAGAATCTATTAGCTGGCCTGACACGACGGATCCAAATGGTATAAAGGACGGATCCAAATTTAGGGATCCGTCGGATCCGCCGGGCAAAATTCTTGTTGGCTATAAATAGCAGCCCATTGTTTACCCATTGTTTTCATCCACTTAGAACACACATTCCCTCTACCCTTTGCATACATTTAGATCATTAGTAAATCATGTAGAAACACACATTAATTACCCTTTACATAATGATCATAATGTTACTAACTTTCATTATGTTGTAAGCATGCACTCATAATGATCCTGTGAAGCTAGATCTGAGATCATGAGTCATCATCCATCATAAGCTTGCATACTTCCTGATCCACCATGAAGGTTAGAAGATCTTGAAGTCATCCACCAAAGCATTCCAACATATGAAGATTCAAGAGCACTTGACATCCTCAATGATTGAAGACTTCTTATTCAAGAAGTTCATGTAGATTCCACTTGCATATATGAAGATCCATCACAACAAGTCTAGGGATCTTGTGATCTTCATTCATTGAAGACTTCCGAACAATGAAAGTTCATTTAGAATAGTCATTCATATCCATGATACACTTATGTCATGGATCATTGTTGATCATTGTAAACATCATACTAGATTAGATGGTTTATGCAAGGTTGTCAGGATCGAGATCCTACCTAGGATCATTTTCGGCTTTGCAAGATCGGGATCGTAGGATCGGATCCTACCTAGGATCGTTTTCGGCTTTTCCTTTACATATGTATACAAACCAGTTTTAAAAACCTTCCTCTCAAAAAAAGTAAAAAAAAAAAAAAAAAAAAAAAAAAAAAAAAAAAAAAGGATCGGATCGTTCACGATCCTACGAACGATCCCACGATCCTGTAACGATCCTACCTGAAAAAAGGTTTACCAACAGGATCGGATTGTTCACGATCCTACTGATGTGTTTTTTTAGGTCTATAATAAACTACCAAGTTTTAAATTTATTTATTGCCGAACTAACCTATAGACTCTAAACACTCACGAGCAGTGTACCCGATCAATGTAGATAGTTTCTAGGTAAGCAAGGGTCGTTCACTAGGAGCGAAGCTAAAATGATCTAAAGGTATTCTAATTATTAATCTAACTATTCTATCCTATCCTAGAAAGCAATTAAAGATAAGGGGGTTTAACCTGATAGGCTACCACGATATTGTGTGTTATATAAACTAAATACGGGAAAGTAAATAACTAAACTAAGGATAGGGAACAATAGATCGATATAAGGAAGAACGGGTTAGCCAAGCCTAATCCATCTTATAGTTATATAAGCTTATGTCTACTTGTTTTAATTCATTCAATTGTTTTGCCGCCAATCCGATTATCAATCCTGTCACGATTAAATAACCTACCATCGTGGTGGGAAAGAGGAAATGATCATAGTGACCTATCTAGCATCAATACTAACTTATTGCTTTAAACCGTCTAACCTAGTTTGGCATTACGCGCTACTAGTCCTAATAGTGGCATGAGGCACGGTTCCGGTGTGTTCCCTCTAAGCCGTCTATATAGGATTCGGATTACTACACTTATGATCAATTAAAGTAACCACAATTACAGATAGTTAAATTACAGCAATTAAACCAATAAGATCATAATCTAGTTACATAGACTTTTACTAGTTATAAGCAATAAACGAGTTTTTATCGATAAGCACCCAATCCAATAACAAAGTAAACACATCAACACAAGCATAAAAACTAATAAAACTTCATAAACATGGCTAACACCTAAGGGTGTTAGCCCATAATCTCAGCAAAAGATAGAGTATACATTAAAAATTAAACATAAGAAATCCATAGACAAATTTATTATGCTAACCGAATGATACACAAAGATAAGTATGGAGATGTTCTTCGTCGATCTTCAATGGTGGATGGAGAAGGTGTTGGGGACGATTTGGGGTTGTTCCCCACTGATAATGGTCCTTCTTGTGATAATAAAATCGTCCATAGGGCTGTGGTATTTATAGGGGTAAGGAAGAGTAGCCTCCAAGTTTACCAAAAATATGCAGTCTGCTGTTACGACCCCGATACGGCGCATCTAGAAATCCTATGCGCCGCATCTCCTTCAGAATCAGATAGATTTTCTTTTTCTCTTCGCGTGGCCGCTTGAATCAACTAAAACGGAGTCCGTATGAAGATTTTATGACCAAAACAGTGAAGCATCTTCTAAAGTTGTTACGTAAACATTATTTCTTCATTTAGCTTCGATTCTTCACTTGATTTATCGGTTAAGGCTCATATACGACGTATCTCAAGGATAGGATGCGCCGCATTCGATGTAATCCCGTCTTGGTCTTCAAATATCTAGGGCTTCTATACGGCGTATTCATAGAATCCGATACGCCGTATTCTTCAAATCGACCAAGTTTCATATACGGCGTATTCCCAAAGATGGATACGCCGTATGCATCAAAGTCAGGCAAGGTCTTGAACTCTTCTAAGTATATGGATACGGCGTATCTAATTAGCGTTGATACGCCGTATTGAGTGTCTGATCAGTAGGCATTCTTCAATATCTTCGTTTTTGCTCCAAAACACATCTTTTTCCATAACTTTCTCCAATTGCTCCGATATTACTGAGATTTACAAAAGTAAATGATTAAGTACCAAATCTCACACATAATAGTATAAAATGAGCAATATAAACGGGATAATGATGCTAATAATATGTACTTATTTGATGTCATCACCTACGATCCTACGAGCGATCCCACGATCCTGTAACGATCCTACCTGAATTACGATCCCGTAACGATCCTGCTCGTTTTGTGTGTGTAGGATCGTAGGATCGTACGATCCTACGAGCAGGATCGCGATCCTGACAACCTTGGGTTTATGTGTTTGTGCCATAAAACACAAGGTTTCTATGTTGGGCCATAAAACATAGAGGGAGTGGTTGTACCCTTGTAAAAAACTCGGTATCTAGCTTAGTACCAGAAAAAGGTTAAGCAACGATGGGAGTGGTTGTACCCATGTAAAAGAACTCGACATCTAGCTTAGTGTCGGAAATTGTATAGGCGACGTTGATGAGGCGAAAAGTGTACCGCTTTTAAGGGGTCATTTAAGCCCTAAATCGTATTTATTTGATCAAATATCGCCCTAAATCGTTCCTTTTGTCATTTTAGGTACTTTTGAGGAGAAATCTGGAAAAGGAGGCATTTTGGACGTTTTTGGAGCATAAAAGTGAAGAAAACGACAAAGTCTCAAAAATCGGCTAAAAGTTACCTTTGACGGCGTCACAATTTACTCTAGACGGCGTCATGCCTTGGCAAGAAAAAGTGGACGTGAAATTTACTCATGATAAGCCAGTGAAAATAGCATGTAAATTCTGACGGCGTCACGCTTTAACTTGATCAAGGGCGTCACGGCTTAAATTAAAAGGGGACGGCGTCACGTTCAAGGTTCGACGGCGTCAAGCCTTGATAAGCCAGAATGGATTTTTGAAGAGCTAAAGAGGGACGGCGTCAAGAAGATCACCCGGGAACCTTAGAAGCGGCGAGGTGACGGCGTCACAATCCATAAGGTGACGCCGTCAGATCCAAAAGTCTATATATAGTTTTCTAATTTTTTGTCATTAGGGAGAGCTTAGTGTGTAGAATTTTGGGAGAAAACCCTAAGACGAATTCAGCTTCTTTTTCAAGGTTTTTTGCCTTGAGATCTTCCATGTTACATTGAAGATAAGTTATCAATTAATCATTCAATATGTCTATGTGTTGTTTGATTTTATCTTATTCTTGTCTTTTGATTAACATGTTAGGCTAAATTTATCTTGTGTTTGCTTAGATCTAATGAAACCTAGCTATTGATTATTGGTTATTAGTGTGTTGTTAGTTGTATTGGATGATTGTTTATCTATGTTAGGCTTAAGAAAACTGGCTAACTTCCTATTCGGTAACTTGCTTGAACGTCTTAAGAAACATGAACCAAATGCGTACTAAAGGTTTTTATGGTTGTATTTAATGCACAAGCGAATTCTAGTGATCCCATGTTAGGAGCTTCCTAGCCGGCTCGACATAGGAGTGAAGTAGGAGCTTGTAGAGTTGGGGAAGTAAGTACGCCACCCCACGAATGGTATTAAGGAATACACCCGTCATCCACGCGACTAATACACACTAATTAACCGGTAAAAGATAGTTAGGGAGTAAGGAAATCTAAGTAAACACATTTCTCTACACATAAGTTTCTCACCACATTTTCATTTTTGTTATTTTATTTTATTTGCATCCGTAGTAATTTTGGGTTAGTTGACTAGCAACTAATTCCGCCCACTCTTTCAAAACCGAGATTTTACTTGCTTTCATAAAAATATAAAAACATAAAAAGAATCTTCCTCAACCCTTAGACCTAATTAGAGTAGTCTTTCACACCTAACGAACACTATTCCCTGTGGAGAACGATCAATCCCCCGTACTTACCACTACACTATATACTACATCGGTCAGGTACACTGCCTGGTGGGGTTGTAAGCCTCTTGAGATCCCTCGAGAGGTAAAACCTGTTGTAAGGTTGCAAAACCCACGCATCAAGTTTTTGGCGCCGCTGCCGGGGAATAGTTATTGTTTAGGTTGAATTTTTATTTCTATTAGGTCTACTCACTAGATTCCTTTCTAGTGAGATTTTTATTTTATTTTTCTAGATTTTCTTTAGTCTATCTATTTTCTTCGTGTCTTTGTTCGTAACCATACCATCCGACATCATGGAAGATGGTAATATCCTTAACCCCCACAACCCACCACCACCACCTCCTAGAGCCCGTACTTTAGGAGAGTACTCCCGTCCTAGCCACCATGGCTATCGAAACACCATTGAGCTCACTCAAGGAGCCAATATCACACCCTTGCGATCCGACACCATCCGGTTGGTGCAAAGCGGATGCGCATTCCATGGACTTCGTTCTGAAGATCCTAATCAACATCTCAAGGACTTTCTCAAAATCGTTGATTCTATAGACCTTGATGTTGCCACTCGAGAGACGACCCGATTGCGTCTCTTTCAATTCTCTTTGCGGGACCAAGCTAGTCAGTGGCTAGAACGTCAACCCGCAGGATCCATCACCTCTTGGGATGATCTCACCACTCGTTTCCTTGCTCAGTTTTTCCCACCAGGAAGAACTACCAAGCTAAGGAATGATATCTTGATGTTCCAACAACGTCAAGGCGAAACTCTCTACGAGGCATGGACTCGATTCAAGTACTTACTCCAAAAAGTCCCTCACCATGGCATAGAACTTTGGCTCCAAATCCAAATCTTCTATGACCATATCAATCTCTCCACGAGGCAAACCATTGACCAATCGGCCGGTGGCAAGCTACGTGATCTAAGTGCGGAACAATCATGGGCTCTCCTAGAGGATCTTGCTCTTTATGACAACGAAAGTTGGAGTGATCCCCGTGATTTGAATAAAACGGTCAAGGCAATATCTTTGCCTTCGAACAATTCAAGCACTTCCGACCGTAGGATCATAGAACTTGAAGACCAAGTCAAGTTTCTCATGAAATCCTACGAGGCTCCTAAACCTTCAAGCCAAGTGAACAAAATCACTTCTTCATGTGAATTATGTAGTGGTCCCCACGACACTCGTGATTGCATGGAACTCCCCGAACAAGCTTTTGTGGACTACGCATCCTCGCGTACCGACGGAGCGGGAGACAAGTGGTACACTTTCAAACCCGAGCCAAACCATTACGGTGATTCATACAACCCCTCATGGAAAAATCACCCGAACCTTAGGTGGAAACAAAACCAAAACGCCCAACAAACAAATTCTTCCAACCCACCTAATCGTTTCCAATCAAGCGGTTCCAACTCGAACCGTACTTTCAACAACAATCCTTCCGGCAATGGTAGTACCGATAACTTTGAAGGATTGATGTCTCAATTTATGGCATCTCAAGAAGCTCGTTTAGCCAAGTTTGAAACCGATTTCAAACAAAAACAAAGCGAGATGACCGATAAGATTGACACCTTGTTGAAAGCCCTCAATGACCGAGAAATGGGAGCACTCCCTAGCAACACGGTCAAGAACCCGAAACTAAACGTCAACGCTATTTCATCGGTTTCGTCCCCTAGTTCTTGTCCACAATATTATTCGATCAATTCCATGAGCACGTGTTTCAAACAAGCCCAAGTCGTTCCAAATGACCAAGAAGTTATGACATCCAAATTGGTCAACAACATAGTTGAAACACCTCCCACTCAAAACCTTGACGAAGAATTCAAGGAGCTCCACCTTGAAAGTCCGGTTGTTGATGAGTTGGATGAGAAGAAGCTCAAGTTAGGCGAAAAAGGGACCGCCTTTGTTCATAACAAGCTACCTAAGAAGTTAGATGATCCGGGCTTATTTGTTCTACCTTGCAAGATCGGTAATTCGGAGGCTTATGACACATTAGCCGATCTTGGATCAAGCCTTAACCTACTTCCGTTACCTCTCTACACCTCTCTAAAACTTGGAAAACTTGAAGAAACCGAGGTGATAATAGGTTTAGCGGATGGGAGTGTTGCTTACCCGGTTGGAGTAGTTAAGGACGTGTTAGTGCACATTGGAAAACTAACCATTTTAGCCGATTTCCACGTCCTTGATATGGTTAGCGACCCTACATGCCCCTTGTTGATAGGTAGAGGATTTTTGGCGACCGCTAGTGCTATGATTGATTGTAAGGAATCCAAGATAGCGGTAGGAGAAGGAGATACTTGGTCAGTCTATGATGTTAAGAAACATGCCTATGATACTAGTGAGGAACCAACACCACATTGGCTAGAATCAAATAGGAGACCATCTAGATATGGACCTTGGATTGATAGAGACTTCATAGGACCCCAACGCCCATTTTACCTAGAAGAGGACTTTGTTAACCGAACGCATTCGGTGGAGCAACTCTTGGCTAGGGACACCGAATTGGATCCATTTGAAGATTCTCTAGTTTTTAGAAAGATGATTGATTTCCTAGGAGTTTTGCCAATTAACCTAGGAATGAATAAGTGGATTTGTGAGGAAGATGATCATAAGTGGAATTGGGATAAACCACCCAAAGATGGAGATGGGTCATGGCATATTAAGATGACATTGTATGACCCGGATGGAGAGAAGTTTGAAAAGATATATCGTACTAAGCGGACCAATAGGAAACTTCAATCCAAGCTTAACCCTAAAGACGTCCTTGATGACGAGCTCACTTACATAGGGTAGCGTGACTTTGAGTCTAGCTACAAGACTCGTTAATAAAGAAAAGCGCTTCTTGGGAGGCAACCCAAGCTTTATTTGTTTTATTTGCTTTGTGTGTTTATTTATTTGCTTGTTTGATTTTATTTTCCGTATGTGTGTTTAATTTTTATCATTATTGATTCATGTTCAAAAGTAATTTGTGAAAATGCTTTATTTTGTTTTTAACTTTGTCTTAACTACATATAAAGGTATTTTGCAAAAGTTAAGTGTAAGGGAAATCTAAATCGGTTTATTAGAACACAAATGAACATGAATCGTAATAATAATAAAATAGCATACATATTCGTATTTGTTTGAGTCAAATGCTTGTATCGAGTCATAATGATGTTTTGCAGGATTTCCAGGAAGTAAGGTAAAGGTTTTTCCAGAAATTTTCCGGAAACTTAAAATGAAAATTTTTGTCAGGTCATTTCTGACGGCGTCAGGGTTTATAACCTGACGGCGTCAGATTTAATTTTCAGAAATTTTTGAAAGTTTTGTTTTAAAAAAAAAAAAAAAAAAAAAAAGTTTTTATTAAAATCTCCAACTTATAATCTCCAGGAATCTGCAAAGTTATCATTCCACAAGCATTATATCCTTATATATAGATTTTATCCCGCCGATGTTATGCAGGTTTTCGTGTTTGTTTTCTCAGGTTTAACAGGTTATTTTGGACAAGGAAATGTTTTGAATCAAGCTTGTGGCGATGCATTAGTCATGGAGCTTCTACATTACTTTGGAGGAAGATCTAACCGTGTAATTTCATTATCCACCGAGCGAATCAGGGGAGTATTTGATTTCATTCTTTTACCTTATTTACTTTTACATCTTGTTATTTGAACATTGGGGACAATGTTCATCTTAAGTGTAAGGGGGGGGTAAAAGTACGATTAGAGAATGCTATTACGCTTGATTTTTGTTTGTTTAATAGTAGATGTGTAATAAAACTGAGATAAATACCTGTTAGGGTAATTTTAGTGCCAAATTTAAAATTTTTTACAACACTTAGGAGTGAAACTTTGATCTTAATGAGCGTCTCACGGATAGGAGTTATATGACTAGCACAAAAAAACCGTACCACTAAAAAATTTTCCACCCCAAATATGTGAGGTTCGCCCCTAGAATTGGTAGGAAAAGCATTTATGCTATGATGTGTGTACCGGTAGCACTTAGATTCTAGAACTTGCGTTAGGACCATTCCGAGGCCACAAGTGAGACTACATTCGTGTAGTTAGATTTACTACATGATAAGAGGCATTAGGATTAACCCATTGTTTTTACACCTGTGTTTTTGTTATAATTACATTGGCTACATTGGTCAAGTAATTCTCCCACACCCTTTGCGTTGTACTCATTTTTAGTACACGATACCCCTAGTACACCCCTCAGAGCCTATCTTTTCGTTTCGACCTTTAAGCATTTTACTTAAAGGAAGAATTTGTTACACCCCACTAAAATGTACACCCAAATCGCCTTAGCCTACCTTGTATGCACTCATTTTTAGTGCATTATTGTTACAACATTTGTTTAAACCCAAGTTAATTATCTAGTTGATTACATGGTTGCTAAGTCAAGTCATATCCTTGTACATATTGTTTTGGGACGATTGGGACTCATGGGTAAAGTACTAGTGTAATGGAGTAATGGGGAAGAACATCATTTATTACCCCCATATGTGCTAAATATTTTAAAAGTACTCCAAGTTTTTCAATTATCTTGGTTCAAGTCATTAGAATAGTAATTTGTAAAGTTATGTAAAAGTTCAAGTGTAAGGGGAATGCAACGCCCCTGTGATGTATTATTTTGGATGGTAGGGCAAGAGTGTATGAAAAAAAAAAAAAAAAAAAAAAAAAATCGAAAAAAATCAAGAAAAATACAAAAAAAAAATGAGAAAAAGAAAAGTAGAAAAAAACATACGGACTACCATCCCGTTTCATTTTATGTTTATTTTATGTTTTTGTTATTTTGTTTTTAGCTTAAGTCGAGTCTAGTCTTGGCTTAACAACATTGTATAGTACATGTAATTAATCAAGATCTTTAACTCGCCACCAGTAAAACATCCTTTATCCAACAAAACCGTGTTTTCCTTTTCCCTACACCTAACGTTATAACCCATTTAAAAGCCCTCTTTGATAGTTTATCTTAGGTGCTTACGCCTAGTGGAGGAGGTTATCGATCCTTTCCCAAGCCTATGGTAATCTATTTGCTATGACAGATAGTGAGAGATATTATCCGTTTTCATTTATGAGATTTATTTTGATGACACTTGAGAGATGTGAGTATCTAAACACTACTTGTGAGGTGCTAGTTTGTAATCTCCGTGCTTATTATGATTGAAGTGGAACGAATATTTGTTGTAATTACTTTTATGTTAGCATTAAATGACCCCTAACTTGTATTTTGATTAGAATAAAAGCGCATTTGCTTGAGGACAAGCAAATCTCAAGTGTAAGGGTATTTGATGAGGCGAAAAGTGTACCGCTTTTAAGGGGTCATTTAAGCCCTAAATCGTATTTATTTGATCAAATATCGCCCTAAATCGTTCCTTTTGTCATTTTAGGTACTTTTGAGGAGAAATCTGGAAAAGGAGGCATTTTGGACGTTTTTGGAGCATAAAAGTGAAGAAAACGACAAAGTCTCAAAAATCGGCTAAAAGTTACCTTTGACGGCGTCACAATTTACTCTAGATGGCGTCATGCCTTGGCAAGAAAAAGTGGACGTGAAATTTACTCATGATAAGCCAGTGAAAATAGCATGTAAATTCTGACGGCGTCACGCTTTAACTTGATCAAGGGCGTCACGGCTTAAATTAAAAGGGGACGGCGTCACGTTCAAGGTTCGACGGCGTCAAGCCTTGATAAGCCAGAATGGATTTTTGAAGAGCTAAAGAGGGACGGCGTCAAGAAGGTCACCCGGGAACCCTAGAAGCGGCGAGGTGACGGCGTCACAATCCATAAGGTGACGCCGTCAGATCCAAAAGTCTATATATAGTTTTCTAATTTTTTGTCATTAGGGAGAGCTTAGTGTGTAGAATTTTGGGAGAAAACCCTAAGACGAATTCAGCTTCTTTTTCAAGGTTTTTTGCCTTGAGATCTTCCATGTTACATTGAAGATAAGTTATCAATTAATCATTCAATATGTCTATGTGTTGTTTGATTTTATCTTATTCTTGTCTTTTGATTAACATGTTAGGCTAAATTTATCTTGTGTTTGCTTAGATCTAATGAAACCTAGCTATTGATTATTGGTTATTAGTGTGTTGTTAGTTGTATTGGATGATTGTTTATCTATGTTAGGCTTAAGAAAACTGGCTAACTTCCTATTCGGTAACTTGCTTGAACGTCTTAAGAAACATGAACCAAATGCGTACTAAAGGTTTTTATGGTTGTATTTAATGCACAAGCGAATTCTAGTGATCCCATGTTAGGAGCTTCCTAGCCGGCTCGACATAGGAGTGAAGTAGGAGCTTGTAGAGTTGGGGAAGTAAGTACGCCACCCCACGAATGGTATTAAGGAATACACCCGTCATCCACGCGACTAATACACACTAATTAACCGGTAAAAGATAGTTAGGGAGTAAGGAAATCTAAGTAAACACATTTCTCTACACATAAGTTTCTCACCACATTTTCATTTTTGTTATTTTATTTTATTTGCATCCGTAGTAATTTTGGGTTAGTTGACTAGCAACTAATTCCGCCCACTCTTTCAAAACCGAGATTTTACTTGCTTTCATAAAAATATAAAAACATAAAAAGAATCTTCCTCAACCCTTAGACCTAATTAGAGTAGTCTTTCACACCTAACGAACACTATTCCCTGTGGAGAACGATCAATCCCCCGTACTTACCACTACACTATACTACATCGGTCAGGTACACTGCCTGGTGGGGTTGTAAGCCTCTTGAGATCCCTCGAGAGGTAAAACCTGTTGTAAGGTTGCAAAACCCACGCATCAAGTTTTTGGCGCCGCTGCCGGGGAATAGTTATTGTTTAGGTTGAATTTTTATTTCTATTAGGTCTACTCACTAGATTCCTTTCTAGTGAGATTTTTATTTTATTTTTCTAGATTTTCTTTAGTCTATCTATTTTCTTCGTGTCTTTGTTCGTAACCATACCATCCGACATCATGGAAGATGGTAATATCCTTAACCCCCACAACCCACCACCACAACAACCACCACCACCTCCTAGAGCCCGTACTTTAGGAGAGTACTCCCGTCCTAGCCACCATGGCTATCGAAACACCATTGAGCTCACTCAAGGAGCCAATGTCACACCCTTGCGATCCGACACCATCCGGTTGGTGCAAAGCGGATGCGCATTCCATGGACTTCGTTCCGAAGATCCTAATCAACATCTCAAGGACTTTCTCAAAATTGTTGATTCTATAGACCTTGATGTTGCCACTCGAGAGACGACCCGATTGCGTCTCTTTCAATTCTCTTTGCGGGACCAAGCTAGTCAGTGGCTAGAACGTCAACCCGCAGGATCCATCACCTCTTGGTAAACATATATAAGTTAGGCTAGTATATACATGGTACATGATCACTAGGATACATGTTACATACATATATACATTTACATATTTATGTTTATTTGTTAAATTATAAATATTTAACATGACATCATGGCATGCATCACTTACATATCTTGGAAGATTTGTAATATATTTTGTATAGATCTTCAAGCTAACAAGTTGAATTTTGAAGATATAGCAAGATATGGTAAGATATGAAAAGATTTGAAAATCTATTAGCTGGCCTGACACAACGGATCCAAATGGTATAAAGGACGGATCCAAATTTAGGTATCCATCGGATCCGCGGGGCAAAATTCTTGTTGGCTATAAATAGCAGCCCATTGTTTACCCATTGTTTTCATCCACTTAGAACACACATTCCCTCTACCCTTTGCATACATTTAGATCATTAGTAAATCATGTAGAAACACACATTAATTACCCTTTACATAATGATCATAATGTTACTAACTTTCATTATGTTGTAAGCATGCACTCATAATGATCCTGTGAAGCTAGATCTGAGATCATGAGTCATCATCCATCATAAGCTTGCATACTTCCTGATCCACCATGAAGGTTAGAAGATCTTGAAGTCATCCACCAAAGCATTCCAACATATGAATATTCAAGAGCACTTGACATCCTCAATGATTGAAGACTTCTTATTCAAGAAGTTCATGTAGATTTCACTTGCATATATGAAGATCTATCACCACAAATCTAAGGGGGCTTGTGATCTTCATTCATTGAAGACTTTCAAACAATGGAAGTTCATTTAGAATAGTCATTCATATCCATGATACACTTATGTCATGGATCATTGTTGATCATTGTAAACATCATACTAGATTAGATGGTTTATGTGTTTGTGCCATAAAACACAAGGTTTCTATGTTGGGCCATAAAACATAGAGGGAGTGGTTGTACCCATGTAAAGAACTCGGTATCTAGCTTAGTACCGGAAAAAGGTTAAGCAAGGACGGGAGTGGTTGTACCCATGTAAAAGAACTCGACATCTAGCTTAGTGTCGGAAATTGTATAGGCGACGTTAGGTTGGTTCTACCTCGAACTAGAACCCGATATTTAGCTTTGTACCGGAAAAAGTGTAAGCGACGTGTGTAAGGTTTTCTCCGCCGAGAAGGGAGCTTGTTGATCTAGTGAAGTAACTCTCGAGTTTGGTACTCGGGGAGTGGAGTAGGGCGGAGAGGAGATCCGTGACCGAACCACTATAAATCATCGTGTTCGGTTTGCGCTTTCTTTTACTTATCTCTTTACTTTTATATTTGCATTATGTGATTTATTGTGGTGTGACTTGATGATAATACTTGTGTGATAACATGTTTTAACTTAAGCAAGTTAGAAACATCTTTCATATTAGAACAAGCATAAATGGACATTTGATACAACAAGTTTTAAGATTTTAAAACGGTAACGTATTCACCCCCCCCCCCCTCTACGTTTTCACAAATACCTTGAACCCCTAATTCATGAGATATCAGTCTTTTCGGCAACGAAACCCTGAGTCTTTCCTTAATAGGAGTGAACGATGTACCTGCACTTAAGTAAAGACTACCTGCACTGACGTTAAGAGTTTGTTTGCATTTATATGGGTTAGTGATATCTGCATCTAGACCATTTGGGGTTTCACTGTAAACCTTGGTTTTGCACTCAGTGAACATCTTTCTAATAGGTATCCATCTAAGACCAGCAATCTTAAAAATTCTACCCGTCGGTATCCACCTTAGACAAGATCTAGGAGTGTTTGGTTTCTCATGCACAGTGGAAGACTTGTTGAGAGAAAACCTTTGTCCTATAGCAATCTGCCTACCAGGTTTCTGGGCATAACTTTTTGGTTCTACGGGCTTGTTGTTGTTTCTAGTCTTAGATGATTGAACCTTAGCACGAGCATTCACTTCCTCCAGGAATTTTGTTCTACACTCATCATGGTTTGCATTAAAAACACATTTCTGACAAGTTGAGCAAACAGAGTGTTTGGATTCAGAAAAAGATCTAGAATTCTTAGAGTGATCTGCTACGGGAATCGCTTTAATCGATACGCAACTACTCTTAGAAATAGGCAAATTCCTAGTCTTTTCATGTGTGTTTTTCTTAGCACCCTCTAGGTTGTGATTCTGAACACTGTTTTTATGTCTAACATGTTCCTTTGGTGTCACAAATGACACACGCTTTGAACTAATCCTAGAGGAGCTAGAAGCACTCATATGATGGGGTTTTGCAAACGTATAGTCCTTTTCATAAGGTCTAGATTGTGAAGTGACTGGTTTTGACAAAACCAGTTTTACAACCACTTGACGCATCATCATGTTCAACATCCTGATCAATTTCTCCCCCCTTATGACTCATATCTGTTGAATAAGAGGTGATATTGCTATCAGTCTTTTCCAACAGATATGTGTCATAAGTAGATTTAATTTGATCAGTATGTTGTTGTTCATTAGAAAGAACATTATGTTGATCAGACAGATGTACCTCAGCAGATGGTACTTGGTGATTTACTGGACTGAGATCTGCATCCACACCATGTGTGATATCAGTCCCTGAGCTGTTGCTATCATCATGCTCATTTGACTCTGTCCCGTTCCCCATGTGTTGTGCTCTTTCATTAATGAACTCCTTAACATTACTCATGAGTTGGAGTAGTGTAACTCTAAACATGTCAACCTCGATTCCAGTGTAATTAGCAAAACACTTTTTCGTCATTTGACTGTCATAATCATAATCCTCAGTGAATTGTGAATCAATGAACACTTAGAGTTGGTTGTTGATCACATACAAGGAAGCCATGGATCTATCTTCAGAAAATTCTCCTTTTTCAAGTTGATCCAAATACAGAATCATTTTGACTGTGAAAGTCTGAACATCTTGACCAAAGAGTGATGCGAATGCACGTCTGTATCCTCCCAAGTATCCAGGTTGTTCAAAGAGAACCTTGAGATGTGAATGAAGCAATCGAAAACATTCAATGCAACTTTCCTTTGCATTAGGCAACATTAGTGACTGATGAAACTCTTTCTCTTGAGAATTCGAGCACAACAATTCCATATTAGCATTATCAGAATCACACACGTTTATTTGTTGTACAAGATTGGAAGTCTTATGTTTATCATTCGTGTCGTACAACTTGAGTACCTTAGATATGAATGAATCTGAAGTGGTAGACATGATGTAAACGTGCGGGGGATTTTACAATTCTATTATTTAAACCGAGAAATAGATTCTTTCGCGGGATTTTACAATAATCAAGAATAAACCGTGAAATGATAATGATTACTTGAATGTGTTATGATAAAAGTTTGGATTGATAATATGATTAGTGATTGTATGTTGAGGGTGATGATTGCTTGTTAGACTTTGTGAACTGTTGTTTGATTTTGGTTGAAAGGGTTTAAGTGAATCCAAATAACCACTGCAGTTATATCCAACAAACTCGAAAATATCTCAACCCAAAATAATTTTCAATCTCGGATTCTTGAAGCTCAATCAAAGTCGTTGTCCAAAATTATACCCAAAAATTCTTTACCAACTAAGAAATTCGTCCTAGTGATAAGAACCAATAATATTCAGCCCAAAAAAAAAACTTAAAAGAATCGTCCTTGTGTTATCTGTCCAAAAGAAGAATAAGCCCAATGACAAATTTCGGAATACACACTAGCAGTCCAATTTATCACAGCCCAAAGAAAATTCGGTACAAGCCCAATCCTAATCCTATTAACCCTAATTTTTTCGTGTATAAGAGACACACTAATCACACTTACATAACCCTAATAATCCTCTCAAAACCCTAATCTCACACCAACAAAAATGAGCGCCTTTCTTTTATACAACCTTAAATTTGTCCCTTAGATTTTTGATGTCAGATCCAATCGAAATCAAGATCAAACACTTCCACTTGATTTCTTGATGACCCAAGCGAAGGTTACAGGTAGGTGATTAGTTATGCACCGTTTTTGCCATATGTTTCTTTGACCGAACGAAAAGAGAGAATGAAACGTGAATTTTTTGTTCTTTCTATAGATGGTTCGTAGATTAAAAAAATATTCTTTCTTATAGATCGATGAAGAAAAAAATCTCTTGTGGTTGGGTTTAAAATGAAACTTTGTTCAAAGAGATTAAACCGAGATCCTTGTATATTATTTTGTTTTGAAACAAGTGTTTAATTTTATGTTTTTGTTTAAACCAAATCAAAGAGAAGATGAAACAAACTTGTTTTGATCTTTTCACAACTAAGTCGGATATACAGAGAAGTGTATACTTCAAAGAGATCGATGATGTTATATCTCTTTTTGTTGTGTCTTTTGACAATTCCTTGATTGCAAATTGAGATAAGCTGAGATCAATGATATGCTATTCTTTTCTCGTTTCTTGTTTGTTTACCCGAATGAAAAAAAAATGAAAACCAAGTGTTTTGTACTTTATTTGAAATATTCGGATATTAAATAATTAAGCTTCAAAAGATCGATGATGGTTAATCTCTTAAACGTTTCTTTTAAGAACGAATCTTTGATTATATTAAGAGAAAAACTGAGATCTATTATCTTTCTTTTCTTTTTCAGTTTTTTGTTAAATCGAATGAGAGTTGGGATGAGGGCCGTTTGGTATCTTGTTTCTATGATATTACTTATTCTGGTCTTGTTTAATTCCAATTCTTGTTTAGTTTTCTTGTTCGAGTCTAGGTGACTAGGTCTACATTATCAAAACGCAACAAAGAACTGAAATGGATAGAGTTTAGCTTAGGTAAAACGCAATAAGGGACTTTAATTATGCAAAACGCAATACCAAATCTTAGTCTTTAGAGACAAACCGCAAGGACCGAATCGTAATGGTCAAAACGCAACTGTCAGTCAAATCGCAACACCACAAGCCGCAACACCAAAACGCAGGTCACTTTCAAGAAAGTACAAATGTCACTTTACCCAGTTATGTCTCTATACCCAATTTGGCTAAAATCTAAATCGCAGTCCCAATACTTGCCAAAACACAATACTTAACCTCCTTAACAACCTCAAAATGCAGTCAAGAAATCTTCACCAAATGTCAAAACGCAGTGAAGAAAAAACTTCAAACATCCACGTAAAACCACTAAATCAACCGTAGGATACCAATAAATGACACAAGAGATTGTTGTGAGGACCAAAGTACAAGATTTAATCAACACAAACCAAAACCAAAGCTCAACTCGTGTGTTTCTTGTCTTGTGTATTCGAACCAAAAGAAAAATAAGAAAAACAAGAAAACAAGTCCACGAATTTGAACACACAATCTAGCTAGTCATAACCATGGCTCTTGATACCAATTATACAATACTAGAAATCATAACACAAACACAAGATTAATGATAGATCGAATCTAGAGAGAGAGAGATAGAGTGGGAGCCTTTTAGAGAGAGAGAATGCAAGAGATTAGATTGAACTAGTGAAAAGGTCCAACCCTTCCCACACATGGGAAGGGGTATTTATACTACTAACCTATTTGCCTCGTGTGGGCTGTGGAGTGAGCTGACAGTGGGTAAAGACCCGACCCAACTCCACAAATACTAATATAACTAAACTAATACTAATAATACTAATAATCCTACGAGCTACATAAATGCTAAATAGATACTTAGGGTGACCGAGTCTTTCATATGAATATTTATATTCCTAACAATATTTTAGTGCATATCTTACGGTACTAGGGCCAACACCCTTCACTCGATGAGGGTTTATGGGTGGTTACCGTTGACATGTTTTTTTAGGGGTGTTAAAGAAACCTAGAACTCGACGGACCGAACCGGAACAACCGCTTAATTGAAACCCGAAAACCCGAAACTCGAAACCCAAAAACTCGAAACCTGTAGAAACCCACATCAACAAAATACCCAATCCCATCAAAGCGGAGTATGCGGGAAATATGATGCAGACTATCACACCCCTACCCGAGGGCCAGGGTAAAGAGACTACTTCCAGGATCTTACAAACACCTACGGCAAAAGTGTGTGCTTGTGCGTGTATATATAACTTTATGCGTGGTCATGTGGAATATTGGACTAGTAACATAGAAACATGTATATGCATAAAGGCATAAAAATATAACAACATGCAAGCATATAAAAAAATATAAATCTATGTGCATATACAGTCCTAATTAAAAAAAAAAAGGAAAAAAAAAAAAAAAAAAAAAAAAAAAAAAAAAGACACATATACAATCATGTATTTACTTAGCATTAGTGCATCAAACAGTTTATCTGATGTATAAACATGTTCATAATTTTAATTTAATGAGTAAAATGTGGGATGCGCGTTGCGGCAACTTTCGAAACTTAATTCAGCAGCGGTCGCCCGACTTTTTTGATTCTAAATACTTTTTTGAATATATGTGGTAGAGATCTTGTGGGGAATGTTATGTGGTTAGTACATGGGCTCCTAGGAATGCTAATGATGAAGGTATTGGTGCTGATGATCTGCGTTCCCAGATCCGCGGATTCCCCCGGGCATGGATCATAAAAGGACGACTGGTGAGCGTATCCAGGCACTGCTTGAGGAGATCCGACGCCTTAGTACTAGTATGGATGCTCTGCGTGATGAGTTGGAGGCGTTTGGTAGTGATATGTACGCTGCAGAGGATGTGTGGATAGTTTCTATGACTAGTGTTGGTTCCGAGAGTGGAGTTTTAGTATGATGAGCAGGTTGTGGGAGCAACATTACGTTAGCCACGAGTGTTTTTATGAGACTTCTTACACTTATCCTCCTCCTCAGTATCAATGTCAGCATGCAACTACTTCTTATCTTCAGGTTCCTTTTGGCACATTTCCTGGTGGCCCGTCAACTTCTTGTCAGCATGGTGATGGAAGAGATGACATGGTCGGGTGACATGCTCGTTTAATGATCATTTTATATTCAGTTCTTGGAGACAGTTTTATTTTCATTTTTATTTTCCTATTTTCCATGGAGCACTTTGGAACGTTTAACATTTAGTGTTTTTAATAGAAAGCCTGTTTGACAACAAACATTTAAAACAATCATTAGAATTCAAACGCTTCTAAAAAAAGGTTTAAAATTCTAACGTCATATTTACTTCATTTTATACATTAAAGCTAATTACGTACATTTTCATAAAACAAAACAAGTAATGTCATTTGCTAATGCTTACAAGTATTGCTATTTACGCCATATATACATATCCATTCAAAATAACGCACTAAAACTCAAAATATTGTAATATTTTTCTATAGTACATTTTAGGGCTTGTTTATATGCAGGTGTGAAAATGTAAATTTGATCAATTCTAATGAATGATTATTTGGTTGTTGGGCAAAGAATGAAAATATGTAATTAATCTAAATAACTCTTTTTGGTTTGACCTTTGCTGCAAAGCTTGTGTTTTTTTAAATAAAAAGCGTGTTTTTTATAAAATTAATATAATGTTTGTTTTTGAAAAGTTACTAATTTAGAATTGATCAAGAAAAAACATAATTTAAGTTGCCAAGTTTTTAAAAAGCTGTCAAGTTTAAAAGATACTTATGGTACAAACTACATTAATTTAAAGGGTTGTGTTATTTAGACCCTCTGTTGTAAAAACCCTCGCTATTATTGTACCCTAACAAGTACTTGTCTTTTATTGTGTTTCATGTTTTTGTCTTTTAGTTGGGTTTTTTCTTTCTTTCTCTTTCACGTTTTGGGAGAATTATAAAGCGTTACTTTTATATATATATATATATATATATATATATATATATATATATATATATATATATATATATATATATATATATATATATATATATATTAACTTAGTCCTTTTTTTTCTTTCTTTTTCTTTCTCTTTCTCATGTATGTCTTTTAACTTTGAAATAAAGTTAGTCACGGGAGTGTTTTGTGTGAAACATGTTTTTGTTGACTATTCCTTTTTGGTACGAGTGAGTCAGTCATTTCAATATTGAATATTCCATTTTGAGATTATAAACTGCTAGCAGTGATCAAACTTGCGTTCACAAAACAAAAACTAGCATATCAATACTTGCTTGCAGAAAGGAACAAGTGCGGCTATTACGGGTTTATAAAAGTTTGGATTATAAAAGTTTACGATGAATACATCACCGTTTTACACGACTGAGGTATAATTTTACGCTATTACATATATTACTTTAAAAAATGTGTAACGTTTATAAAAAAATGATAAATCGAGATTTTTAATAGGATCAGATTATTATCGTTTAATCATATGGCTGCAAATTTGAACGTTGCAAAGTGGAAAAAATCCCACTTTACCATCCATTCGGTTATGCAACGCCAATTAACACAAGTTATTTTTTTTTTTTTTTTTTTTTTTTTTTTTTTTTTTTTTTAAATCATCATCGCCGTATCTCCGTTTTTTTTAACAAAAAATAACTTTTTTTTTTTTCAAAAAACCATTTTTTTTTTTTTTTTTTTTTTTTTTTTTTTTTTTTTTTTGCAACAGCAATAAGCAGTTTTTGAAACTGCTTACAAGATCAAACCACCAATAAACAGTTTTTGAAACTGCTTTCAAGATCAAACCACCAATAAGCAGTTTTTGAAACTGCTTTCAAGATCAAACCACTAATAAGCAATTTTTGAAACTACTTTCAAGATCAAACTACAGATCTAAACCAACCAACCAAACAACCACAGATCAAAACTTGCATTCACAAAACACATAAGCACATAAGCAGTTTTATAACTGCTTTTTTAAGATCTAAAAAGATCTAAAAGTTTCATAACTTACTCATTTAACAAATCACATAAATTTTTTAGATCTAAATTAAATTTTCAAGATCTAAATAAATTTTTCAAGATCTAAACAGCTAAGAAACCACCAAAAACAGCATAAGCTACTTACTTTTTTAAGATCTGAACAGCCAAGAAACCATCACCATCAAGAAACCATCCCCATCAAAAAAACAACATAAGCTTTTCAAGATCTAAATAAAAATTTCAAGATCAAAACAGCCAAGAAATCACCAAAAACAACATAAGCTGCTTACTTTTTTAAGATCTAAACAGCCAAGAAACCATCACCATCAAGAAACCATCACCATAAAAAAAACAGCATAAGCTTTTAGATCTAATTTTTTTTCAAGATCTAAACAGCCAAGAAACCACTAAAAACAGCATAAGCTGCTTACTTTTTTAAGATCTAAACAGCCAAAAAAACCATCGCTATCAAGAAACCGTCACCATCAAAAAAACAACATAAGCTTTTCAAGATCTAAATAAAATTTTCAAGATCAAAACAGCCAAGAAATCACCAAAAACAGCATAAACTGCTTACTTTTTTAAGATCTAAACAGCCAAGAAACTATCACCATCAAGAAACCATCACCATAAAAAAAACAGCATAAGCTTTTAGATCTAATTTTTTTTTCAAGATCTAAACAGCCAAGGAACCACCAAAAACAGCATAAGCTACTTACTTTTTTAAGATCTAAACAGCCAAAAAACCATCACTATCAAGAAACCGTCACCATAAAAAAAACAGCATAAGCTTTTCAAGATCTAAATAAATTTTTCAAGATCTAAACAGCAAAGAAACACCAAAAACGGCATAAGCTGCTTACTTTTTTTAAGATCTAAACAGCCAAGAAACCATCACCATCAAAAAAACAGCATAAGCTTTTAGATCTAAAAAAAAAAATCAATATCTAAACAGCCAACCATAACGAGAACCATGGTTTTTATCTAAAATTTTTTCAAGATATAAAATTTTTTCAAGATCTAAACAGCCAACCATAACGAGAACCATGGTTTTTATCTAAATTTTTTTCAAGATCTAAACAGCCAACCATAACGAGAACCATGGTTTTCAAGATCTAAACACTATAAACACCACAGATCTAAGCCCATGGTTTTTTTGTTATAACCTCCACCCCCACCCCACTCGTAACAAACAGAAACCACCATAAACACCATAACATAACAATCAAAAACCACACGATGAGATATGATGGAGTAGATGACGTGAGTGATTGAGATAAAGAATAAGATGAAACGAGTGGGTGAGTGTGTGTGACCGAGAGAGAGAGAGAAATAGATTATCAATCAAACAAGTGGTGAGTGTGTGTGTGTGGAGAGAGAGAGAGAGAGGAGAGAGAGAGAGATTATCAATCGTTGGTGGTGTGAGTGTGTGACAGAAAGAGTGGGGTGGTGGGGGTGGGGGTTATACAAAAAAAAAACATGGGCTGGTAAGTGGTTTTTTTTAAAAAAAATATTTTCTTTTTTGAATTTTGTTAAAAAAAAAATATTTTGTTATTGTCAAAAGTTTTGTTAAAAGTTAAAAGTATTTTGTTAAAAAAAAAGTATTTTGTTATTGTAAAAAGTATTTTGTTAAAGTTAAATTTGTTAAAAGTTGTAAAAGTTAAAAAAAAGTATTTTGTTAAAGTATTTTTTTTTTACAAATGAAAATAAAATAAAAGTATTTTTTTTTTACAAATAAAAATAAAAGCATTTTTTTTTTACAAATAAAAATAAAAGCATTTTTTTTTTAAATAAAAATAGTTGTTATTATTTGTTAAGAAAAATAAAAGTTTTTTTTTTTTTATTATTTTTTTTTACAAATGAAAATAAAAGTTAGCCACATGGGGTGACTCAGTGGTTTGAATTTGGTCTCCTAAGTGGTTAAAGTCCTTGGAGGTCCCAGGTTCAAACCTTGGGGAGAAAATTAATCCCTATGTGGCTACGGAGGTTCATCTGCGATGACTCCGGGCTATCTATAAGGGTAGTCGCCATGGGATTAGTCGGATCGCAATGTCGAGTCGGAACCCAGGTAAAAAATAATAATAATAAAAAAAATAATAAAAAAAGTTGTAATTATTAGTTAAAAAAATAAAAGTTGTAATTTTTTTGTAAAAGTTGTTATTTATTTTCAGGCGTTCAATTCTCACGAGAATATTACTTACTTATTATGACTTTTGTTTACTAAATCCTTGTTACATTACTTTATTTTTCATATTTTTAGGTGTTCAGTTCTCCCGAGGAACTAACTGATTGGGTGCAAAATATAGCTCGAGTGATCAGTTTTGTTATTGTTAAAAGAAGAAGCAAATAAGAGAAGGGGTATTTGTACGAAATCAATTATGTGTGTTCAAAAAATAGGAAGTGCAAACGTGAAGGTTTAGAAGATGAACTTCAACGACAAACCAGTACCGCTAAAATCGATTATCCATTCAAATTAGTGGCAAAATATTCTAAAACACAAAATGTTTGGAGGTTGAGGGTGAAGTGTGATAGGCATAATCATTATTTTGCAGAGTCGCTGCATGGTTTCCCATATGCCATGCGATTAAAGGATGATGGGTTCAGTTTGGTGCAACAATTGATAGAGTATAAAGTAGCACCACGTCATATACTTTCTTCAATAAAGGAGCGTAATCCAGATAACGTGTCTAGCGTTAGAACTATATATAACGCACAAAATAAGATCCGTAGAGCCATAATAGGTGATAGAACTCCAATCCAAGTCATTTTGTCACATTTGATGCGTTCAGGTTATGCATATTACGAGAGGGTAAATGAGCATAATGAGCTTGAGGAACTATTTTTTGTTCACCTCACGTCATATGCTCTATGGTGTACATTCCCAGAAATCATGCTAATGGACTCTACATACAATACCACGTTGTTTAAATTGCCATTTTTTGAAATTGTCAGAGTTACTTCAACAAATAAAACATTTTCAATGGCGTTTTGCTTTTTAGACAAAGAAAAAGGACCTAATTTTCAATGGGTATTGCAATGTGTGAAGAAGGTGATAGACGAAGAATATTACCCGTGTGTTATCATCACTGACAGAGATTTAGCGTTGGTTGGGGCATGCAGAGAAGAATTCCCGAATGCTAACAAATTACTTTGTCGATGGCGTATTTCACAAAATGTGCTTAAGTATTGCAGACCAAGATGCAGTACGCTAAAGGAGTATGAGTCCATTAAAGGAACATGGGATTGGATGGTTAAAGCTTCAACACGCGAAATATTCTTCCATTATTATGAACACCTACAACAGTTATTGGTCGAACATTCAGGTACTTACTTATTAATTCATTGTTTTTATTATTTAATAAATAAGTACATGAATGACTTATTTATTTATTTATTAATTTATCTAATTTATTGTTTTTTCAGATATGTCTTCGTATCTGAATAACTGGTTGCAAGGTTATTCAGACATGTTTCTCTCGTTTATTACCAATCAATATCGCAACTACGGCCAGTCAACAACATGCAGAGTTGAGAGTCAACACGCGTTGTTGAAATTATACTTGGGCACCACACATTCCAACTTAGACACGTTGTTGAGTTCGATCGATAAGATTATCATTGCGCAAGAAACTGCGATAAAAGAAACTTTTAATAGAAGCAAAAACGCGAGAATGCATAAATGTAATATACCACTATTTGCAGAATTGTGGTATAAAGTTTCCCATTATGCTTTGGAACTCATTTTCGAAGAACTCCAACGGTCGATCACCGCAGAAGAATGTGGTCATCAGTTGCGGTCAATTTATTGGTTACGTTGCTTTCACGAACTGCTTTACTATCAAATTTACGGTAATTATATTAAATTTATTAATACCAGCAATTTATATGAGTTACTTTTAATGAATGCAGAAATGGCCATTCCACCATATTTTTTTGAGAACCCTAACTGTTCCGTGACCTAGTATCAGTAATCCTTCCTTCTTGTGAAACTGACATACGAAAATTCAAGAATGTTTTTAGCACAATGTCCTCGTTTGTCAGGAAAAATATGTTAAAGAAGGTGAGAGGGATATACGATCCAGACTTATCACTCGGTCCTGGATTAGCACCGCAGGCCTACTGGATGAGTATACTTAAACTGTTTATTGTCTTTGTGTCGTTTATCCTCTCGTGTCAGGAATTGGCACCCCGCATCAGAGTTACTTATCAAAATAAACATAACCAAACACCCCCCTTGCTACTATCAAAATTCTGATCAATCGGAATAAAGTAATAAACGACCGCCAAAGAGGCTTTCTGTTCATTTCACTAAGAAGATTAGGCGCTTGATCTCATCTTTTTATTATCATCTTATATTTCGATTTATGTGTTGTGCTATTGCTACTTACCGTTGCATTTTTTTTTTTTTTTATAATTTGCTGTGAGCATGTTTTAGAGAAAAATGGCTTGATATAAATCTCATTGTCGGCTTATTTTGAATTTGGAAAAGCTCGTATGCTCGCTTTTTTCGGCTTATCTAGTTGTGCTTATGCCTTAGTTAAGTAAATAAGCATATCACTTATTTAAGTAAACTAGATGATTACTCGTGCAAAACAACAACGGTGTTTAGTAGCGTTAGTTTGTGTCTGGAAATTCCTTTATATGTATAGATGAGTGTGGAGTAACGCTAGCTAAGTATTTATATATTTTTATTAGATTGCATTGACTTTTGTAAGTAAGGGTATTTTAGTCTAACAACATTAACGACTTTTTAAGTTTTAAACAAATGTGTTTCTCTTTATATGTAGTATAGATAAGCTCGACTTAATAAGCTCATAAGCCCAAAAAAGCGAGCGTACGAGCTTTTCCAAATTCAAATAAGTCGATAAGTCGGAAAGATAAGATAATCCAAACACCCCCTCTGGATGGCTAGGTTATTACTCACTCGATGGAACTCTTTCAGCCTGTTGTATATTGCTAGGACTAGTTATCACTCTTTTCGGCTTATTTTATGTTGAGTTACATAAAGAGCATTATTGCCTCCACACACAAGTTTTCATGATTGGTATAATGCAGTCTGAGAAACAATCTTGCTGCGCATGATTTGAAATACTTACTATTCTTGATTGAGTCCAATAGAAATAGACCATCTGACTTCTTATAGTTTATTATTCAAAAATCAGTTGGTTGAATTCAAAGCTAAAAGTATGTAACTTGTTTTGGGTACCTTTTAAGTGTAGGTTAGTTGCTGCGTTTTTAATTCGATTGTGATAATTTTGGGATAAAAGATTATTCTTCTTGTTAAAGTTATTTGTGATTAAACGTCCATTATGCATAATCTTGGCGTCTTCATTCTTCTTACCACGACATTTTTATCATTGCCTTAGTGTTGATCGATAGAGGGATTGAGATATTAATCCCAGACCAAGCATAATTGTATTTATTTATTGACCTTGTAGTGACAAATACTTTGCAAGTAATTAATGTGAAATGTCTTAGACTTAAGTGTTCTTATAGTTCCTGCCCCAGTTTTTTGTGTTGTATGTAGTGATGGCAAAATGGGCTGGTTGGTACTCCGTCAGAAGCGAATGACTTAGGTTTAGCAGAAACATTTTTTGTCCAATATTTCAAAGATTTAATAAACATCCTAGTATAAAAAATGATCACCAAAGTAATATTATATACAGGTAGTGTGTATGAGGAAGCCAACCAAGTGTTCAAGTTATTTCAGTAAGACCACCGAAATATTGAGACTACCAACCCAAGATTTTATCTCGTGGCCTCGACATACAATAATGCCTTATTCTTTTTTAACTATTTTTTTTAAATAGTGATTTATTTGGTTTCCTGCATCAAAAATTACATGTTGGGCGACTCTTGACCCATTTAAGTTCCAAATCAACCTATTGATTAGTTAGTATAGGGGTCAAAATTGCCTCTAGTTTCTTGAAATACACTTTTTATATAGACAAGTGACAACCTTTGTATCTTGGAACAGGTCATACCAGATGTAGTTGATGGAATGGAAAGTCTTGGGAGGCTTTATGTATCTTCTAATCTTTTGGAATCTTTACTGGATGCCATTCGTTTATTTCTAGCAACAAGCTCACCTCCTCGCCCGACCAATATTTGTCACTGCAGGTACATTTGTTTATAGATAAAAAAAAAAAAAATTTCTTTCTCTACTATCTTGATAAATTAACATATATGTAAAGGTGTATTCTGGATTTGTACTTTGAAGGGTTGAAGCTGTGACAGCTTGCTTGTCTAGAAGGTGGTTAGATTTGTTAGTGGATGAAGAGGAGAAAAGTAGGTCCGTTGACAATGAGATGCAAAGTGTTGGTTGGTTGACCGATGCTGTTGGCAGGTAATTGGGAGGTGGCGAAAGAACACAACAATTGTACCTCAGCAGCAACTATGATCAGGTTATTTGACTATTTCTAACCATTTTCTGTTCATTGGTATGCAAACGGTCGTTTGCCGTTGGATATTGTCGGTTTTCGTATTGTACATATAGGTTTGTTATTGCTCAAAGACCCTCTACAAAATTTCCTATTGGCTGATTAGCACTTTTGACTGCAAAGGCTTATCAACTTTTGTATGGTGTCGATAGTGTGTTATAAAATCCAACACTGAATGCCCTAGTGGTAATACACCGAACCTCCTCACAAGAGGTTAAGGTTCAAACCTCGCTAGGTACACACATCTGTCATCTGTGGGTGGCCAGAGAAAGGGCCGGACGCGGTCATCGGGATACCTCGGTTAGACCACGTACTTCTGAGTCAAAGACTCGCCCTCCCCCTCCCCCTCCCGCTCCCGGGTAACCTGAAGAGGGAAAACCTCATCCATTTACCATTTAGCATGTTATAAAAGACTGGCTGGAAATTGCTTTTGAAAGTGCATAAGGGTAAGAAGATAATAAATAAATAAATGACTAATATGTATATTTTAGTTTCAAATTAGGATAATCGGGTACCCAAATGAAATGATAATTTATGAAAGTCAAAATGATATAGTGTGGATGAAGGGTAGGCGTTTATAAATATTTGAAAAAATGACTAATCTGTTCCATTTCGGTTTCAACTCAACCTATACCTTCAGAAGGTAATATGCACTATGTCATATTTGATTCTCGCAATGTACCCTTTTTTTAGGATAAGGAAGCAAATGTACACACACAAACTGACTCACATAAATGAAGACGAACGGAAACACCTTTTAGAATATGTGATTTAATGGTACTTAGATGCTTAGCAACCAATGTGAAATATAATAATATTAAGTTTTTGTATTGTTAGTAAATGATAAGAGATTTATTCATTGAAAATACACATTGGGCGAATTTTGACTCGTTTGACCCAAGATAAAGCATATGTGTCAAAAACTGCCTCTTGTTATATGGAATATGCTTTTCATATTGACTTATTGCACTAGCAGGGTACCCGCGCGTTGCGGCGGCGGGTACCCTGAAATAAAATTTTCTGGTGAATCATGTATTTTAGTTTATTATGTTTTTTTTACAATACATTTACGGATATCAAGAATTTCGTTTAGCTCGTGCCCGTTCGGGCTTGAGCCCGTTTGGCTCGTGCCCGTTCGGGCTCGAGCCCATTTGGCCCGTTGCCCGTTCGGGCTTGAATATTTGTATCATGTGCTTTATTATTTGTATTAGTGACATTTAATGCAAGAATTGTGTTTAAGTTGGTTGTACAATATGCTTGATAATTTGTATTTCTTATGTAAGGGGTGTTTTAATTATTTAATAATTGCATTAATTGTATTTATTGACCTGTTAATTAATTGTATTTAATGTACATAATGATTTATTTATTGTATTTAATGTTAGTATTTCTATTTTAATTAGTTGTACTTTGAGCTTAAGAACTTGTAAATGTTAGAAAATGTGTTTTAATTACTTGTACTTTTAGCTTTATAACTTGTATTGCTTAATTTTAAGTATTTCTATTAATAGTAGGCCTTTGTGCATTATAAGATAGTTAGATGGAATATGCTTTTCATATTGACTTATTGCACTAGAAATGGTTATTAGGGTTGAATTGCTGGATGGAAAATTTTAGCAGCTATATCTTCCAGTCATTTGGAATTCTACCAGGTCTGTTGGCTTATTGATGAAATTGAAGATTTTGTACATCCTTGGAAACGAGCTCATCTTCTTTCCTGATCGTATTTCTCACTACAGGTACATTTGTTTAGGTCCAAATATCATGTTCTGTCTCACTATCTTAATATATTATCGTATAAGTTAAGGGGTGTTTAAATTTGAGCTTTGAAACTATTAGCCTGTTGCTTGACTGTAACTTGCTGGTAGTATGTGAATGTTAATTCCTTAAGTGACTATAAGCTACCATGAACTTCTGGCTTAAACCTAGAGATTTAATTGTATTATTTATATGTGGTCTTGTTTAGCTATATCGAAATGAAAAATGGTAAGGAGCAAAATTGTGATAAACCTATGCCTTCCGCATTAAGCAGGTAGAGTCTATATGCGGTCAACCTATAGTGGCTAATGAGTGACAAAGTCCGGTATGAATTTTATCCAGCTAGCATAATCTTGTAAAGGAATAAGTGAATAACTATGATGGATTAACTAGTGTATGCTTTATTTACAATACAACATTTATATCTTTTATGATCATGTGGTATCTAGCAAACATCTTTTTCAGCTGAACTATGTAGGCTTCTCTTGTCTTGAGTTAACTCAGTGCATAGCACTATTAATGTTAAGTTAATATGCTCACGAGTTAAATCCATATGGCCAAATATGATTTCTCTAAGTTACGCTATATTTATAAGCGGGTGGCATATGTTGAAGAAAATGGACAGTGTGAGGTATCTGAAGTTCTATTGCGTGTCAATAGATGGAAGCTCGTCTTTGCATAAATAAAATGATAGCTAAACAGAGTTATATTAATTCTAAGAACTAATTTCATTCTACTGTTTTAACTCTTTGTGCTCCTTGGATTCCCTTCAACTATAATCATGTCAAGAAATGCTAAAGAGTTCAATAATACCTTAGGAATTTAAGCTTCAGTTTCTAAGCTGTGCCACAGTTTTTATATAATTAGTCACATTCTTAGAAAAGTTTATATCATAAATGTGCATTGTCAATGTGTTGAGAAATTGGTAGATCCTGTAAGCGTTGTAAGGCAAAATTTTCCAGTTTCTATTTTTATGACAGGTATGTCCGGCCATTTCTATTATAAGACCACCTCTCTTTCACTATATCTCAAGTGGCTGTGGGTTCAAGTTCCAACTGGGACAAATGTGTAGTATATAAGTGTGGGTTTGTTACTTTTCCTTTCTAGAAAAAAACATCTGTCATGCCATTTTTTGTGTACCATTTATGGCAGTTGTGCTAGTTATTTATGATTAATCCCATGTTTAGTTAATATTCTGTTGGAATTGACAGTGTACAGAATTAGTGTTTTAACTTAGTTGAATGTATTTGTAGTTGTATCTTTAAGGTAGCTTTCTGTTAGTGCAGCATTCATGGCGGATATTTTGTTTCCTTTTTATATTCTGAAGAACTATCTTTTTTTTAGTTACACTGGCATTTAGATTAGAAATTTGTCTCCAACATAATCTCAGCTCTCCTCTTTTATCTACCATTGATCGATTCTCAGCTTAAGGAGTTTGAGTACCATATAATAAGGTATAAGATATAATTTTATATGCCAGGACTTTAATAGCTTGCAGCCTATCTTGAGTCGAGGCTATCGTTCCTATTGTTTTTTTTTTACTGATGTAATAAATGCTTGGTGTGAGTAAGAACCCAATAGGGAATTTACCTCGGTGGTCATAACTTAGCGGCACATTACGGGTTACACCCATATTTGTCCAAGTTCATTGAACCACTAGTAAAAAGTATGGTCAATACGCAACTCCAAACTGAATAGGATCAGAGCTCCATATAACTTGTTTTCAACTCATTTTCCAAACGCATCGGCGCACACAATCCAACTCTTGAACGCCCAATCTACATTTTGTACCATTCCCGTGTGAACAAAAAACTTCTTTGCATTAGGTGTGTATTTTTGGGATATTTTGAAAGTTTTTTCGGGCTAATCGAGGTCCGTTTATTCAATCGCACACCAAAAATGGCAAAGAGATCAAGAAGGGTTAAAGATACGGTTACGGAACCAAAAATGGCAAAGAGATCAAGAAGGGTTAAAGATACGGTTACGGAACTGATGAATGATGATGATCGAATCAGCCGTTTACCGGATGGCGTGATTCATCACATTTATTCCTTCAGGGATACTAGATCTTCTGTTCAAAGTAGTGTTCTGTCAAGGAGGTGGAGAAATACATGGAAATCTCATCCCCGTCTCAACTTTGAGATCAATCGCTTTTCTTTTCAAACAAGTGGCTTTAGATATCCTAATTTTGCACGCAAGTTTCTATCTGCACGTGTTGATGTTGCAGAACTTTCTGCAATTAACTTCCTGTCAAATTCTATTAGTCTTCTACTTCTCAAAAAGATTTTAGATTATGCAATGTCGCATAGGACTCGAAAGGTAAATATTGAATTCTTGGGTAGTAAACAAACAAGACGTGGTGGATTTGATCTATCTTTATTTCGATCTCATTTTCTTGAACATCTCTGTCTAAGTATTGATTTTGAGATTATTATTAGTCCACCTCTGACCTGGGATTTGCCCGCCCTAGTTCATTTGAATCTCGACCGTGTTAAAATTAGAGTGGAACCTTCAAATGATGCTGATAGTAAGTCCATTGATTTATTTTCCGGCTTCCCAAATCTTAAAACTCTTGTTTTAACTCGTTGTTTGCTTTCGAATATTGACACTTTCATTATTGCATCAAGTAAATTAGAGTATCTGTCCTTGAAAGGTCTTTATTGTGGATGTAAGTTTGTGATCTCAGCACCAAAGCTTGCATCCTTTATGTACTATGGCATGCCTCACTTTTCGTTAATAGCAAATGATCTTCTTTCGTTAAAGACAGTTGAGATTGGGACACTCCATCACAAATCTTTGCACAAGAAAGCACAGCTTGCAGATCTGATGATCAACACCTTCGTGCAACTCTCTAAGGCAGAGTCTCTTACTGTAAACTTAGATGTGATGTTGTTTCTTTTAGAGAACCCAGATTTACTTGAAAAACGATGCTGTCCTTTTATGAGGCTTCAAAGTTTGACACTGGTTGTACGCAAGCTACCTCGCTCTCTCGCTGTCTTTGTTGCCATTGTCAATTTTTTCCGTAAAGGCTCTCCATCTATTAAATTCCATCTTAAAATTGATTTAACACCACCAATAGTCCGCTACCGTATTTGGTGATTTGATCATTTGTCTGCAGCAAGAGGAAATCATTGTTTGGTAATGTCATTCTAATCTTTCTTTATTATTTTTATTATATATATATATATATATATATATATATACATATATATATGGAGACTTTCTTGCGAGAACCATCTTATTTTCGAGAACTGACAGAACCACCAAAAACATACATGCACGCCTTTTAAAATAAAATAAAAATACATGCAAATCATCAATAATCGTAAGTATCCACCTATGTTCTTCAATATCATCATGAACTCATCCTCTTTTTCCACAAAAACCTTACACATGGCCGCAATATTGTCATTGCACGTCTTATAAGAACATACATGCACACCTTCAAAGAAAAATTTTGTATTTCCAATTTCTTATCAAATTCTTTAGAACAACTATGTTTTTTTAAAAACATATATGTTGTTTTTAGAACATATGTGCAAAAATACAATTATTGAAGGCGTGCATGTATGTTTTTGGTGGTTCTCTCAGTTCTCGCAGATAAAATGGTTCTCGCAAGAAAGTCTCACTATATATATATATATATATATATATATATATATATAGTCTCACTATATATATATATTTTTTATAGTATCTAATTGCTAATATGACAACTGCTACTAAAGAAGTACCAAGTGTGTCCAGTGTACTAATGGTTATGGGTTAAACCTCGTTAGAGGGGTGTGTGTGCGTGCATGTGTGTTTGTGTTTTATTATACAAATAAAAAATAATATAGAAATTGACAACTGCGTTTTGTAATCTTCGAAGTGTAAGACTGTTATATACTAAATGATCTTAGGGGCACCTGAGGGTGGTGTAGAGCGGGGGCCAGGCTCGATATTTGGGTATCTAGAAATCCCTATTGGTCATTATAGTATGTCAAAGGTTAGTTGTATGAGAAGTAGGGGCAGGAAGATGTGTGTTTTGGAGGACCCGTGCTAATGGGTCGGTGACACATGTGAAATATGATTAGGGGGTGTTTGGGATAGCTGGAACTATAATATGGGACGTATAGGGGGTGTTTCTTTTCCTCTTAATGTGTGGGCCCAAATCATTATTTCTTCTTATTCGGGAGGCCCACAAAAACCTTCCTCTCTTCATTAAGATGATAAACTAGAGTATTAGACATCTCTTTGGAGAGCACTTAATTCAAAATAAAAGAAACAACCCCATAGTTTGAACTAGACTCAGTAACATCAGCTAAAGTAAAATAACAATATAGACAATGATTATAACACCTATAAGAGTATTCAAATATGCATCATAGGGACTTAGAATCAGTTTTAGTTCCACGACGATGTAAATACTAGACGGGTAAAAAGAGCTCTAGTTTTAGTTGCCTAATTGTGAGAAAACCAATGCACAAAAATCATGGAAACAAAATTACCACCTCAGTGAGAAAACAGAACTTAAAAAATAACTAAGCAGGGACTAACATGACTAACAAAAGCATCGACATTGGTCAAATGTCTATAATGGGGATTATTTTTATTGGACTATTGAGAAAAGAGTTGCATTTGTTGTGACACGTCCGATACCTAATTGCTGTGTTTATTGTGGGACCAAAATTGCTTAAGTATCTGTCTTTTGGACACAAACTTATGCAGTGGAACAGAAACATGAATATATTGTTTCAATGAACTGGATTTTGTTTTAGGAGTTCAATTTATTTTGAAATTTAGATTTAGTTATAAGGAAGGAGATAATGATGTGTTTTGGACTCACCTCTGTAGTTCACTAGTAGATTAAGAGCACATATTCGGGTTTTTGTCATGCATTCAATAGCGTGCTTTTATACAAGAGAATCATAGCATAAGTCTATTCCGGTGTGCTGAAGTTTAGTCTATAGGATAACTTATGATGCATTCCAAATGTCATTATCAACCAAAAAAATTGTATCAATTCGAACAGCTGTAATGGTTAAATTACCCAAATTCCAACTTCAAAATGTGATAAAAGTTGCAATATTCTTGGGATGTAGCCTGTAGGGTGTATAATGTAAATACAAAAGCATATATTAGTTATTATTTACTATGTTACGCTCTTTCTAACACGAACCAATTTACATTTACAGGTTCAGTGGATCTTCTATTATCATGACTTGAAAGAGAATTATGCAGAAGAATACCATGCTGTTATCCTGGATGCCTTCGCTTTAGAGTTTCTTGGCTGCTTTGTTTACATTGTTTCGTATTTTGTTACTATTTTACTTTCCCGGATTCCAGATTTCCCTGTTATCTTGTTGTAGTTGCATTTACTGCTTTATTTTCAGAATGCTACATGTGGTGTTTACAGATGGTTTTATGCTATTGTCTAAATTGGAACTATGGTGGTTTCATTTTTATTTATCTGTAAACTTTCTTAAAAGGGGTATTATAGAGTTATCTGCACATGCTGCCTCATGGGTTCCAAAGCACAATCATGAACTGCTGGTGAATCAGAAGTCGTTTATTAATAGATGAATGATGATATATATTCTTGCATATGAATTTTTGTTTTTATCAATTAAGGTGGCTGACGATGTCTCATGTCTGAGTGACGGATTAAGGTGGAATGATTTGTTTGAGGCCGTCTCCAACATAAAAACATCACATGTTTTATGATGTTGTATTAAAAGCAATCTATACAATCAATATAATGAATTTGGTGTGAATTTTATTAGGAAACAATTCCTTGTAGAATGTTGCAACCAATTATCTAATATATTTAAAGGGCAGTTTTGCTCTTAGCAAAAAAAAAAAATGTTTAATAAAGTAATTAGAGAGTCATTAGTACAACATTCTGTGGTTCCTATTCCTTTCGACAACTGTTCATACAACTGTAGAAGCACTGTAGCTCAACTGTAGCAAACCGATAGTTAAAAAAATAGAGGCTTAACAAAGTAATTAGAGTGGTTAGTACATCATTTTGTGGCTGATATTCTTGCTGTACACTTTAACCCATTGTGTACCCAACTTTAGCAGCATGTTTCTATAAAAAAAATCTATACTACTTAGCTAAAACAACAATCATCTCATTATAGAAATTTCACCATTGTACTTGCTTTCATTTTCCATCTAATCTACTGTAAATTAGAAAGAAACAAATACAAGGAATCTTTCATTTACAAAGGTATTTTCTATGTCATCTTTGATGGTTGCATGTGTTTTTTTTTTTGTCTTGCTTTGTTCCCGCCTTTTTCTCACTCAATTTTTTTTCATGCAGCCTGTAAAAGTGAACAACATTTCCATAAGTATAATCTCTTAGTGCAGGTAACGTATGGTTCATCACCAAATATTTATTTCAAGGTTTATGCATATTTGGTTGCCATCTTTAAACTAATGTGCCTAAAAATTGTTGCCTTACATTCTATTGTGCATAGATATCTGATAACTATACTACTATACATAATCATTTTGCTGTTATACTTTTTGCTATGGCTATAGCATTTTTGTTCAGTTTAAAATATGTGTAAAAGATCTTTAAGTATATAACCATCAAAAGAATTTAATTATTATGTAGACAACCCACCCCAAACTAAAAAGCCATCAAAAGAATTTAACTATTATGTGGATAAGCCACCCCAAACTGAAGAGTCATCAAAAGAATTTAATTATTATCTGGATAACCTAAGTTACAATGCTGCACTCCATATGCAACCCCAAACTGAGTTGGATGTGAGGCCGCCAGAAGCAAAGTTTACAACCTATCCGTATTACACTGAGTTCATACCCAGTGATACAACAGAGTGCCGCACCAACAGCAAGTGGCCTACAAGTGAAGGAATATCCACATTAAATAAATCACATTCATGTTCACAACCTTTGAACCAACATGAGAGTTTACCTATGTATTCATCGTCGAATGGTGGTAAAACCACCTTTGATTCAAAACATGCCACCTGTAAATGTGCAATGGATTCACCAGGTGCATCTGCATTCCACAGCGACAAAAATATATGTAAGTTACTAATCTCTTACACGTTATGCACCCTACTGTTATTCTTACTAATTTTGTTTATTATTGATTCAGGTTTAAAGCATTACAATACATTAAATAAATTACATTCATGTTCACAACCTTTGAACCAACATGAGAGTTTACCGATTTATTCATCATCAAATGGTGGTAAAACTACCTCTGATTCAAAACATGGCAGTCGTAAATATGCAACGGATACAGCAGGTGCATCTGCATTCAACAACGAAAAAAAATAAGTAAGTTACTAATCTCTTACACGTTATGCAGCCTACTCTTATTGTTAGTAAATTTGTTTATTACTGATTCAGGGTTAAATCAGACTGATGTTACGTACAATTTAGAGAATCATTGTTGTACTGCGCCACATTTCCTCAGTCATAAACGTTGTCTCACCACAGATGAACATATAACAGTTCCACCCCCTCATAATACATATGCTGCTGCATTGCCAAAATCATCCTATAATAACAAGAAAGGTAATTATTTTTTTAGTTATACAGAACATGGAACAAAAAATTATTTGTACAATACTTGTTGACAAAAAATTGTTATTTCATCCAGGGTGTTTTAATGACAGAGGCAAAAGTATATGCTTTCAAGTTCCAATTAATGAATACAACAATTATTGGTGCACATACCAAGATGCTACAAGTTTCACCAACAGTGAAAGTAAGATATTTTTTTATTTATCAAATGTACAGTCATGCATATTGCCTAAAAACATATTATCATTACTGAGTTAAAAAAAAATTTCAACACAGTTGGTACACCAGCTTTCACATCTGCAGAAATCCATCAATCCTGTGACAATACACATATACATACAAACACATGTACAAGTGGACACAAAAGACAGTCAACAAACCAGGACCCACTCAATAATGAACAATTGCATCAGTAAAAAACAATGAATCCAGGTAACAATATAACAAATGTTCAACCATCATTGTATAGTAAATGGTTATTATATTACCCTTCCTAAATTTAATAGAGGTTTTCAATGTAGGTGTTGCATCAGCTATTGCATTTGCAAAGGGTCAGAGATCATTTCGTAACATAAACATGCATACAGAAGAACGACAACCAGCTACAATAATGACACCCAGATGCACCGCAAACCGCAAAAGACAGACAAGAAATGAAGATTCAGTCACTGATGAACATATTCATCAATCAAAAAGGCAACATACAAGTAATTCTATGAGGCATGGTTCAACAACATTGAATAGTGAAGGTATGCACAAAAACATAGATATTATCACAATAAGCAAATATTGTTTCGCCTTTAATATTACATGTTAACACAAACGTGCTTCTGATACTGTTTGGGATCTACAATTGTAGGTGTGTCGAATTTGTACATTGACTTGGGTGATTGCAATCATGCATGCGAGTATTGCAATGCAGCTTTTTGGTATAGGGAACGACTGAAAGGATATTCTCATCGAAACAGAGTGAAATACATAAAATGCTGCGCGGGAGGGCAACTGTATCTAGAAAAAGAATTAGAACCACAATAGTTTTTCAAAGAAATATTTAAAGATAAACATTTTCTAGCAAACATTCGGGCATATAATCAGATGTTTAGTATGGCATCTTTTGGTGCAGAAATCGACGATTCGATAAACACTGGAAAGGGTCCATATGTTTTTAAAATCTCGGGTCAAATACACCATTGGATAGGCACACTATGTCCTACCAATAGGGATGATCCAAAGTTCATGCAACTGTATGTCTACGATACAGAAAATGAAGTTACTAATAGGATGAAACCTTTTGGGGGTCCAGAACACAGTGGTTTACAGCCAGAGATGGTGCGCAAGTTACTTCAAATATTGGATGACCACAATGAGTTGGTTCAACTCTTCAGAAAAGCAAGAGATAAATTTAATGAAGCAAACGTACCTGAATTCAAGATCCAACTCTACAATGTAGTAGGAGCTCGGGAATATCAACTGCCATCTTCCAACACTCTTGGAGCAATAGTATTTGAACCTGATGCAAATAGCAAAATAGATTACGACATCATCATAGAGTATAAAGACAGGCAGCCAAAAAGAATTAATAAACTTCACAGTTCATACATGTCTCTCCAATTTCCTCTTCTTTTCGTATATGGTCAGCCCGGTTACAACACCGAAATGACACTAAAAGGTGTAAATGCAAATACCAAAAGGAAAAAGGTATCTATGAATATGTATTATAAATACCAATTACATGAGCGTTATGACCAGTTTGGTATTCTTTTTAGAGGGGGCAGGCTGTTCCAACAATATGTGGTCACCGTATATTGCGCACTCGAACAAACACGCCTTGATTTCATACGAGCAAAGCAGAATAATCTAAGAAGTGAGTGTCTTTCAGGCATTTGTGACGCGATGTCAAGAGGAGATCATTTTGGAGCTGACATAGGCCAAAGAATAATCCTTCCCTCAAGTTTCACTGGCGGTCCAAGATATATGTATAGCCACTATCTTGATGCCCTCGCCATATGTCGAGTTCTAGGTAATCCACAATATTTCATCACATTCACATGCAATGTCAACTGGCCAGAGATTAAGCGACATATGAGAAGATATCCAGAACTTACACAATCAGACAGAGCTGATATCATAGCTCGCGTTTTTTAGCAGAAGGTTGAGGATTTTTTAACAACTCTCAAGGAACAACATATCTTTGGCCACTCTACTGGAGGTAATTAATACTTATTATGCCATTATGTTATTGTCACACACTTTACAAACTATATACAAACAAATATTCTTACATGTTTAAGTTTTCAACTGCAGTCCTTTACACAATTGAATTCCAGAAACGCGGCCTCCCGCACTGTCACACACTCTTATGGCTAGATACGAATGACAAAATAAAGAATCCTAAAGAAGTGGACAATTTCATCTCAGCAGAGCTCCCTGACATGACAACTGACCCAGCAGCTTATAGAGTTGTAGCAGACATGATGATGCACGGGCCGTGTGGAAATGCAAACCCAAAAGCCCCATGTATGCAAGAAGCTGTGTGCACGAAGAAATTTCCTAAAAGATATAATGACAATACTTACTTTGATGAAAATGGGCACATACATTATCGAAGAAGAAAAACAGCAGCTTATGTACCAAAGGGTGAACTGAAATTAGACAACACTTATGTCGTGCCATATAACCGTCAACTTTGTCTCATGTTTCATGCTCACATCAACGTTGAATACTGCGGTTGGAGTATGCTGATAAAGTACCTCTTCAAATATATTTCAAAAGGCACCGACCGAATTGCAGCAAAGATTATCAAACCGCTTGGTGATCCAAGGCCGTCATCATCTGTTCCTCGAATACAGATTGACGAAATTCAGAACTTCATTGATGGAAGGTTCCTTTGTCCACATGAAGCATGCTGGAGGATACTAGATTTCCCTATACATCATAGAGAACCGGCAGTACAGATACACGTAGTTCATCTTAAAGACATGCAAAAAATAACTTTTCGTGACAAAGAACCTTTGGGCCACGTTGTCACAGATGATGGAAGAAAACTAACGACACTCACAGAATGGTTTACGTACAATGCACTGTTTGAAGACGGCCGCCATTTAACATATTTAGACTTTCCTTCTGAATATGTTTGGTATGAAGACAACAAGACATGGAGACGTCGAGTAATAAAAACAAAATACTCTTGGTAGATTAGTCTACGTCCATCCAGCTGCAGGTGAGCTATTCTACTTTCGCATGTTACTTGCACACCAAAAAGGATGTAGGTCGTTCATTGAAGTCCGTACTGTAAACAACAAAGTATTCCCAACGTACCGTGCAGCATGTGAGGCTATGGGTCTGCTTCATGACAACAACGAATGGGACACAGCCCTGCAAGAAGCTTCCATGTCAGCATCATCACAAGAACTACGTACCCTGTTTGCAAATATTTTGATGTACTGTGAAGTTGCCAATCCTCTACAGCTATGGGAAAGACATTGGCGTTCTATGAAAGATGACATCTCACCAAGAGCTTCGCAAACAAGTGGTGTAAGAAACCTTCATTTAAATGACCCAGAGCTCAAAAATTACATTTTGTATGAAGTTAAAATAATACTCAATAGCTCTTCAAGATCAATCAAAGAATTCGGTTTCTCATTGCCTCCAAAAGATCTACTTGATGATTTGCAAAACAGGCTGTTGTTGGAAGAAAAGAACTATAACCATGAACAACTCAAAGAAGAAGTTGGTGTCTCAGTTGTTAAACTAAACGCTGAACAACGGGAAATTTACAACATCATAGTTAATGCATGTAGCAATAAAGAAAAGAAGTTGGTTTTTGTGTATGGCCATGGTGGAACAGGGAAAACTTGCCTGTGGAAAACAATTATCAACAAACTGTGATCAGAAGGGAAAGTTGTGCTAGTTGTTGCGTCTTCAAGAATCGCCTATTTACTACTACCATCTGGCCGTACAGCACACTCGAGATTTAAAATACCACTTGAATTAACCGACGAGTCGATGTGTCAGATTAAAAAAAATACAATCATGTCAAAGTTACTTAATGAAACAGACTTGATTGTATGGGACGAAGCACCTATGAATAACCGGCATTGTTTTGAAGCACTCGATAGAACCCTTAAAGACCTTCTCAATAGTCCACAAAAGCTATTTGGTGGAAAATCAGTTATGTTGGGTGGTGATTTCAGGCAGACACTACCAGTTAAAAAAAAGGGAACAAAGTCACAGATCATTGGACTATCGATTGCTACATCATATTTGTGGAAACATTTTAAGGTTTTCAAGCTTAAAGAAAACATGAGACTTACTCAAACAAACCTTTCTGAATATCATAGAAACGCAATCTGTGACTTTTCTTCATGGCTACTCGATATAGGCGATGGTAAAGTCGGAGAGGCTGATGAACAAGATCCACATGATGCTGCTTGGGTTACCATTCCTCCACAATATTTGATATCAGATAGCGAAACTGCCATTCAGGAACTCATTGATTTCATCTATGACGAAAAAACTTTGAAGAATCCAACTGCACAACTCCTGCAAGAAAAAACCATTGTGTGCCCCAAAAATGAAACAACAGATGCAATAAATGAAAAATAATATTATCCCATATAGAAGGAGAACCTACACTGTACATAAGTTCAGACGAAGCAATGCCAGTTGGAAGAGATGGCGCCGCAACTGAAATGTTATATCCTCCAGAATACTTGAACACTTTCAGATTTCCAGGTCTACCACCAAACATCCTTCAATTAAAGGTTGGAGTTCCAATCATGATGCTGCGAAACATGAATCTTGGAGGTGGCCTCTGCAATGGCACAAGAATGATAGTCAAAAACCTTAGTTCAAAACTCATTGAGGCCGAGATTATCACAGGAACAAGAATTGGCGAAAAAGTTTATATTCCAAGAATTCCTTTACAACACAAGGACCCTAACTATCCTTTCATTTTCAAACATAAACAGTTTCTGGTTAAAGTTTGCTACGCTATGACCATCAATAAAAGCCAAGGACAGTCTCTCAGTAAAATTGGCATCTATCTTCCACAACTTTTACCCATGGCCAGTTATATGTTGCATTATCACGTGCAACATCGCCTAATGGTTTAAAAATTCTTTTGGCACCCGACACTGAGCATCCACCAAACCAAACAAAAAACATAGTTTATAAAGAATTCTTGATGAAAATTTGTCCACCAGAGGTTCATGTTATTTCAGTACAATACATCTTAGTTACTATTTTACTATTGCAGTTACTGAATTTTTATTTATCATTTCAGATTGACTACATTAAATAAAATTTTTTATTTTCCCTAAATGATACATGTTGAAATACAAAGAAAACTAACACCCATTTTTTTTTTCACAGGATGACGGAAACTAGCATCAAGGACTTAAAACCAACAAGTAGAAACAAAATTATAGAAGCCAAGGTCTATCGTTCATGGATAGCTAGAGACCCACCAGACACAACAGAAAAAGGCTACCGTGCGATTTTACTAGACAGACAGGTTCTCTCCTAAAATTTTTTTTTGAACTATTGAAACCTAATCGTATATATTGACTTCATTCTAAGACAATAGTTTAACATAAGCAGGGTGATGCAATACAAGCAAACATGGAAGCAAATGATAAAATTCGCTTTACAAGTACTCTCATACCTGGCAGAGCATATCGGATCTCAGGTTTCACATGTATTCCTACAGATAACTGGCAGCAGACCCTGGAAAACAAAACAACACTTTTGTTTACGCGATTTACAAAATTTGACGCTATACCAACAACTGGATTTCCACATCATTATTTCAACTTTGTTGCATACAACCACTTGCCTTACAAAGTTGTTGACCCACTAGACAAAACCAGAAAAGAATATCCGGTACTCACAGATAGCATATAGATTTGGTACTTTTCATTTATAAATATAAGTATGCATATTTGACAATGTCTTTATTCCAATATCTACAGACTACATAGGTTGCTACATAGGATCCGGAGAAAAAGAGAAATGAGGAAATCCAAACAGAAACCAAATGATTAATCGCATAATCGAAATACAAAACCTCAAGTAAGTATACTTTATAAATTTTATTAATAATTAGTACAAAATACAAAATTTGGCACAACATAATCATTTTTTTTAAACAGCCGCAATTCAGTACAATTGACATTATAGGACGACCTGGCCGAAACGTTTAAAAAAGAAGAGATTGATGCACTGGAAAAACCAGTTATAATAGCTGTTACTTCCTGTCGAGTTACAAGATTCCGAAACCAATTACAACTGTCATCGACACCAGCAACTCATTACTATATAAACCCAAGGATTCCAGAACTGGAGCAATATCAAGCAGAGTAAGTAGTATGACTTAATCTTTATGATAACTAGCTTTTGTACTAAGACACTTATTGATTATGATATTAATGTACAACAGATATAGAGCAATCTTCAACCTAAACCCACCATTGGAAATCATTAGACACCCATACCAAGACAAGGAACAGGAAAAAATGAGGAACAGGATACCATTAGCTATACTCTTACGCGAAAGTCCGCAGGCGTATGCAGTAAGTTGCACTAGATTTTTAAATCAAATTCTCCACCAAATAACAAAACCTAATGAAAAAAATGTTAATTTTAAACTGCTATCTCTTGAAAAAAACAACAGGGTGTTCGGTTTACTTGCGAAGGAACCATCACAGGAATTAACACAACACGCGAGTGGTACTACCCATCGTGTACAAGCTGTAGTATTAAAGCACATCCCAAGGAAGGTGTCTTTGAAAGCAGAGTGCATGGCCCAATGGTGTCCCCAACTTACAGGCAAGACTATATTTTATAATTGTTTCACAAAATCGAAAACTATCTTACATAACTACTGAATATATGCAGATACAATTTTAAAGCGTATTTAACAGACACCACAGAAACGGCTATGGTCACATTTTTCTCGCCAAAAGCAGAAGATATTGTTGGTATCGACTACGAATCATTGGTCAAATCACTTAGAAATCCTAACCCTCTAGAATTTCCAGAAAAAATGCTATCAATTGTTGGGAAAAAACATATTTTCCAATTTCATTACAACACATCTTCAAAACAAGGACCAGTGGACTTCATTTTTAACGGAATCTTAGAAAAACTTAATACACCACAAAAGATTCCAGATAAACCATCAGGTAACATCTAAAAACGCTAACTATAAATGAATCATAAATAGCAAACACCATCTACTTTGTAAAATATTAAGGTTTTTTCTTTTTTTATAACAGGGTCAGCAACAATAGAAGAACCACCTGAGAACATTGGAATTAACGAACCTCAAGCACAACAAATCTTTCCTTCTTTAGAGTACACTTCATCACCAACAACCGCTGCCATCATGGAAGTAACACCAGTACCTACAACACACAATGAACCTGCAGCACGTAAGAAACTTTCGGTCTTGGCAAAACTTATCCTAAAATTTTACGCATAATCTAACATACTGACATACATTTTTTTTACTAATACAGAAATGCCATTACAAACAATAGAAGGCAAGATTGTTGAATCAGCACCGGAGAATCCAACACAAGAACAACACAATCCAGGTGACAAGAATTTTATTTTTATTTTTATTTTTTTTTAAACTAACACTAAAACATTAACTTTAATCTTAAACAGTAAATCCCAATTTCCAATTAATGCAGATACAACAGCAACTCCACCAACATACACACATATGCAGACAACATCAAAGCAAGGAAAACAGCTATCTACACAAATTTCAGGTCAGAACCGTTATGTGCTACCCATACATGTGTAAAAAAGAACGACAAACACATGTTCATTAACCTTTTCATAATTTATTTACAACAGGTGATACAAGTCATAAATCTACAACTGCTAAGAGATCACTGTTCCAAGAAAAGTCAGCAGATACCAAAAAGAGTAAAAAAGAATGAAGATATCCATGAAAGTTAACAAAACACTTCTACCACCCATGCTTTTGATAATCCATATGCTCTCAGAGCATACAATAAAACAACTGCTAATGTAAATATGTAATTACCCACTACTGTTGGTCAAATGGCTTTTGTAACCTGACTGCACCACAACAATGTGCAGAACATAACCAACACTTTTGTTATGCAAACAATGTTAAACCATAAATTTAAATGGATGCTATTGTAAATCCTATCACATGCCATTAATTAAAATGCAATATCCATTTTGCATTTACTTGCTTTGTACACTAATCAAGGTATACTACTACAACATGTATCAGAACAAAAAAGTACACAGAAAATGATGGAATTTATTCATAAACTTAATATTTTACAACCATCATCACCATCACAAACCTACATGAACTACTACCAAGACCATGACAACACATAAAACACCATAAAAACTACATGAACTTCTACCAACAAAGAAAACAGTAAGGGCAATCACATGACAGCAAACTAATCATGGACTTTCATCACCATCATGGACCTCCATCACCATGACATGACGACGCTTCTCAGCCTTGGCTTCAACCACAAAATCCAGAACAGCCTCCAACGCCTGCAAGATCTCCCGATTGTTAGCTTGCGCTTCCACCAGGTACTCCATCCCATCCCAAGCTGCCACATCAAAATGACTAAAAGTTTGACCTTCCTGAATCAACTCACCAAACTTTCTGATTTTCTCGCGCAAACCAACACACCATTCATCAACCTTATTTATAAAACCCTCGATTTCAGTCTCTTCTTGCACAAAGAGAAATTTGAAACAGTCTTTGGCCTCATTAGACCCACAAATTGCTTTAAGCAAATCAAAGTTTGGAGTAGAGACCATTTTTTTATTTTATTTTTTTCTCCTTTTTTTTATCTAATTTTTAAAGAAAAATTGAAAGATAGAAGTGAATAATATAGACACAAAATGTACACTACTTATATAGAAGAAAAGCTAACTACAAACAGTAACACCAACAACATTGGAACAGTGGACACTTGAGTACTAGATACACCTCAACCACAAGTTTTACATATACCACATGCAGCCTGCATATTAGACAGTCTTATTTTAAACAAAAGATTCAAAGTAACATAGGTCTATACTGGCTACAAAAAACAAAAGGAACTAGCCCAGAATTTTTCAAAAGCAGATATACCCTAAAAGCACTGCAATCAAAATGACTAGACACAAACCAAGACCCTATTCTGTTTTTACCTTCTGCATCCACTTTTTATACCCAAAAAAAGCCATGATAATTCCATATTACGCATGTTCATTTGAATTCCAGATGCACCTCAGCCACAACTTTTACAATCTAAAATTGCATATATCAAATGCAACCAATAAATTGGAACTTAACAACAACAAACAATAGCTACACTGGAATTTTGCTACACTGATAGAAAACCATAATTTATTAATATTTACAAAAACATCAGAAACATTCCATCAAGAATGGAAATTTCATAACTTCACCACACATAGCATACATTACCTACATCATTCTACCCCAACTACTAATTAGTACAAAAGACTACTAAACTTACACATATTTAAACAAAGAAAAAGAAAACATAGAAATAACCTTATTTGAACTTCCTTAGTTTCTTTGCCACCCTTTGTTTGTCAGCAGCACGTAAAGAAGCAGCATAGCTTCTCTGAATAAGCCACCCTATTTCATCAAAGTCATTCCTTTCAGCAGCCTTCAAATTTGACAAACAATCATCGAACACCATGATAATTCCATGTCTATACTCAATCCTAGCCTTCACCTCCTCAATCCTTTGATTATACCCCCTTTCATCACAAAGATACGCCTTCTTCTCCCGAGAAAAAACATGATGCGATTTATTTTTGTTTTTATTTTTCCAAAGAAACATTCGTGAGAATATTTCCCCGGGTCGTTCTCCCAACGAAGGTTTGACGGCGAATTTGTCGAATCGGTGTCGTGAAAATGCGAAGTGAATAAGTGATGTGAAAGATTAAATTTTAGAATTTGATCACACTATAATAAGAAATATTAAAAGCAATCTACGCTATTAAAATAAATGCACACAAAGAAAATTCAAATAAATGCAAATCCCGGGCTAATCCCGAGATTTATAAATCTATTAATGAAATTATACTTTAAAATAGAAATTAAAATAAAAATAAAATCTAATTGATGCAAATGAATTTTTAAAAAGAACTGATTTTCTAAAAGAAATATAAGAAAATAAAGTTTTATAAAAAACGAGGGACTAAAAATGCAATTTTGGAAACTATATTTAAACTAAAATTTTTTTTGAAACAAAGACATGGACTAAATTAAACTTTTTTTTGAAACTTTATTAAAACTAAAAATGATTTTCAAACAAAGACAAGGACTGGAGTTGCACCAACTGAAACTTAAGGACTGATTTGCAATATTTCAAAAGTTAAAAACTAATTTACTTTCAAAATGATCCCAGGTTCGATTCCTGGTAATGACAAAATAGCTCAACTATATTTTTTTCTCTACAATCCAAATTACAACCTTATTTCATTATCAAGTGCAATCAAAAACACAACAAAAGCTTCCAAAATCAGACCTCAAATTCTTAGATTCAAAACATGCATATATAATCCTCTATATGAAACAGTAACAATCAATTTGCCAACAAAGTTCAATCTAAGCAAATGCAAAATAGTAAACTACTATTATCAACCAATATTCAGACCATATAAACAATAATGAGCAACAACTAACTAATAAAATCAATTCTAAACTACTTTAAGCTACTGCTGCAATAGGTGAATAAATATGAAAGCTGAAACTCACAAAATAACCTCCCCTCAGCATGAACAGAGGAGATTTCCCAGAAGCCTATCTTTAAGATAGGCTAAGCTCTTCCCGGATTAGCTCAACTTATCAGAATTTCCACAGATCAATGATTCACAAACGCATTTGACTTTTGTTGACCGAAGGATGCTTTGAATGTTTCAAAGCAATTACACTAATTCTAACTTACAATAAGCTAAAAAGCTTACATAAGCTGATCTTAGATGAAATTAGCTCACTGAAGCAGATTCGACTATATAAACATATTTTTTTTTTAGCAACAGAGTAAACTTATAAACAACTGGTTTAACTAATAAAAGTACTGGAATCAAAACATTAACCTAAAGAGAAATTATATAAACAGAATTACAATGATCGAAATTATTCAACAACTGGAATCAAAATAACTTCAAAGCTAAACTTTCAAACTAAACTAAATATCGAAATAAAAAAACTAAATGAGCATTCGGATAACCAAAACAACCTCAAATTGAAACTTTTCATTACAAACTTTAAAATTTTACAATGATCAAACCGAATTAAACTTAAACAAGAAAATACAATTCGAACTCGACTATAATTCTAAAACTATTTCGACAGCATAACGATGCTTAAAAAGAAATTACATACGAAAATGGGGTAACCTCTCCTCTATTTATAAGCTCGATCCGAACCTTCTGGTCTTTGCCACGCTGGCGATCCGCGTGAACTTGAGCTAATATCCACCTTTAGATCTTCCCTTCATCACCAAGCTTGATCTTTGGCCGTACGATCATAAATCATGCGTGTTCGGTCCAATCGCTTGCCCCCACGTGTCATTCTTTGTGTCAGTAGCATCCTCGAAGTCCGTGTAATGACAAACCTACCCTTAATTGTGGTAATTTTTCGGGTTAAAATTTAGGGTTCATCCGGTTTGGGGATTTGGGGGTAATTTTTGGGAGCGGGTGGATAAGAGAAAGGTGAGTTTGTTTATTTCTTTGTTTGTTGACTTTTGACCGAATGGGGTTATTTCTTTTGATCCGGTATTTAGTAGCGAGTAGAGTTGGATCGGGTCAAGGTTAGGGGTTGGGCCGGCTGGTGGGCTTAGGCGATTGGGTTATTTTGGGTTTAGGATTTTAATTGTTTTAAGGATTGGGTAAGGTGGGATTTAGAATGTGATATCCGGTTTTTTGTGTTTAGTTTGGATTTGGTTTTGGTTAAAGTTCAAGGACAATTGTGTATTTTCTGAATTTTAAAGGGTTCATTGCTGTCATTTTTCTAAAGTAGGATCCAAGGGTGAATTTGACAATCTCTGAAAATATGAGGACCTCGGTTGACTTGTTGACCATAATTTCTCCTCGGCATCGGCTATAAACAACACTTCCATATCTCGTGCTCGGTTTCCCGGTTCTTTGCTTGATTTTGTCCTTTTCTTCGATATCCGTGCCTGCATATGTAAAAACACAAAAACACGATATATTTGGCATTTTGGTCGGGTTTTTGGTCTTTTTGGGTCCGGTTTTGGTCTAGAAATGGTATGTGTTTAAGCACATACCAAAATTCCCCCAGACTAAGCTATTGCAATGTCCTCATGCAATATTATAAGAACTCCCCGATTTTCCTTTTATTCTATTTTTGTATTTTTATATTTTTCTCATTATTCATGTGACGGCTTTTGTTGACAATCATTATCTATCGATAATTTTTAGGGTCATAGAGCAGGAAACACGACTCATAAAGAAGTGACCATACGGATAAAATTCGTCGTTCCTGATTTTTCACGAGTCCCCAAACTAAGCTTAAAAACGAGATCATTGTCATTTACAAGTTAGATTGCCAACACTACTCATAAAAGCTAATTGTGGACTTCTCGTTCCCAAATTCTTATTTTTCCTCTATTTATTTTATTTTTAGTGAGAAATGAATTTCTTCAAATTCTCGTTTTGATAATTTTTAATCTGATAAAGATACCTAGTTTAGACGCTAAGTAGTTTCCAAACCTTCCCTCGAAAACCGTTGCATACAAAAATGAGGTCCACATCAAGGTCTCTGATTTAACACGATTTTGAGAATATCCCTTTTATTTGCGACCGAAACAACTCATCTACGAGTCCAGAGACGGAAGCCTTTATTAGGATACCTCGGAGTCGAAATTTGGCATTTTTAACATTATTAAGCACATATTATTAATCCTTGGCCCTTTATAACAATCACAACATCGGCTGCGAACCGGCAAGATGTGATAGTCTATTATGACCTTGGAATTTTTCCTCTGCCTTTATTAGAAGTCTACAACATCGGCTGCGAACCGGCAAGATGCAGAAAACTTTTTATGGCTTTGGATTATTATTATTATTTATATTCATTATATATGTTGCCAAATCCCGAGTCCTACGGCTTTTATAACAATCCCAACATCGGTTGTGAGCCGGCAAGATGGAATAGTCTATTACACCGTAACACTGGCAGTACCTTGATGTGTACCCAACTCTTATAAGCAAGAATTCTCTTAAGAAGGATCAAAAACTAAATTTCGCCAAAACCAAAATAGCTTTAATTATTTATAGAGTGTTATTCTCGGTGAAACAAGCTGATGGGAACAAAAAGCCACAAATAACTTCGATGAGCTCTAAAGAGATCCAACTACTCCACGTTTAGCAATCTAACTTATAAACAACTCTATCATTTCTCGTTCTTCGCAAATTTAAAATCTTAAGTAATAAGATCCGCGAATGCTTAGCCTAATAATCAAGCCATGCATATAAAGTCAAATACGGGAACTTGCAAACTCTTAAAAAGAATTCGCGTTTTCTAGCTCCTTGTGTAAAAGACTAGCACGAGCTTATCGATTATAAATGGTTAAGGGGACAAGCTAGGGCTCAACACGCCCGGTCAAGTCAGAATTTTATTCCTACTCTCTCCAGCGGAAAATCAACAAAAATGTCAAAACTTATTATATTTTTGCACAAAAATTTTTTAAATTTTTATCATTTTTTGGATTTTTTTTCAATTTTTGAGGAAAAACGGGATTGCACGAGACAATAGCAAAAATGCAAGGCAAAAATCAAATCGCAAGATTACCCCCCCAGACTAGAATGAGACATTGTCCTCAATGTCTTAAAGGTAAGGGTTCTCCTACAAAAATCTAAGGCCGTTTATTAATTATGCCAAAAGATAAATGTAAAACGATAAGATTGAGGATATTGGATAAGCAGCGACTGATGAAACTCGAGTAGCGGGAAGGAAACTACGAGCACGAGAGTCTTCATCATCGGGCATTCCTGGACATATCACAGAAAACACGAAACACAAGATACGGAAGAGGGGATCCCTCCTCACGTTTTATTAGAAATAAGATAAGAAGATAGAAGGATAAGCATGGGGTGCCTCCCACGAAGCGCTTGTTTTTGGTAACCGAGTCACATGAGCTTGACTCGACCCCGAATTTATTTGTCCTTGGGGGAGCAAGTGGAAGAGATAATCTCAATCGGACTTTCGTTCAAGATGTTTGGATAAACATTGAAGCACACGAAAGTTCCACTCCGATTGAGATACCCACGGCTTTAGAGGATGAAAGCGGTGATGCCGGGGTCAAAAACTTTGTCTTCGTTTCCGGCTGGAAACGAAAGTAAAGTTTCAAGCAGAGATGACTCCGGACAGAACGGGAGTTTTTGAATAGCAAGAAGCAGAGAGGAATCATTTTTTTCCAGAATTAAAAGTTCCTTAGATGAGGCAGGAAACTTTAAATTCGTATCAAGAGTCACTTTCATCAAAGGATGAATTTCACCATTATTGAGTAAGCCTGGCTTAAATACTTTGTCCTCACAAGAAAACTCAGCAGGGTACTCGATGGAGGACTCAATAAAGAAATCATCCTCGGGAGAATAAGGAGCTAAGTCATGAGAGACAATGGAAGCATCCTCGGTTATGGTTTCAATTTTAGGGCCTTTTTCAGAATGTTTGCCATATAACAAATTTCTCCATTCAGTTTGATCGGCCCCAAAATCGAAGAGATTTTCATCATCTTGTAAATCATTAAGCTCGGTGTAAGAATCAGATGATGGAGCATGGTATAACAGATTTTCAACTTCCTCAAGATTAGCATGGAAGTCAAAGAGATCATCATCATATGATGGAAGTGGATCATCGTGAGCGAGTTCATCGGCGAACTCCTCGGGATCAGAATCATATTTAGACGGATCATGGTTCATCAACGATTCCAATTTTCTTAAGTCAGATTCAAAATCAAACTCATCGTCCTCATCCCCCGGTGGGATTGGATCGATGTGAGCGAGTTCATCGGCGAACTCCTCAAGAAGAGAATCAATATAAGAAGTGGTACTGCCACTACTTTGCTCCTCTGATTTTGAATCAATAATTTGAACAGATTTAGGCGGTTTTTCCTTAACATCTTCCAGGGGAAACAATTGTTCATCAAATTCCAAAACATCTTCCCCTGGGTTATTATTGGTCTCAACAATTTCCGGTGAAATTGGAGTATTAACAGACAACACCTCGAACTCTTCCCTCGAGATTTCACTTCCCTCAATCGGAGGAGAAGGATGGGAAGAGTCGGAAAGAACAGAATCAATCATCTCTACACGATAAACCGTCTCCGGAGGTGGGACAAGAGGTGTGCTCTTAGAGCTAGCAATTTCCACCTCTTCCGTTGTGGTCTCCGAATCAGAGTCATCATCATCAAGAATACTTCTAGTATTTGTAGCACAACACTCAAACCATTTGCTTGATCCAGGATTAATTTTCATGGCCTTGAGTTCAGCACGTTTTTCTGACGTACTCTTGACCGTGAATCTTGAAAGGTTTGGATCAACTCTTTTAGGAGCAATTACGGGATCGGATTTTTGATCAACCGTAGCGACATTGTATTTGTCGGTTTGAGGTGTCGAGTTCGGATTGATTTGAAATGTAACTTTTTCATTATCAACTCGCAAGGTAATCTCTTCATTATAAACATCAATCAATGCTCGCCCGGTTCTTAAGAATCCTCTCCCGAGAATGAGAGGAACACGGGGATCGGCATCAAATTCGACAATCACAAAGTCTGCCGGAAAATGGAATTTTCCCACATTAACGTAGACATCTTCGGCGATTCCAATTGGACGGGTGATTGATCGATCTGCGAGCTCGAGAGTCATTCGAGTCGGAGTAAGAGCGGGGAGAGATAATTTTTCCCAGACGGACTTAGGCATTAGGTTAATGCTAGCGCCAAGATCGGCCAAGGCGAAACATTGAACCATCCCCGGAAAATTGCACGGAATAAGGAACTTTCCGGGATCTCCTAGCTTTTCCGGAAGCTTTTTAAGGAGAACCGCGGAACATTGTTCATTTAACGGGGTTGTTTTTGCCATCTCAAACAATTTATCTTTGTTGCTCAGTAAATTCTTCACCATCGATGCAAACTTCGGCATTAAAAGAGCAGCATCCGCAAAGCTAATTTCGAAACTCATTTCTTGAAAGATTTGATAGAATTTCTCCATCTGATGCGTATTCTTATCATGGTGCTTTTGTTCATCAAGTCGCGACGGATACGGAAGTTTTATCTTAACGGGAACCTCTTGTTCAAAATCAACTTTCCCTTTTTCTTTTGACGTTTGGACAACCGGAGGTTGGATGTCTTCGGTTCTTCCGTTATTAGTAGGAAGTGCCGTATCCGTTGTCTCCTCGGTTTCACGGGCGACTACCGTGGGAGGAAGAGAAGAAGAGGTAGTCGGAGCCGTAGGTCCATCATAACAAACACCACTTCGTGTTGTGATCGCTTTAACGTCGCCCCTCGGGTTTGCGATCGTGTTGCTGGGTAGAGAAGTAGTACCCGAACCCGAGGGTTGATCATTTAAACGTTTCTTAATCTCACTCATTTCCTTAGTTAACAACTCTTGAGTTCTTATCAAATTTTGATTTTGAAGCATTAATTGTCGAAGAATCTCATCCGAGGGTGGCGGATTTGTAACAACATTTTGATTTTGATTAAAATTTTGCCCTCGGTTGTTGTTATTGAAACCTTGATTAGGGAAATTTCCTTGATTTTGATTCATATTTCCTTGATTAGCATTGAAATTCCCATAAAAATTCCCTTGATTTTGATTTCCTTGAAAACCCCGGTTTTGATTTTGATTAAAACCATTGTTTTGAAAACCATTATTTGCATGATTTTGATTATTGTTAACTTGATTGCGGTTTTGACCTTGATTTTGATTTTGATTGTTGAATCCCGGTGGTGGTCCAAGGTAATTATTCGAACGGTAGCTAAGGAGATTATGGTCTCCTTGGGGTTGGTAACCGTTACCACCCTGATTTGCAGCATACACATTCTCGTGAGGAAAGGCACCGGTGGCCGGACACTCATAATACGGGTGTGGACCACCACATATTTCACAAATCTGGTTCACAACATTAATTTGTTGAGGAGTTCTTTCCTTCATTAAAAGTCCCATTTGTTTAGTAAGAGTTAAAATAGCCTCATTAGTTTTGCTATTTTGATCAAGAACATGAGCCAAAACTTCGTCATTTGATTTGCTACTAGCACTCGAGACTTGAGTTTTGCTCCTAGAAGTCCTTACTCTAGCTTTATTCTCGATGATCGTAAAAGCTTCTTGCTGGTTCCGGGTCAACAAGTTTCCACCCGCAGCAGAATTGAGTGAATCTTGATCAGCATGACACAACCCATTATAGAAAGTATCAATCTGATGCAAGAGTGAAAACCCGTGATTTGGACATTTTTCCAACAACTCCTTAAATCTATCCCAAGCTTCGCTGAACGATTCATCGAAAGCTTGTTGGAATCGAAAGATTTGAGTGCGGAGATTAGAAGTTTTAGACGGAGGATAGAAATGATTCACAAACTTAGAAGCTAGATCACCCCAAGTGTAGATGGAATTTGGAGGTTCCTTTTCTAGCCAAGTCCGGGCCGCTCCTTTGAGGGAGAAAGGAAACAATTTCATTTTGATCACATCATACGGCACTTGGTTGATCTTTATTGTTTCAGTGATATCGGTGAAATTTCTGATATGAGAATGAGGATCTTCATTCTCAAATCCGTGAAATGAGATACTCGTGATGAGGTTCAATAACCCGTGATTGATTTCAAATTGATTAGCAAGTATTTCGGGAATCACAATGGCCCTTCGCACACCATTAAATGGTGTTTGAAGTTGTTCCTCCATCGGACGGAGGTCGGGGCCCGGTTGTGCTCCTTGATTAGGCTCCACCGGAGGAGCTTGATTGTGTTGGTTGTTGGCCATTTCCTCAACGTTCGGGAAATGAGCACGGTGTGTGTGTCGAATTACCCTTTCGGGATTTGATAATGGAGAAATAAGATTTTGAGAAGATGAGCGGGTGTTCATACACCAAAAAGAAAACAAAAATGAAAATCAAAAATCTTTTTGTATTTTTGGTTGGGAATTATTTTTGGCTTTTTTAATATATTAAAAAAAAACAAAATATTTTATTTTCTTTTTGGTAACCGTTACGTTAACCGTAACCGTTTCCCTTAAAACTACGCGCAGCGTGGCGGGAAGGCAAAGGTAGCTCCGAAGATGCTTAAAAACCCGCCTTCTTCAGCTCGGCAATTTAATGTCAAGCTTCCTTAAACCCCGTGATTAGGTTGTAGTAATAAAGTAATCCGATAACGATTAATTACACGATTTGTTTTGTTGTTATTTGGAATGGTTTACAACCGCCCTCCTTCAACGGAAGACGGAGGATTTATTATTAATGGTGAAAACACTTTAGGAAAAGTGTTTTTTAATTATTATATTTTTGTATTTTTATTTTTTATAAAAAAACAATAACTTCCAAGGAAGGATCTTCAAATCACAAAATCAACGGACGAAGTCGACGCACTCGTTTCAAGCCTTCCCCGGCAGCGGCGCCATTTTATTGATGCGATTTATTTTTGTTTTTATTTTTCCAAAGAAACATTCGTGAGAATATTTCCCCGGGTCGTTCTCCCAACGAAGGTTTGACGGCGAATTTGTCGAATCGGTGTCGTGAAAATGTGAAGTGAATAAGTGATGTGAAAGATTATATTTTAGAATTTGATCACACTATAATAAGAAATATTAAAAGCAATCTACGCTATTAAAATAAATGCACACAAAGAAAATTCAAATAAATGCAAATCCCGGGCTAATCCCGAGATTTATAAATCTATTAATGAAATTATACTTTAAAATAGAAATTAAAATAAAAATAAAATCTAATTGATGCAAATGAATTTTTAAAAAGAACTGATTTTCTAAAAGAAATATAAGAAAATAAAGTTTTATAAAAAACGAGGGACTAAAAATGCAATTTTGGAAACTATATTTAAACTAAAATTTTTTTTGAAACAAAGACATGGACTAAATTAAACTTTTTTTTGAAACTTTATTAAAACTAAAAATGATTTTCAAACAAAGACAAGGACTGGAGTTGCACCAACTGAAACTTAAGGACTGATTTGCAATATTTCAAAAGTTAAAAACTAATTTACTTTCAAAATGATCCCAGGTTCGATTCCTGGTAATGACAAAATAGCTCAACTATATTTTTTTCTCTACAATCCAAATTACAACCTTATTTCATTATCAAGTGCAATCAAAAACACAACAAAAGCTTCCAAAATCAGACCTCAAATTCTTAGATTCAAAACATGCATATATAATCCTCTATATGAAACAGTAACAATCAATTTGCCAACAAAGTTCAATCTAAGCAAATGCAAAATAGTAAACTACTATTATCAACCAATATTCAGACCATATAAACAATAATGAGCAACAACTAACTAATAAAATCAATTCTAAACTACTTTAAGCTACTGCTGCAATAGGTGAATAAATATGAAAGCTGAAACTCACAAAATAACCTCCCCTCAGCATGAACAGAGGAGATTTCCCAGAAGCCTATCTTTAAGATAGGCTAAGCTCTTCCCGGATTAGCTCAACTTATCAGAATTTCCACAGATCAATGATTCACAAACGCATTTGACTTTTGTTGACCGAAGGATGCTTTGAATGTTTCAAAGCAATTACACTAATTCTAACTTACAATAAGCTAAAAAGCTTACATAAGCTGATCTTAGATGAAATTAGCTCACTGAAGCAGATTCGACTATATAAACATATTTTTTTTTTAGCAACAGAGTAAACTTATAAACAACTGGTTTAACTAATAAAAGTACTGGAATCAAAACATTAACCTAAAGAGAAATTATATAAACAGAATTACAATGATCGAAATTATTCAACAACTGGAATCAAAATAACTTCAAAGCTAAACTTTCAAACTAAACTAAATATCGAAATAAAAAAACTAAATGAGCATTCGGATAACCAAAACAACCTCAAATTGAAACTTTTCATTACAAACTTTAAAATTTTACAATGATCAAACCGAATTAAACTTAAACAAGAAAATACAATTCGAACTCGACTATAATTCTAAAACTATTTCGACAGCATAACGATGCTTAAAAAGAAATTACATACGAAAATGGGGTAACCTCTCCTCTATTTATAAGCTCGATCCGAACCTTCTGGTCTTTGCCACGCTGGCGATCCGCGTGAACTTGAGCTAATATCCACCTTTAGATCTTCCCTTCATCACCAAGCTTGATCTTTGGCCGTACGATCATAAATCATGCGTGTTCGGTCCAATCGCTTGCCCCCACGTGTCATTCTTTGTGTCAGTAGCATCCTCGAAGTCCGTGTAATGACAAACCTACCCTTAATTGTGGTAATTTTTCGGGTTAAAATTTAGGGTTCATCCGGTTTGGGGATTTGGGGGTAATTTTTGGGAGCGGGTGGATAAGAGAAAGGTGAGTTTGTTTATTTCTTTGTTTGTTGACTTTTGACCGAATGGGGTTATTTCTTTTGATCCGGTATTTAGTAGCGAGTAGAGTTGGATCGGGTCAAGGTTAGGGGTTGGGCCGGCTGGTGGGCTTAGGCGATTGGGTTATTTTGGGTTTAGGATTTTAATTGTTTTAAGGATTGGGTAAGGTGGGATTTAGAATGTGATATCCGGTTTTTTGTGTTTAGTTTGGATTTGGTTTTGGTTAAAGTTCAAGGACAATTGTGTATTTTCTGAATTTTAAAGGGTTCATTGCTGTCATTTTTCTAAAGTAGGATCCAAGGGTGAATTTGACAATCTCTGAAAATATGAGGACCTCGGTTGACTTGTTGACCATAATTTCTCCTCGGCATCGGCTATAAACAACACTTCCATATCTCGTGCTCGGTTTCCCGGTTCTTTGCTTGATTTTGTCCTTTTCTTCGATATCCGTGCCTGCATATGTAAAAACACAAAAACACGATATATTTGGCATTTTGGTCGGGTTTTTGGTCTTTTTGGGTCCGGTTTTGGTCTAGAAATGGTATGTGTTTAAGCACATACCAAAGATACGCCTTCTTCTCCCGAGAAAAAACAGCATGCAAAACCCTCTCGATTCGAATATCACCAATTTGATTTGCAATCTTTAGACATCTAGGGAACTTTGGAGCCATTCCGTTTCAATGATAAAACGAAACTCCTTTGATACAAAACCCTAATTGCAAATTAACTTTATCCCCAAACCTAATACGGGACATAGGTAACCGACACCTTATTAGTCCTCAAGCCCACTAACACCAATAGCCCAACAACCATTTTAAAATTAATTACTATACATTTTTTCTTTTTTTATACTTATATAATTTTAAAATACAAAAAAAATAAAATAGACATAGCAAAATACAAATAAAAAGGAAAAACAAAAACGATTTCAAATACCAAATAACGCAATGTTTTAAAAACTATATACCCAATAACCCAAATAATTACATCATACGACCCACAAAACGTAAAACACAAATCGTACAACAAAAAACAACTATCTAAACACCCCGCCGTAACGTGCGGGCTACCCAGCTCGTTTAGTGTAATACTATGTATTTTACTATTTTGCTAAAGCAAAATGATTGGGTTATGTGCCTAATTTGTGTTTAAAAAGATGATTGAGACATGTGTAAGAGAGGCATAAGGAATGGTTTAAGTTAGTTTCAGTCGGTTTAAAAATTGTCTCGTTTTTAACTAAAAATAAGATCTGTCTTTCTAAAACCCGTATTGAAAATAAGATCGATCTTAGTCCAGTCTTTCTCGTTTTTCTCAAGTTTTTTTAAGGCCGTCACTTGCCAGATTTTAAAAGAGTTTCATCGTAACTACTTGCCAAATTTTAGCAAAACAACGAGGATATTACGACCGAAAGAATTGAAGCGTATATTGAAATACTGTGATGTTCATATCCTTAGTAATAATATTTTCAATTTAAACTCTTTTACATGTTCAATCTTTTCATTAACTTTTTATACATTTCTTTTCAGTCTTTACAACTATTTTTTGGCAATCATGGTTGGTCTTTTGTCCCGACTAATTCTCGTGGTTTGAAACTACCGCCACACAAACTTAAAGCCCTCGTTTTTCATGAGGTTGACGTGATCAGTTCAAGATTTTTTGCACTTACGTAAATTGAAAGTGAGACATCTCACATTTTGTGATTATGTCACAAGCTTTTAGCCCATTAGCCACTACGGCTATCTTTTTTGTTGTTGATGAAATGGTAAATATATATTAACCTCCAAGAAAAGGCAAACACAATTTCAAAGATTCTATGAAAAGTTCAAAGCTGTAAAACCCCGAAATTAATATGATCTGAAATGACTAAAATACCTTCTGAATTTGAACTTTTAAAAATTTATGAAATTATATAAGTAATCTCGTGTGAACTTAACCTAAGTATCTAACACGCCAACAATTGAATATATGAACGTGATACGAATATTTAAGACTTATATTATACACAAAATATTAATCCTACATCTAATATGCTAGGCAAAATTTTGTGAACTTATGCACGTATGATATTCCTAACTTTCGGCCCATATTTATTAAGTAAGAATGCATGAAACTTGGTTGATCTAAGCCCACTATGAAGATCCATACACTCCTTAACTTGGCCCATTAAAAAGACTCGGCACTCTTTTTTTCCTATAACCGATCCTTACAAAATAAAACAACCAAAAGAAAAACCCTAAATCCCTAAAACACAAAAGTGTCGGCCCTCCTTTTTCGGCTGCTCCTGTCGATCTCCTGCTGCAACCAAAAAGAAGTTTTTGTTGTGTTATTGCTTCAAATAAACAAAGGTAATCTTGTTCTTGTTATCATAAATCCATTCGAACCCATTAAACAAACCCTAAATCGACCATTGTTCTTGTTTTTGATGCTGCTGTACGAACCAAGGAAGGTGAAGAAGGATTCGTTCGTGTGGTGATTTGATTTTGTGTTATTCTTGTCATTCGTGTGATCTTCAAGGGTATTGTATCCTTCTCCTTGTTCAGTCCTTCTCGTTCTTATTCTTGTTCTTGGTCAAATTGATGTCACATGAAATAATAAGAGGATTCACATAAAATCATGATCTAAAACCCTAAAATCTATATGTATAAATCGACACAGGTTGTATATGATGGTTGTAATTGTTTTGAATATGTTGTGACCTGTTATTATAGAACTAAACATGTTATGAACCAACCTATAATTGTTGTGTGTCATGAATTAAAGATTAGCAGGATAAAACCCTAAGTATATGCATGAAAATGTGAAACTGCTACTGATCCAGGAAAAGGTCCAATTTAAATCGAATGTAACTAATTAATGTGAACGTGTTTTTGGGTGTTTTCAGAGTCTAAAACTAAGTTCAATGAAATAGCTACCTCGGAAAATTAATCTTGTAATTTTTGGAGGCCTGGAAGGTTACTTTTTGATTTTTAGAAAATTAAGTGTCAATCGGAATTCGTATGTCTGGAAAATCCGTCTGTGTTTTCGAATTTTAATTTGCAAACTGTGTCGAATTAGAAGAAGACCTTTGAACTAAATAATATTTCGTATGTCTATTAATTACTGGAATTTTCTTAGATTTTTCTGAATTTTTCTAAAGGGATAAAGTAATACAAACTTGTCATAGGTTAAAACTGATCAGAAATCTGTACGAGTTGGTTTAGGCCATTTTTAGATCATAGTTATGCTGGTCAATAAATTCTGGAAAAATTCATGAGTGTTCTTAAGACATTGAGGTATCTATGGTAAATTTTGGGAATTTTATTTCGGAGTTCTTATATGGTTAATAAATTCGACTAAACAGGACCAGTTCATGTGTAAAATTTGTAAAAAGTGAAAAAGGAGTTTTAAAAGGTGTAATGTGTTTATTTTCTAAACTAAAGGGTCTAGATTGTCATTTTTCTAAAACTAAGGGACTTAACTGATGAAAACATGTAACTTGATAATATTTACATTTCAGACCCTCATCTTATTATAATGACACTATAATCCTTAAACTTGTGATATTTACATAATGAACCCTAAACTTATGAAAACTTCACTATGAACCCTAAACTTATGTAAATGGCATTATGAATCTTAAACTATCAACATATGGTCATCTTTAATACTTTAAATGGACTAAATGATTAACTTGAATGTGTATAACCAAAGTTACTAAATATGGAAACTTGCTATTTTTGGAAAGTTGCTAAATATGGAAAGTTACCTAAAATGGAAAGAAAACTAAAATGAAACCTATATGATTATGAGACTATGAAACTTATAAGAGAACTTATGATTATTTGTAGATCGAGTGAAGAGGGAGTGATTCATGCTCCCATTTGATTTCTTTTGCTTTCATTCGTGTGCTGTGTTAAGGTACAGATATTCTTTCCCTTTTCAGTAGGGATATTTCGTATGATCCGATGCCTGATATGTTTCCCTTATTTGATTCATGACTTTCATTGTATGATTGTCATTCTATTTGATTCATTCTGACATTTAGTATAAATGTCTCTGCAATGCTATGATTATGTTTTGCGATGCTTATGGAGTTACTATTCGTTTCTCTTGCCATGCTTATTTGATTATGATTATGTATGATATGATAGATCCGTGCCTGAGCTTACCTAGTTCTGGAGGTACCAGGACCATGTCTTTGATGGCACCTTAGACATGACACTCCCGTAGAGGTGTGATAGATCTACGGCGTTCCCCCTTATGATATGATATGATTTTGTGTACACTATTGGCCAACCTTATATGTGTGACCAGTCTAGTACTGGCATACATACTTTTGATGGGAGCGTATGGATGCATCCTAGGACTTTTGTATATGTATGATTTTGGTGACCAGGTGGTGTGCGCCTTACACTCCTTCTCACACTTTTGGTACTTAGAGGTCTCCCCTCTTCGTGCACTTTTATGATATGATATGATATGATTTGACGGATTTTTGTATGGAGTTCTTATGGCACATCCTTATATGACCCTTTTCATTATTTTCATTTCATTCTTGTTTCATTTCCTATTCAGTTCTCATGCACTCTTGACTCTTGGTTATCTTTGAAAATTCGTATGACTTTCATGATTATACTTTTCGTTCGTATTCTGATTTTCTTCGTTGCTTATACTTATTACCTTTATGTTATGCTTTGTATATATATTTGTTCACTGGGCTTTTTAAGCTCAGCCGCATTTCTTTTCCTGCGACAGGTTTTAGTAGGAAGCTGGGTATGAGTGGAGAGTGTCTTTGACTTAGAAGCTATTCCGGATTAGAGATGACTAGAAGAGACGATATTTAGACTTAGTAATTATTGTAATTCATTTGTAACCTTGTAGTTTCAGATTTTCTCCTTGTAACCTTTGAAATTCATTTTGTATTAATTAGTCATATGCTTTTTTTGCTTTGATATGTCACCATAACGTAATACTTCTACCCTTATCGGGTTGGGGTGTTACAAAAGCTATCCTGTGAAATGCATACAAATGCAACAGTACATATAGATTCCAAACATACTACTTCAACAAAAGATACCATCAGCATTCACCAATTCATCAAAATAGTAATGTCCTACATTTCCTTTCCCATACTACCAAAACCAGAATCTCTGTTATGTAGTTACATCCTCACACAAACAAACACTAGTAATGATACAGTCAAGGCATCATCACAAAATGATCAATGCTACTCCTCCATAGGATGACCATTACTGCTCTAACTACATTTCCTATCCATACTTTTCTCCCTTAAATCCAATACTGCAGCTACATCCTCACTTTTTTTTTGGGTAAAGAGCTACATCCTCACATTAAAAAATAAGAGTTTGGAAAATAAAGTAGGCATCATTAGAACATAATAGAAATCCATGGGAACTAAAACTTATATAATCGATCCTAATGTAGTCTCATCTTTCAGATAATGACCACAATTATCTTTACAACTGATGATATCGAATAACTACATTTTATTGGCATCATTTATCCTATGTTATTTGCATGTTTTATATTATTTTATATGAGAATTGATACTTAATCGCTTACTTTTTTAAATCTCAGTTATAAACAAGCATTTGGTGAAAGTTAGCTATTTTGGAGGTAAATTAGAGCAAAATGGATCAAGATGGAAAAGTTTACCGAACTGAAGGAAAATACGACGTATCATTCTAGACAGATACGCCGTACATCAAGACTTAGAAGATTATGAAGACCATTTCCTGACTTTGAAGCATACGCCGCATGGATTTCCCAAATGCCGTATATGAAACCTTGGTCAACGTAAGAAGATCTGACTTATCCTACTCCAGATACGCAGCATGACATTTTATAGATGCGGCGTATCAATCTCAAGACTTCACCAGAGAATCCAAGTTACTAAAGAAACATGCGCCGCATGAAGATTAAATGTGCGCCGTATCCTATGACGGTGTACGAATATTACAGAATATAATAGTCTTGGGCCCCACGCGAAGCTACCTAGATGCGGCATATCAACTTAATAGATACGCCGTATCGATCCTGTTATCAGAATGTATAAATACCCCATTCGTCTGCCATTCGATATACAACTTTTGACCACATAATTTTACCACAGAAGGCGACGAATTGACAACACAAGACACAACCAAAAGGAAGAATTCAGAGCTATAAGAAGGTCCTGCTAGTAATTTAATTCATAGGAAGACTCGTTTATTTGTATTAGCAATCTGTTAATCGTTGAGTTATGGTCTTTTTCACTATTTGATCGGACTTAATTGTTTCCAGCTTTTATACAGAGTATTTGATGTTTTATTGGTTTCTTATGCATATGTTTTGATTACATATTGAGTTTATCGTGCCTTGTCGACCTTAGGCTCGCATAATTACTTCATTAATATCGTTTTCATAGTTAATGTAAGCCTGTAAAAGGGATAAATAATGCATAAACCTAGTAATCATTAAGTTGTACGCATATACTAAGACTCCACTAAGAGAGAATAGATTTTAGTACTCATCTTATACATCTAAGCAACTAAATGTGTGACAAGTTTTTCTACTATCGGCCAGGCCTCTTATCTACATCTGTCTTCTATCTGTGTATGTGTGTGTCAATCATCTTAATTAGTTTAATTTATAGTTTTACTTAATCTACTCATCTTGCCAGTCTCTCAGGCTGAAAACCCCCCTTGCGTTAGATTAGGTTTAATTAGAACTAACTTTATGATTAAAATACTGATAGATACTTAGGTGTTAACGTTCCACTCTTAGTGATCGACACTCTACTTATCAACTAGGCTACATTGATCTAGTACACTGCCCGTTAGTGTTTGTTATAGGTTAAGTTGGCTAAATATAAATGTAAAACTTGATAACAATAAAAACCTATGCACAATGAAGGGTATGTTTGGCAAAACTAGCTGTAAACTGTAGGCTGTAAGCTGTAAGCTGCAAGCTGTAAGCTGTTAACATGAGCTACAAACAATATATATATATATATATATATATATATATATATATATATATATATTATATATATATATATATATATATATATATATATATATTTTTTTTAATAAAAGTGTTTGGTAAGTTAGCTGTTAAATGTAATTATAAGATGTAAAATGACATAAAAGGACATATGTATAATTGTAAACAAATGTTTGGAGGGTATATCAGTAATTTAAAGTTTTAACAGCTCCAAGATGTTTAAAAAGCTTCATGAATCAGCTTTTCATTTAGGAGCTATTTGTTTGAAATAAAAGCTTGAAGTTAATGTATCCAAACGGAGCTACTTAGTTTAGATGAGATTATTTTGTAACAAAAAGCTAATAGCTCCCCCAAAAAGCCCCTGCCAAACAGGCCCGAAGCACATAAAGTTTTTGGCGCCGCTACCGGGGAGTGAATTGTTTAATACTTGAATATTTATTAGTGTTTTAATTTAGTTTTTAACTTATTTAGTTTTTAATTTACTAACTTTATTGTGTATTTGTTTTCTGCATTCATTGTATTTTTCTGCATATTTTTCGTTTTGTTTTGATTGTTTTGTGTTTTTGCATATTTGTTCTGCATTTACTTTGATTGTTTCACTTTTCATCTGCACAAGTAAGCTTTATTTTAGAATTATGGACGAATCAGATATTACTATGGAAGAATATATTCTGAAACTAACAGGAAAAGCTCGAAGGAACAATCAAATTTTCAACAACTGGGAAGCTCCTAAGTACGGTAAGATAAGGAGACAACTCAGTGAAGGTAACATCGATTGTCTTTGGTTCTTTGAAACTAAATTCCCAGCTATTGTTTATAACGACTCATTAAGCTATAAGATGGATTCTACACCTGACTTTTCTCTGATATTAAATAATATATGTGAATCATCTTTGCTTCATACTGAAATTCTCGTAGGAATGTTTGAAAAGAAGGTTCTTAAAAAAAGGTTTAATAAAAAAGAGAAGTTTAATATCTTTAACATTGATACGGATCTCTTTTCCTATGAAATTCCCAGTTTCAATACTGAACACTTTTCAAATGACGAACCTTATGATGCATTACCTGCTTATACGAATCATAACCTCAATCTCTCTAAGCCTAGAAAAATGTCTATTTCAAAATTTGGAATATATTCATATATAAATTTAAAGAGAACTCGCGATATGATTATTATTCAATGGCACTTTAAAATGGTTGTACCTATTGATGCAATAAACAATTTATATATACTGTATGGTATACCATTTGACCCTAAGTTGGTGTATAAGGAAAAATGTTGTGGATGCCAAGGTACGTTTCTCTTTTAATTTTATTCACCCTGATTAAAATTGTCACAATAATCCTGATCCGGTGCTCTTCATTAATTTACTGCGCCGTATCTCTGCCTACTTAAACCATTTGACCAGTCAACCATTCTTTGGTTAATACGATGCATAATAAATTATTCGATACGGCGTATCGATTTTACCCTATAAATAGGACTGAGATACGCCAGATTAGGTTTTACCACCATCTTTTTCACACAGTAAGAAACACGCACAAAATTTCCCACTCGCTATGAAATTCTTAATCACCTGTGTTACTCGATTTCTTAGATCAATCTCGTGCTAATCTATAAGGTAAGAACCCTAATTTTATTTAATTTATATGATTTAATTGATTTGAGAATGAATTGATTTAGGAATAATATTTTGTTTATGATTAGATAGATTTCCCCATGGCTAATTGAATTAGAGTTGAATTATAAGCCCCAATTAGGCTCGAATTAAATTTAGGGATAGGGTTTTGAAATTGGGAAAAACAGTGTAAGGCATGGGTGTGGTGTTTTGGGTAAAAATTTTCGCTATAAATAACTTGGTAAAATGGTCTTTATGTACGCCTTTTTGGTTTGCGCCACGTTTGCGGATTCTTGGGAAACGTGATAGACCCGTTCTTTTATACTGATGCAACACTAGATACGGCGTATCCATTTATTGGATACGGCGTATAGGATACTTTTAAAACTTAATTTTATCACATCCTCAATACTGCGTATGACCTTATTTGATACGGCGTATCACTAGTACGCCGTACAACCCTCTTTAGATATGACGTATCAACTTTAACATTCTCTATGCTCCGTATCTGTTATACTATGATGCTGCAATAAAGATACAGCGTATTAGTTTATTCCATACGCCGTATCGTCTTTTTATAAAGACTGTTTTACTGACTTTCAATTTTTACAAATGGAGATTCCGAATGTTGGAGCTAGACACCCGTGGCTCAGGTTTGAGTTGATGGGCCTTAATGCCGAGACTGAGGGAGAGTATTTGAGGAGACTCAGAGGTTTATAATATAGGCAGATTTTTAGGGTACCAGCTTTGGATTTAGACAGTTTAGAGCTGATTGATAGGGGTAACGCTGTGACTGGTATGGGAGATAGATTAGAGATGGTACACAGAGGGGATGATGGAGAGATTTTGTTTAGATCTCATGTATGGAGGAGTTTGTTTGGTGTTCAGGGGCCGTTGATTAGGGAGTTGATGTTGGAGTTCTTTAGCACAATTCATTATAGAGAGACGGATACTGAGATTGGGATCGTTGACACTTTGGTGTTCAGGTTGGGAGGCGTTAGATGCCAGATGTCTATGTGGCAGTTTATTTTGGCTTTGGGATTGCATACTGAGGAGGAGTTAGAGTCTGATGGTTTTGCGGCATACTGGGCCGCGGGTTTGCATGAGGTTCTTGATCGAGCTGAGTTAGGTGAGTACTGGGAAAGGATCTCATCTTGTGGGGACTCCACTACCTCTCCCCATCTTATACACTTATCAGGGAGCCGATGAGGCGGTTATGTCATAGGCTTATCGCCTTGACTATTGCTTGGAGAGGTCAGTCACCTGTGAATGTGGCCACTACCTACCTCTTCTTTTTGAGGAGTATGGACGAGGGGGTCGTGCTAAACGTCACCCACCATTTGGCCCAGTATCTACACAGAGTTGCTCCCAGTAGGTAGCCGGGGTTATCACCGATGTTATCCGGGGTTATCACCGATGTTATCCCTGCGGGTTTGGATGTTGAGTTGGTGGAGTTGCCTACGATCGATCTTGATTATCTGTTGAGGAGGCTCAGTGTTTGTGAGTCGATCATTGGAGGATATTACTGGCTACCCTTAGGTCCACCTACACCACCAGTCGTTGCTTAGGAGCAGGGGGATGACCAGGAGGCCCTGGCTGCTGCCCCTGAGGAGGCACCACAGGTACCACCACCACCGCCACCTCCAGCTGCTCCACGTACTACTGCACAGAGACTCGATAGAGTCGAGGATGAGCTTAGATTGTTGAGAGGCAATATTGATTAGCAGAGGGGTGTTATTCAGGGGATGGTCGCAGAGCAGACCAAGTTAGGTACATGGTTGGTCGATAGGTTGACTGAGATCCTCGAGGAACGTGGGATGAGATACCAGAGGTATGAGGGGCCCATCGTCACGGATACGCATCTTGGGTATGAGCGACGCAGAGTCCGACAGAGGACTGATGGTGCCAATACTTTAGCACCACCCACAGACGACCAGCATGCCACCTAGTTTTCATTATCTTTGGTTGATGGACATGTTACTGTACATTTATATATTCTTATGGTTCTGTACTTGATATTATTATTATTTTGTTATACATTTTATGGTTTCAGTCTATATTTTGAGATAGGTTATTTGTCTCAAAGTCTGGCATTAAGTTTAGCAAGAATTTGAAGAGTGTACGTGTGATGAGCCGGGAAAAAGTGACATCTCTTATACACTGAGTTTTATGTCTATCTCCAGTAAAATGGATACAACATATCTTATCTTTTTAGTATTCCAGGATCGATACGGCGCATCCCTTCCCATGGATGCGGCGTATTGACTGACCTGATGAAATTTTCTAGTTTTTAATTTTTAATTTTTAGTTTTGTTTTCACTAACCATCGATTAATTAGAGACGCACTAACTGTGATTTTTACGTTTACAAACACAGGTTGTCTACAAGAAGTGGTGGTTCACATACATTATGTATTTTCTGTGTGTTGTAGCCATGTTGGCCTTCAGACGCCATTACACACAGAAAATAAAAAGTTGCTCACAAACGCATCATGGAGGATCATACCGAGCAAATCTCAGGGGAGTTTTCCATTCTAATTCTTTCTATTTCCTGTTTTTAATTTCATTTTAAACAACGAGGACGTTGTTTATCTTAAGTGGGGGGATGGAGAATTAGAACGTCACTTGTCCTTATTTTTCAAAAATTTGCTTAATATGTACTTAATATTCTTAAATTTAAATTTTTTCTAGCATGTTTTTGTGAAATTTTAGTTTCATAACAGCACACATAACCCTTATTTCCATATTGTGAGAATTTACCCTTACCCGTTTCCCAATATTTTACCCAAATTCCGCAAAAATATGAGTGTGCCGGTGACTTGTAGTAAACTTTAGAACTTGGCTTGTATACTATTCGAGACCACCATAATGAGTATTATAGATATAATTGGAGTGACTTGTCTAACTTGGTAAATTTCTAGGATTACACCCAAATAGCCTACATATATTGTGTTATATTAACTAACTACACTGGTTAATTAATCCGCATATTAAACCCTTTTGATACTCTCATCTATAGAGTAAGATACCTCTAGAAAAACCCTCAGAGTCATTCATTTCGTTTCTTACACCAATACTAAATGTTTCATTACACCCTTACACCTAAGTCAACCCTGTAGATTTAAGCCCGTAGTTAGTTACTTTGTGCAAAGTGTGTATTTCCTGTGTTTGTGTGCGTGTTTCTTATCTTTGGTTATGTGACAACTCATATTTTTGGGTCACTATTTAAACTCGAACTTTTACTATTCATTATCATAAATGTTACTATTCATTATCGTACTTTTAACTATTCATTATTTTTGCGTAAATAAAATTTTACGAGTATTATTTACGTACAACTTCATAAGTTAAATCGCGTAACCAAGAAACACCCTCCTGTGCACTATGACACTAGGCTAAATTTAGTCTACATATTTTATTGTGACAAATGGTAATTTTCACGTTGTTAATTAATATTATATGAGTATTAATTATTTTTAAGCTGAGCATTTCTAAGCGCATTTGCATATTTCTGAGTATTTTTGAGCATTTTTGGGAGCTGTCCCGCATACTGTAGCTTACAGTCACTGCAGAAAAAGTATATTTTTGTCACTAAGCCTAAATTATCCTATTTCTGATAGTTACTGACAAGTCTCGCAATTAACTGAGAACTTTCTCGCAATTTTCTGAAAAGCAACCGCACGCGCGTACCGACAGCCCAGTATACATGGTAACAGTCAAATAAATATATTTTTGAGTCAGTAATAATATTTTATTACATTTCTAACAAAAACATGGATAAAAACTTTATTTTACGTATACGTGTCCAAAAAGGTCAAACCGGGACTTTACGGTCACGTTTAAGCTCAAACCGACACACGATACACCAACACGGAGTAAAAATAAAAGTACCCCTCCCCAAATACACCCAAAACCGGCCTTATATGTTACATCCCCACTAGGTGCCAAAAACTTCACCACTAACTCCATTTCAAGCTTATATATATTACATGTTACTCTAAATGGCATAAAAACAAAACACTCTTATCCAAAATACACACACCAAACTTCCTAGATCATTTTTGTCTCTCAAAACCCACGGCTCAACATAATCCTCAAGAATCCATAAATTTTTTCAAGTTCAAGTTAATTGGGGTGCACATTTAGGAGTTTTGGGTTAATTAGAACGTGTTTTGGGTAAAATTTGTGCAATTTGGGTGTGTTCTTGAGCTACCTACACCTCGACATTCTTAAAGCTTTGTTGCGTGTCGGCGCGGTTGCACTATTTTTGTTGATTAGCAGATTGCTGTTGTTGAAAGGTGAGTTCATGGCCCCTACTTTTACTGGTTTTTAAACTGTTTTGGGGGATAATACATGCTTGTTTTAAACTAAATTCAAAGACTGTTTATTTGGCATATAAAATCTAGCATTGATTGTTTTTACTTGAAATGTGATTGTTGTTAAATGCTAGACTGTTTACTTGAATGCCCTATTTGGATGCATGATATATACATAGACCAGGGGTACTGGTCAGATATGTATAAGAGTGGTTTACTTGAATGCTTTGTATGTATACATGACATGTTCACAGACCAGGTGTACTGGACAGACCGGGTGTAACGGTCACATGACCAGGTGTAATGGTCACATTTCCGAGTGTAACGGACATACTACCAAGTGTAATGGTCATTATGAGTGCACTGATTAACCAAGCGATATAAGCTGATGTTCCACATTTATGCATACAAAAACCTATGAACTCACCAACCTCGTATTGACACTTTAGCATGTATTTTCAGGTTTAAAGCAATAATCTAGTTGTGGAGGCTTTCGGCAGGGCATGGCATGGTCATAGAAGACTCTGATATAATTGGGACCACTTAAAAATCTTTTATGGGCTTATATTTTCGCACCATTTTTGAGATGTTGTAAACAAATCATTTTTAAATATGAAATCTATTTTAAATGGTTGAGGTAAAACCATTATTTATACTTTGTGTTGTGATACCAATTTAGTAGCACCCAAACATGTATGCTTTCGCTAAACCAGATTTTGGGGGTGTTACAGATTGGCATCAGAGCCTAGGTTATAGAGAACTGGGTATTTTTAAAACCTAGACTATAACCGCTTTTACGAAAACTTAACCCTATGACCGCCACGTGCCTGCCTGCCAAGCTGATGCCTCATTGTGATTTTATTGCTAATATAATTGATGAGATGTGCAAACCGTTATCATATACGTATATCCATCTATTTTGGCTATCTACTATAAGTATCTTCGACATACTTATACACACGCATCATACTCGTCGTGGCATTACACATTTTCTTTACGCAATCTCATCAATCGTCCTCGAGTGTGGACATCCGCCTTAATTACTTAAGCAACTTTTAAAAAGTAAGGGACATATTATTGGTATAACTGAGCTGAGTATTCCAAAATTTATTGAACCTCGGTGGAATATAGACTGATCACCTATATTCGACCAGGGACAGTGGGACATAGCCTGATCACCTATGTCCGACTCAGAGGTAAATTTTGCAATAATCAGAGTGGTTATACTAGAATTATGTCCAGATTGATTTCCTACTTGATTTCTGAAAGCTTTAAAATTTCTGTGTGTACATAATCATTGCTTAACATGAACATTCACATCTACACACAACACACTGGCATCACGATATCTCATAAACCGTAATACACCTGGCACCACTATACTCCTCCATTTATATGGAATTTCTGATTGTCGCCGTCTGACCGTAATTTGCATCGGGTCGAGTTAGATCCGATTAGCACCGTTTGAATCCGAGTTACTTATTTGTAACCCTTAAGAGCGTTATAAGCCCGTCCGAGCTTACTGAAACGTTTGGGAATTGATTTTGGCTATGTTGGGATTTGATATTGGCTATGTTTGGATTGGTTTTGATTCTGATTGAATTCAGATTGTTTGATTTTGTGATTTTGGACGTCATCCAGGATTTGGATTTGTTATTCAGCTTTGTTTTGTTGTGGTTTCGTTACAGTCACCTCCACCTCAAACCCTACACTCAATTGATGTTGTACTTTCCGCGTTAAACACTAAGTACACTACTAAGACAACCAACCGATTGCTAGTAGCAATCAACATCCTCCTTCAGAGTCGTACTCTGAACCCGCAAAACTCCCCAACCAACAGCGATCCTAGGTCCACAAAATCTGGAGACTCCAACGTCATCCCCAGTATAGACTGGATGTCGAAATACCACGATTGTGGGATCCGTTACCACCCAGGCAAGGCAAATGTAATTGCCAATGCCCTCAGCAGAAAAGAGCGGATCAAACCCCTCAGAGTCAGATCATTAGGAATGACGATCAGTTCGCCTCTTCCTGCGAAAATTCTTGAGGCTCAGAGTGAGGCACTCAAGGATGAGGACCGACCACGCTAGAAAATTTACGGAATGCCAGGGAGTGAGAATGGCTTCGTAAAGAGATCCGATGGAGTCTTGTGTTATGGGGACAGGAGTTGGATCCTGCTACATGGAGAAATTCGTGATTTGATTATGCACGAATCCCACAAATCTAAGTATATCTTGTCAAATCTAAGTACATCTTGTTTCTGGGCTTAAACTTGTAGTTTAGCTTAATCTCATGACAGTTCTTATTTGATGAGTTGTGGGGTTAAGTTAGATTTCAGTTGAGGCTCAACTTAAACTACCGAAAATGTACTTAGATTTGAATAAGTGGTATTGGTGGCCAAACATGAAGGCCGAGATAGCTGAGTACGTCAGTAAATGTTTAACGTGCTTGAAGGTCAAGGCTGAACACCAGAGGCCATCCGGTCTGCTTGTTCAACCTGAGATCCCAGAATGGAAATGGGAGCGTATCACTATGGATTTTATCACCAAGTTGCCTAAGACGTCGAGCGGTTATGACACGATTTGGGTAATCGTTGACCGTCTTACTAAATCAACACATTTCCTTCCTATAAAGGAGAATGCCAGCATGGACAAACTCGCGCAGCTGTATGTGAAGGAAATTGTCGCAAGGCATGGTGTGTGTAACACCCCGACCCCACAAGGGTAGAGATATCACAAATACATGGTTTCATATCAGATAAACATAGCATACAATCAATAGTAATACAATGGTTCTCAAAGGTTACAAATGAAATCTTGCAATACAAGGGTTACAAAGGAAAATAAAAGCTGCCTATTAAATCCATAAGTACATCTCTTCTAATGGCTTCTACTCAAAGTCTTCTAAGTCCAAAAGTCTCTTCACTCATACCCAAACCCGTCGTCCTGCTTATAACCTGCCGCACACGAAAAGAAAACGTGCGGCTGAGCTTAAAAAGCCCAGTGAACAGATATAACGGAAACAAAGCAGTAGCATAATGAATAATACATGAGTAAAATGAGAATGGAAGCATGAATACATGGTGAGAATACAAGGTAAGAATACATGGTCAGAATACATGGTATCATAAGGGAAAGGACAAAGGTGCATGGTAAGGGAAGGTCAGTAATCCACTACGAGCCCATAACATGAAATCATAAGCATAATCATAATCATAAACATGTAGAGGGGAGACCTCTTAGTGTCCTGTAAACATGAGGGGTGTCCTCATCATGGGTATCCTGTAAATATGAGGGGTGTCCTCATCATGGGTTGGAGTAGCTAGCTCCCAGAGTGTGAAAGACGTGTATCGCACACACCATCAGTCACCATGAATAACATAACATAACATGAACATGAACAAATCTAGGATGCATCCATACGCCCCCGGTGGCCATAATCTGCCTCTACATAAACATGAATCATAAACATAAACGTGCAGGGACGGGACAGGTCATCACTCTTCTGCCCTAGAGTCATGCCATCGGTGCATCGACTGACATGGACATGAAACCCTCATGCCTAGTGAGTGGCTCGTAGTATCAAACTGAGGGTAAAGGTCAAGTATCATGAATCATGTATTAAGTTTACTTGCATAGGTCAATATCATGTTTCATAAGTTCATAATCATAGGTTCATAATCATGGTTCATAAGCAAAGGTTCATATGCAAGGTCAAAGTCAATCAGAATAAGAGTTCATGAGAATGAAGGCCTCTTAATAAAAAGGAAGCAGAATATCTGTACCTTAGCCGAGTCAAAACAAATCGAGGCCAAACGAAAGGAGAACGGTCATTCCCGCTTCACCGAACCTAGAAGGGAGTGGATTCGAATTAAGAAGAGTTCAAATCACGCAAGTTACCTCTTTTAGTTATCTTTCCATTATTAGTAACTTTCCACTTTAAGTAGCTTAAGCATTTTAGAAGACTTTCTATTTTTAGTAAATTTCCTTATTTAGAAGGTTTCAAATTTTAGAAGGTTTCCATAAATAGTACTTTCCAAAAATAGCAGGTTTCCATAATTAGCAGATTTCCAAAATTAGCAAGTTTTCACATATTAACATATTCATATAAGTTAGTTTTACATTAAATCAAGTTTCCATGGCCTCAAGTGTTAAGGATTTCATTTTGTGTAAGATTTCCAAGATTAGGGTTTTAATTGTAAAGTTTAGATAATTAAGGGTTAAATGTGTCAATTTAGCAAGTTAAGGGTCATAATTGAAAATAAACATATTATAACACATACGCATAAGTCACATAAGCCAAATATACCAGATTTACACTTTACACCCCTTTAGTTACAAAGGTTACAATTTAATCCTTTCATTATTCAATTTACCATAATTAAACCATTACTACTACAATTAACACATAAGTCACACAACTTACACAAATGACATAAACAGCCCCTACATCTTATTCCAGCCAAAACATGCATACCTTCATCATATTTACATTATTAGTCCCTCTAGTTATCATATTTACAATAAAAACCTTCTAATTATCAATTATCTCTTATGTTTCAGAATTTCAGCTTTTAAACAAAATCAGGTCACCAAAATACGAATTTTTATTCCATATTAGAACTCCAAAATAAAATTCACAAAAATTCACACATGTACTTAAATGTCTTTAGAACTCACACGAATTTTCCCAGAATTTATTAGCTAGTTTAACCCCACACGAAAAATACCCAAACTCAGACTACTCAGAAAACCGACCTGCAGCAGTACCCAAAAAGTATTCACTTGAGAGACCTACTAACACATCCAGGAAAAATTCACAAAAATTCATGGTATTACCTAACATATATAATTTCAACACTGCAAAGTTTTATGGCCCAATTCTTTATAGTTTGAAAATAAAAAATCGACAAAGTGGACTGATTTTCAGACTTCCAAATTCAGCTTCAGCACTTAATCCCACAAAAATCAAAAATACGACTAAATCAACTTGAAATCACTCCAAACCAATTGGAAAGCTTTACTAAGACATCAAACTGAGTTTACAAACAAAAATCATGAATTTAACCTTTACCAAACTCGACCCACAACAGTTACAAATTCGACCATCGTTTCAGTCCCAAATCAACCAATATCATAATTCATCCAAAGATCATAACCATCACATAATCATATCACCAAACATCATTTTAATCCATAAAAACAATAAGAACACTCATTTAACAATAAAACCATTCGAACCATATAAACATATTAAACCATTTTCCTTTTTATTCAACAATTAACAAACTAATCATATAATCATCATCATAATATCATCACGAACATGTTATCATCATAAATCTTTCGAAAACAATCAAGAACTCATACCTTCATGAAAAAGTCGAACCATGTATAGTCACCATATTCAATTTGTATCAATTTTAATTAACCAAATTAGTTACATGTTATACCAAAACAATCCAAATATCAAATTAAGCATACATAACATAAACCGTTCATCAAATTCAACATAAAAATTCATCTAGGACATTTATATGGATCGACCCAATTAAAAACCATGAAGAGGAAACCATTTTGATTCAAACAAACTACATTCTCATGCTACAAATGTTATCACCAACATGTTTTTATCATCCTTTTATCAAAATAATCAAAGTTTATCATTTTCCTCATTTTTACCATTTCATTCGATCCATGTATATGTATATATATCAATTCGTATTTTTTTAATTCTCACGTATTATGATAATCGTAACGAAAGGAAATTAAGGACATGAACAATAATCAAAATAGAAGATAACAAAACCTCTTATGATCAATGTATGTGTCGAATGGAAAAGAACACCAAGAACCAAGCCTCCAAATGCTTCCAAATAAATTCCTATGTGCACCAAATTCTCCCACGAACGCGTATGAATAATCACCAATGATCCAAGAGTAATATTTTGATGTATTGGTGGTTTATGGGTCGTTGACATGAAGAGGAGGAAGAGAAAATGGGATAAATTTTGTGTTTTAGGAATATAATGAAGAATAAATGAGATAAATGTATATTAATTATGATTAGAAGTATTTTAGGTAAATTTCCAATCATCCAAAAGGGGGGGGGGGGCGGAAATTAAGGTGATTAGAAGGGATAATCTTGATCATTTTATGTATAATATACATTAGGTTATAATATTGGTACCATTTATAAGTTGTGTACAAAGTTTCAAATGTTTTTGGACCCGTTAGGTCACGTAACGTGCAACATTAGTTTCTTTGTCCAAATTCCATATTCTTGAGTTCTTATAATGTTGTAGTAGTTCAAATGTCATTTACTTGAAGTTATATGTTCATGTTTGTGCTTGTACGATAACCGTTTTTGATTTAGTGCTTGTTTGGTAAACGTACACAATTCTTCAAAATTTCAAATTGGAGGGCATTTTTGTACTTTAAACGTATTATGGAAATGTGGGTTTTACAGTGTGCCTGTTTCTATAATCTCTGATCGAGACAGTCGATTCACGTCGAATTTTTGGAGGTCGCTTCAGGACGCGTTAGGAACCGACCTTGACATGAGTACAACTTATCATCCTCAGACTGATGGTCAGAGTGAGAAGACCATTCAGACATTAGAGGACATGCTAAGAGCCTGTGTGATTGATTTCGGGAACGGCTGGGATAGGCATTTGCCTTTAGTCGAGTTTTCCTATAACAACAGCTATCACACCAGCATTAAGGCTGCACCGTATGAGGCACTTTATGGTCGTAAGTGCAGATCGCCAATTTGTTGGGCTGAAGTAGGAGAAAGCCAACTTACCGGAATAGAACTAGTTCACGAGACCACTAAGAAGATCGTGCAGATTAAGAGCCAAATGCGAGCGGCTCGTGACCGTTGAAAAAGTTATGTCGACAAAAGGCGGAAACCCCTTGAGTTTCAAGTGGAAGACAAAGTGATGTTAAAGGTCTCGCCATGGAAAGACGTGATAAGATTCGGAAAGCGTGGTAAGTTGAACCCTCGCTATATTGGACCTTTCAAAATTCTCGCCAGGATCGGACCGGTAGCCTACCGACTCGAACTGCCATCTGAGCTCAGCACTGTGCATGACGTTTTTCATGTCAGCAATTTGAAAAAGTGCTTATTTGATGAAAACGCCATCATTCCTTTGGATGAGATTCAGTTTGATGAGAGATTAAATTTCATCGAGGAGCCGATTGAAATCATGGACCGGGAAATGAAACGGATAAAGCAGAGTCGTATCCCAAATGTGAAGGTCCGATGGAACTCTCGCAGAGGCCCCGAGTACACTTGGGAGCGAGAGGATGAAATCAAGCGAAAATATCCTCATCTCTTTTCGAATCCAACGAGTAACGTAAATTGAAATCCGGGACGGATTTCCCGATTAGATGGGGAGACTGTGACAAATGGTAATTTTCACGTTGTTAATTAATATTATATGAGTATTAATTATTTTTAAGCTGAGCATTTCTATGCGCATTTGCATGTTTCTGAGTATTTTTGAGCATTTTTGGGAGCTGTCCCGCATACTGTAGCTTACAGTCACTGCAGAAAAAGTATATTTTTGTCACTAAGCCTAAATTATCCTATTTCTGATAGTTACTGACAAGTCTCGTAATTAACTGAGAACTTTCTCGCATTTTTCTGAAAAGCAACCGCACGCGCGTACCGACAGCCCAGTACACATGGTAACAGTCAAATAAATATATTTTTGAGTCAGTAATAATATTTTATTACATTTCTGACAAAAACGTGGATAAAAACTTTATTTTACGTATACGTGTCCAAAAAGGTCAAACCGGGACTTTACGGTCACGTTTAAGCTCAAACCGACACACGATACACCAACACGGAGTAAAAATAAAACTACCCCTCCCCAAATACACCCAAAACCGGCCTTATATGTTACATCCCCACTAGGTGCCAAAAACTTCACCACTAACTCCATTTCAAGCTTATATATATTACATGTTACTCTAAATGGCATAAAAACAAAGCACTCTTATCCAAAATACACATACCAAACTTCCTAGATCATTTTTGTCTCTCAAAACCCACGGCTCAACATAATCCTCAATGATATGTGTCGTTTTACACATATCTTTTCGTCCAATTTTCGAGTCAAAACAACCAAAAACACTTTAAAACGATCAAATAATGTTAAAAATATCTTTAAGATGTGTTTTTGTGTATTCCATATGCAAAATGATTAAAAACGATTGAAAAACAAACAAAATTTGCATAAATGGCAAGTCTAGTCCCTCAAGCTTAAAAAAATAAAAAATAATAAAAAAAAAAAAATTTTGGTCCTTGGAATAATAAGCTTGGCAATTTTGGTCCCTGGATTAGTTTTGAAGATATGGCAGTAATGGTCCCCGAACTTTGCATGATTTACTCCTTTGGTCCTTGGTTTAAACTTAAATTTACTCTAAACACAACACAACCGGATCCCTTACCAGCCCACCCATTATCCCGTTAACCCTCACCAGCCCATTACACCTATAAACCCAACCCAACCCACACTTTAAACCGACCCAATCCCACCCTTTTATTAAAACTAAACACCGGGTAACAAATGTTTAGTCAAAATCCCCAAACCGGTCAAAATCCCTAATTTCATCAGCTTCTCTTGTCTTCTTCCTTGATCCCGCCAAGAACACAAGCAGCCAAACCATCACTATCCACTCCACTCCCCAAATTTTCACCCTTTTCACTACCTTCCCTTCTCCCTATTTCACTACCCTTTCCCCATTAAACCTTCTCCAAGCCAGGTCATCAATCCGTGGGATGTAGTGGGCGCTAAGACCAAAATAAAGGGCCAAGATCAAGTTAAAAATACATCCAACGGCGGGGAAAGTCAACAAAGAAGCACAAGTAACTTTTTGTGAAGATCTATCTCAGAGAAGAAACACAAAAGGAGGACCGAAGTATTTTATTTTTTTTCTTAGTAGTATAAATAGAGTAGTGAGGTTACTGTGGTAACCAGGATTAATTTAGCTTTAAAAATTCGGTATGTTTTTTATTTGTAATTTTCATTAAGCAGTAGATTTTAGTTTAGCTATTAGGAAGGTAATTTGTATTTCTTTAATTCGGTTGTAACTTTTACTCTTTATTTTAATATAAGTCCAAGTTTGTTGCTTTAGTTAGTTCTTCTGCTTCTGCTTAGTTAAAGTTTATTTCAGTTAGTTAGTTCTTATTGATTTTCATTTTATTTACTGCTTCTGCTTAGTTCGTTCTTGTTACTGCGTATTTTTTATGGTTTAGTTATTTAGTGTTTTTGAGGTGAATGCTCTTGTTCGAGTTTGATTTGGATCGGATTATGGTTATTGTTTGTGTTTGTGGAGAATAGTTTAGAATTACTGCTCTTGGTTTCTTTGTTCTGCTTTTAGTTTTAGTTTAGCTAAAGTCGTGAATGATTTAGTTTTAATTTAGCTTAAGTATTTTGTTTTGAACTTTGCCTAATTTTGTGCTGTAGTGAATGTTTGTGTACTGAGTATGCAAAATTTGTTGCTTTGAAAAGCCCAAGTAGCAGCCTGTACCATTCTTATCCTGCCTTTTTGATATCAGTTTTAGTAGTTTAGTAGGATTATTACATTTAAGTGCTTATTGTATCAGTAGAATTTTGTGAATTTAGTTGCCTGTAGTTGGTTTTGTAGCTGTTAGTTTAGGACAGCTTTTAAGTAGTTTAAAAGAATCAGCCATTTGCTTGTTCTCTCATTAGCTAAAGTTTGTTAAAATTAGTTGATATGTTTGAAGATTGTCTTGGATCTAAAAAGAGTTTTTGTGACTAAGGCTGTTACTAAGATTTGGTTGTTAAAATTTTAAATTTGTAGAAATTTCATCTTTAATTGTTAGGTTGTTGTCATCAGTAGAACTAAAGCTTACTATTAGTTGATATCTGCAATAGTTTTCTTTTAAACCTGTTTTTATTTCAGTTTAGAAATTTAAAATAGTTTAAATGGTTTTTAATTTATAAAAAAAAAAAAAAATTATTAAAAAGTCAAAAAAAAAAATGTTTTTCTTTTTCCAAAATTTTCTTTTTATATTTAGGTTGTAGGAAAATTAATTTGATACCCGTAGGATTTATATTTCGTAGATTTCATGTTTTAGTTTATAACGTTTACGTTTTTAATTGCGTTAATTGTTTTTAGTTGTATTTTACTTCCTAGCCTATTTATTGTTTTACGTAGTTGTAATCCAAATCCAAAATCTCTCAAATTTTTATATCTCAAACACGATTCACAAACCCGATTGCACAAATTCCATTCAACTCTCATCGGGGATAACGAACCGGGTCACACATACTTCACTTGTGTTTCCTTGGAAATAAATATGACTTGATTTTAACCGATCAAATTTTGGCGCCGCTGCCGGGGAGGGCTGTAGCGAATTTTTAAAATCTCGTTTGTCAAATCGTGTTTTATAAACTTTCTTTGTGAAGGTTTATAGTATATTTGTGTATATTTTCAAAAAAAAAAAAAAAAAAAAAAAAAAAAAAAAAAAAAAAAAAAAAAAAAAAAAAAAACACTCCAAACAAACACTTTGTCTAAGGTGTTTTACAAAAACAAAAGAAAATAAAATAAACATCCTCACTTCTTTGAAGTGTTGTAAACCATTCCGAATTTCCAACAAAACGAATCGTGAGTTAATTGTTTTTCGGATTATCTTGAAATTACAACCTATACAAGTGGTTTAAGGAGGTTTTGACATTAAATTGCAAACCGAAAAGAGATCCATTCTTCTCTTCCGCCGCTCTGCGAGTAATTTTAAGAGAAACGAGTTTCGATTGACGAATCGATCACAAAAAAAATATATATATATTGTGTAATTATCCTTAAAAAAGAAAAAAAAAAAGAGATTTTCGTTTTCAAAAATTTGTTTTTAAACTTTTGTTGTTTTATTGGTGCATGAGCACCCGTTCTTCCACACCCAATCTTTGTTCACCCGTTTCTAATCCCGAAAGAATTATTCGCCGAAATCGACGTCTTGATTTTCAAGACGTTGAGAATATGGCTGCTGATAATAACGCGGGTAATAATGGGCCAGCTCCCGATCTCCGAACGATGGAGGAGTTGTGCCAACCGACCATGCAAGGACGGGGCGGACCTATTGCTCCCGTCAATATCCAAGCCGCGGATTTTGGACTTAAACATCATATGATCCAACAAGTCCAAACTTCGTGCCAATTTCACGGTTTACCGGGTGAAGATGCAAACAAGCATCTCGATAAATTCATTACGGTAACCCAAAGCATGAAACAACAAGGTGTCACCGATGACGCCCTTCGCTTGTATCTTTTTCCTTATTCATTGACGCATCATGCCACCGCTTAGTTTGACCGTCTTCCCAAGAATTCAATTCATAGTTTCGATGAAATGACTTCAAAATTCTTGGCAAAATATTTCCCACCATCAATGGTGACGAAGTTAAGGAATGATATAAGCAACTTTCGCCAGCTTCCCGATGAATCTTTATTCGAAGCTTGGGAACGTTATAAGCTATCTATTGATCGATGTCCTAATCATAATATGTTGCTTGTTACCATAATAGACACATTCTATAATGGTTTAACATTACGACATCGTGAAACGATCAATGCTGCGGCCGGTGGTACCTTTATGAAAAGGCGACCCGAAGAGTGCTATGATTTAATTGAAAATATGACCGCCCACCACAATTATTGGGATTCCTCTGCCGAGAGGAGTGAGTCATCTAAATCTATCACTACGGACTCTTCATCCGAGATAGCTTCACTCACTAAAAGAATGGATGATTTATCCACTGCTGTTTTGAGGCTACATCAAAATAACATTCAAAACCAAACTCAACAAGCAAATGTGGTGAATCAAAGCTGTGTAACATGTGGTGGTCCACACCCATATTTCGAGTGTCCAGCCACCAATGGCAACACTCAAGAGAACGTTTATGCTGCTTCGGGATCCTACAATTCGGGAGGTAATTCTTACCAACCCCAAGGAGACCGTAATCTTCTAAGCTATCGCTCCAACAATTATCTTGGACCACCCGGTTTCAACCCCCAAAATCCAAATGGGCAAAACCGAAATGCCCAATTTAACCAAAACCAAGGTCGGGTGAACCAAAATTTCCAAAACCAAGGTTTCCAAAATCAAGGTTTTCAAAACCAAGGTAATCACCAAGGTTTTCAAGGAAATCAAAACCGTGGTCAAAATTTCAATCAAAATTTGGGAAATGTTCAAAACCGTGGACAAAATTTTAATCAAGACCAAGGTTTAAACCAAAATCAAACGTCCACGGAGGAATTATTGAAACAATTCATGATATCCCAAAATGAAACCAATCGGTTGATGGCCACTCAAATAAATGAAATCAGAAAGTCTTTAAATGATCGACCCTCGGGCTCGGGAACTCTTCCTAGCAACACGATCGCTAACCCGAGGGGCGATGTGAAGGCGATCACAACAAGGAGTGGTGTCCAATATAATGGACCCAAAATTCCAACTACCTCTTCTTCTCTTCCTCCAAAGGTAGTTGAAATTGAGACCAAGGAGACAACGGACAAGGTGCATTCTACAAGCTCACGAAGTACCGCACACGTCCAACCTTCGGTAATCCCAACCCCAATTCCGGAACCCGATGTTCCGAAGACAAATCCAAAGCCTTCAATACCATATCCTTCAAGGCTTAATGATCAAAAGCTTAAAGAGAAAAACAATGCACAAATGGAAAAGTTCTTCCAAATCTTCAATGAGATGCACTTCGACATAAGCTTTGCTGATGCTCTCGTTCTCATGCCAAAGTTTGCAACTACACTCAAAGGGTTGTTAAGCAACAAGGATAAGTTAGTCGATATGGCAAAAACCCCATTAAACGAGCAATGCTCGGCGGTCATCCTCAAGAAGCTTCCCGAAAAGCTTGGAGACCCCGGCAAGTTCTTAATCCCGTGTGATTTCTCGGGGATGGTGAAATGCTCCGCCTTGGCCGATCTTGGCGCAAGTATTAACCTCATGCCGCTCTCGATATGGAAAAAACTATCTCTTCCAAAGCTTACATCCACGTGCATGACACTCGAGCTAGCGGATCGTACCACTACTTATCCGCTTGGAATAGCCGAGGATGTTGTCGTGAAAGTGGGAAAGTTCCAATTTCCCACAGATTTTGTTGTTGTAGACTTCGATGCCGATCCACGAGTTCCACTCATTTTGGGTAGAGCTTTTCTAAGAACGAGTCGTGCTCTTATTGATGTGTACGCCGAAGAATTAACCATTCGTGTTGAAAATGAAGAGATCACGTTCAACATTAATCATGGGTCTAATTGCAACGTTGCTACTATTGATAAAAAATCTGAAAAAATTGATTCAAAACTTTCAAGGTTCACGGTCAAAAGTGTTGCACAAAAACGTTCTGAGCTCAAGGCAATGAACATAGCCCCTGGTTCAAGTGAATGGTTCAAAAGTTGTAATGCGGAAGTTAAGAGTGTTTTTGATTACGATGAACACGAATCTGAGGATACAACGGAAGTGGTAAAAACTGCTAGCTCTAAGAGCACACCACTTGCCCCACCTTCAGAATCGGTTTGTCGTATTGATATTGCCAAAAATCCCACTCTTACTTCCACATCACTCATTTCCGACTCTTCTCCTCCGTTTGAGGAAAGTGATATTTCTAAGGAAGAATTCGAGGTCTTCTTGTTTGATGCTCAAATTGTTGAGCCCGATGTTGATCCGGGGGGAGATGGCCCGATTTTAGAAAAAATGATTTTTGATGAACCATTGTTTGCTCTCCCCCCAAAGGATGATGTTGTTGTGGAAAAGCCGTCTTATCTTTCCGAGCTCGAGCTCGAGGATGCTTTTCCAGAATTAGAGAGTTTTGTGTTTAATGATCAAGAGGAGAGAAGTGGCAATCCCACTCCTCATCCGGATTATTCACTCTCGGCTTATGAAGCCTTTCGTTTTGATATCGATCATTTGGAAGAGACGGGGAGTGTAAATACCACTCCCCATTCTTATATGTCTCTCCCCGAGTATGATGTATTTCATTTTGATGAAAATGATCGATATCATGAGGAGTTCTCGGTTGAATTCCCTCATGTGATATCTCCTCCTGAATATGATCATTTTTGTTTTGATCTGGAGGATGATTCTAGTGTGGGGGGAGGTGTGTTCAAAGATTTACTTCTTGAAGATTTTATCCCAACCCTCCCTCCCGTTGAAGCCGATGATGCTTCTGATGATGAAGAGTTTTACATGATAATAATAAAAATCTTGCTTCTCTTCATCACATATGGTGTGATTGCTCTTTCCCTTTTCTCCTACGGGAATGAGGACACCATATTTGACCCCGGTATCACCCTTAATAGTTTCTTCTATTGAAATACCGCGGGTTTTATCTCATCGGTGTGGAACTTTCTCATGTTCAAATGTTTATCCAAACAATTTGAATGAAAGTCCGATTGAGATTGGTTTCCACTTGCTTCCCCATGGACAAATGAATTCGGGGTCGAGTCAAGCTAGCGACTCGGTTAACAAAAACAGTAGCACACCATATGGGTTTTCACCCATATTTCTGACTTCTTTCTACTTTCTACCACCCTAGTGTGGGGGAGATGCCCCGCTGTTGTATATAAATTTCAAAAAAAAAAAAAAAAAAAAAAAAAATAAATAAATAAAAATTTGCAAACACAAAAATAAAATAAATGGCCCGTAATATTTCCCTTTTACGTTCTCAGTTTCGGCATAACAGCCGGTACTTTGAATATTGAGGACAATATTCATTTCTAGTGTGGGGGGAATTCTCACGAATTTAATCACGTATATATACCATCTAATTCCCCCATTTTTGGCCAAAAATTTTTTTTGGTGTAAGTGTTTTGCACTTACACAACAAATGGTTATCAGTCCACCATGTCTAACACACAAAAGGATTGGCTAATCCAAGAGCAAACGGTTCTTGGTAAAGATATATCAAATCCGTTTACGGCTTACAATTTGCCAAAAATTGTATGGTATTCGACTCACCATATCCTAAAAAGATGAAGAGTTGGCTAGCCCGCAAGATTATGGCTTGTGGTAAAGGCAGTTGGAAAACCATAATTGGTCATCAGCTCACCAAAGATAATAAGTGGTTTTATCTAAGAGTTGGCTAGTCCAGAAGCAAACGGCTTCTGGTAAAGACAAATCAAATCCGTTGGCAGCTGATGATTTGCTCAAAATCATATGGTTATCAGTGTACCATAGTTCTTACTTGAACTGAAACATTTGGCTACTCCAGAGGTGATGGCTTCTGGTAAAGAGATACATCCATCAACTTTTCATAAAAAATTGCTAGGGACTAGCAATTGCTCAGTGTGGGGGATTTGATATGTGTCATTTTACACATATCTTTTCGTCCAATTTTCGAGTCAAAACAACCAAAAACACTTTAAAACGATCAAATAATGTTAAAAATATCTTTAAGATGTGTTTTTGTGTATTCCATATGCAAAATGATTAAAAACGATTGAAAAACAAACAAAATTTGCATAAATGGCAAGTCTAGTCCCTCAAGCTTAAAAAAATAAAAAATAATAAAAAAAAATAAATTTTTGGTCCTTGGAATAATAAGCTTGGCAATTTTGGTCCCTGGATTAGTTTTGAAGATATGGCAGTAATGGTCCCCGAACTTTGCATGATTTACTCCTTTGGTCCTTGGTTTAAACTTAAATTTACTCTAAACACAACACAACCGGATCCCTTACCAGCCCACCCATTATCCCTTTAACCCTCACCAGCCCATTACACCTATAAACCCAACCCAACCCACACTTTAAACCGACCCAATCCCACCCTTCTATTAAAACTAAACACCGGGTAACAAATGTTTAGTCAAAATCCCCAAACCGGTCAAAATCCCTAATTTCATCAGCTTCTCTTGTCTTCTTCCTTGATCCCGCCAAGAACACAAGCAGCCAAACCATCACTATCCACTCCACTCCCCAAATTTTCACCCTTTTCACTACCTTCCCTTCTCCCTATTTCACTACCCTTTCCCCATTAAACCTTCTCCAAGCCAGGTCATCAATCCGTGGGATGTAGTGGGCGCTAAGACCAAAATAAAGGGCCAAGATCAAGTTAAAAATACATCCAACGGCGGGGAAAGTCAGCAAAGAAGCACAAGTAACTTTTTGTGAAGATCTATCTCAGAGAAGAAACACAAAAAGAGGACCGAAGTATTTTATTTTTTTTCTTAGTAGTATAAATAGAGTAGTGAGGTTACTGTGGTAACCAGGATTAATTTAGCTTTAAAAATTCGGTATGTTTTTTATTTGTAATTTTCATTAAGCAGTAGATTTTAGTTTAGCTATTAGGAAGGTAATTTGTATTTCTTTAATTCGGTTGTAACTTTTACTCTTTATTTTAATATAAGTCCAAGTTTGTTGCTTTAGTTAGTTCTTCTGCTTCTGCTTAGTTAAAGTTTATTTCAGTTAGTTAGTTCTTATTGATTTTCATTTTATTTACTGCTTCTGCTTAGTTCGTTCTTGTTACTGCGTATTTTTTATGGTTTAGTTATTTAGTGTTTTTGAGGTGAATGCTCTTGTTCGAGTTTGATTTGGATCGGATTATGGTTATTGTTTGTGTTTGTGGAGAATAGTTTAGAATTACTGCTCTTGGTTTCTTTGTTCTGCTTTTAGTTTTAGTTTAGCTAAAGTCGTGAATGATTTAGTTTTAATTTAGCTTAAGTATTTTGTTTTGATCTTTGCCTAATTTTGTGCTGTAGTGAATGTTTGTGTACTGAGTATGCAAAATTTGTTGCTTTGAAAAGCCCAAGTAGCAGCCTGTACCATTCTTATCCTGCCTTTTTGATATCAGTTTTAGTAGTTTAGTAGGATTATTACATTTAAGTGCTTATTGTATCAGTAGAATTTTGTGAATTTAGTTGCCTGTAGTTGGTTTTGTAGCTGTTAGTTTAGGACAGCTTTTAAGTAGTTTAAAAGAATCAGCCATTTGCTTGTTCTCTCATTAGCTAAAGTTTGTTAAAATTAGTTGATATGTTTGAAGATTGTCTTGGATCTAAAAAGAGTTTTTGTGACTAAGGCTGTTACTAAGATTTGGTTGTTAAAATTTTAAATTTGTAGAAATTTCATCTTTAATTGTTAGGTTGTTGTCATCAGTAGAACTAAAGCTTACTATTAGTTGATATCTGCAATAGTTTTCTTTTAAACCTGTTTTTATTTCAGTTTAGAAATTTAAAATAGTTTAAATGGTTTTTAATTTTATAAAAAAAAAAAATTATTAAAAAGTCAAAAAAAAAAAAAATGTTTTTCTTTTTCCAAAATTTTCTTTTTATATTTAGGTTGTAGGAAAATTAATTTGATACCCGTAGGATTTATATTTCGTAGATTTCATGTTTTAGTTTATAACGTTTACGTTTTTAATTGCGTTAATTGTTTTTAGTTGTATTTTACTTCCTAGCCTATTTATTGTTTTACGTAGTTGTAATCCAAATCCAAAATCTCTCAAATTTTTATATCTCAAACACGATTCACAAACCCGATTGCACAAATTCCATTCAACTCTCATCGGGGATAACGAACCGGGTCACACATACTTCACTTGTGTTTCCTTGGAAATAAATATGACTTGATTTTAACCGATCACTCAAGAATCCATAAATTTTGTTCAAGTTCAAGTTAATTGGGGTGCACATTTAGGAGTTTTGGGTTAATTAGAACGTGTTTTGGGTAAAATTTGTGCAATTTGGGTGTGTTCTTGAGCTACCTACACCTCGACATTCTTAAAGCTTTGTTGCGTGTCGGCGCGGTTGCACTATTTTTGTTGATTAGCAGATTGCTGTTGTTGAAAGGTGAGTTCATGGCCCCTACTTTTACTGGTTTTTAAACTGTTTTGGGGGAGAATACATGCTTGTTTTAAACTAAATTCAAAGACTGTTTATTTGGCATATAAAATCTAGCATTGATTGTTTTTACTTGAAATGTGATTGTTGTTAAATGCTAGACTGTTTACTTGAATGCCCTATTTGGATGCATGATATATACATAGACCAGGGGTACTGGTCAGATATGTATAAGAGTGGTTCACTTGAATGCTTTGTATGTATACATGACATGTTCACAGACCAGGCGTACTGGACAGACCGGGTGTAACGGTCACATGACCAGGTGTAATGGTCACATTTTCGAGTGTAACGGACATACTACCAAGCGTAATGGTCATTATGAGTGCACTGATTAACCAAGCGATATAAGCTGATGTTCCACATTTATGCATACAAAAACCAATGAACTCACCAACCTCGTGTTGACACTTTAGCATGTATTTTCAGGTTTAAAGCAATAATCTAGTTGTGGAGGCTTTCGGCTGGGCATGGCGTGGTCATAGAAGCCTCTGATATAATTAGGACCACTTAAAAATCTTTTATGGGCTTATATTTTTGCACCATTTTTGAGATGTTGTAAACAAATCATTTTTAAATATGAAATCTATTTTAAATGGTTGAGGTAAAACCATTATTTATACTTTGTGTTGTGATACCAATTTAGTAGCACCCAAACATGTATACTTTCGCTAAACCAGGTTTTTGGGGTGTTACATTTATGCATTATAGTTTCCTTACAATCATATTTTAAAAGTCCTACTATTATTTTTCCATTTTTACAGAAACCTTGCACAATTTACGTTCTACACGTCTATGAACTACGTTTTTAATTTTTACAATGTTTTAACAGTCTGATAAGCTCGTGTCTCATTAAAAATACTAAAATTAATTATTTTACCAAGTTATAATATTTTTTATAAGTTTTTGAATTTTTACGTTACCGGTATTGCGTCTTTCGCATTTTAAAACTTACACGCGTGCAATACTTACCCAATACCCGCACCACCTTTACCAAATACCCTGAATACTTATACACTATTAATATTTTCTCATTTATCCTCATTGTTTATTTAAACAAAATGAAACAAAAAGTCTTATAACTTGATTTTTTATTAAACAACTAGACATGAAATCTTGTGAAAATCTAGTAACTTTCAAAAAGTCATGACCAACCTTTTTTTTCTTGCTTTTCTTCCTCTTTCACGCCACCTTCCACCATTCCCTTCAGCCCACCTTCATTAAAACTCTTGTCTCCTTGTCTTTAGATATTTCAACAAGTCTTGCACTCCTTTTCTATATATAACTACTACTCTTTTCTTTTTCTCATATAACTTCATCAATTCAAACACACATAAGCTTCTCTTTCTTTCTCTATATACAACACATACTCCTTTCTCACTTGCTTTAGTCATGACAGCAGCACAAAGGGGAAAAACAATGGCAAGTTTTGGGTTTTTGATCATTTAGGATAAGTGTTTAGGGGTAAATTAGAAGCTTGGTTTGATAATTATCACCTAATGTAGTCTCATCTTTCAGATAATGACCACAATTATCTTTACAACTGATGATATCAAATAACTATATTTTATTGGCATCATTTATCCTATGGTATTTGCTTGTTTTATATTATTCTATATAAGAATTGATACTTAATCGCTTACTTTTGTAAATCTCGGTTATAAACAAGCATTTGGTGAAAGTTAACTATTTTGGACGTAAATTGGAGCAAAATGGATCAAGATGAAAAAGTCTACTGAACTGAAGGAAGATACGCCGTATCATTCTAAACAGATACGCCGTACATCAAGACTTAGACGATTATGAAGACCATTGCCTGACTTTGAAGCATACGCCGCATGGATTTCCCATACGCCGTATATGAAACCTTGTTCAACGTAAGAAGATCTGACTTATCCTACTCCAGATACGCCACATGACATTTCATAGATGCGGCGTATCAATCTCAAGACTTCACCAGAGAATCCAAGTTACTAAAGAAACATGCACCGCATGAAGATTGAAGGTGCGCCGTATCCTTTGACGGTGTATGAATATTCCAGAATATAATAATCTTGGACCCCACGTGTAGCTACCTAGATGCGGCGTATCAACTTAATAGATACGCCGTATCGATCCTATTATCAGAATGTATAAATACCCCATTTGTCTGCCATTCGATATACAACTTTTAACCACATAATTTTACCATAGAAGGCGACGAATTGACAGAACAAGACACAACCAGAAGGAAGAATTCAGAGCTATAAGAAGGTCCTGCTAGTACTTTAATTCATAAGAAGACTCATTTATTTGTATTAGCAATCTGTTAATCATTGAGTTAGGGTCTTTTTCACTATTTTATCAGACTTAATTGTTTCCAGCTTTTATACAGAGTATTTGATGTTTTATTGGTTTCTTATGCATATGTTTTGATTACATATTGAGTTTATCGTGCCTTGTCGACCTTAGGCTCGCACAATTACTTCATTAACATCGTTTGCACAGTTAATGTAAGCCTGTAAAAGGGATAAATAATACATAAACCTAGTAATCATTAAGTTGCACGCATATACTAAGACTCCACTGAGAGAGAATAGATTTTAGTACTCATCTTATACAGCTAAACAACTAAACGTGTGACAAGTTTTCCTACTATCGGCCAGGCCTCTTATCTGCATTTGTCTTCTATCTGTGTACGTGTGTGTCAATCATCTTAATTAGTTTAATTTATAGTTATACTTAATCTACTAATCGTGCCAGTCTCTCAGGATGAAAACCCCCTTGCGTTAGATTAGGTTTAATTAGAACTAACTTTAGGATTAAAATACTGATAGATACTTAGGTGTTAACGTTCCACTCTTAGTGATCGACACTCTACTTACCAAATAGCCTACATTGATCGGGTATACTGCCCATTAGTGTTTGTTATAGGTTAAGTCGGCTAAATATAAATGTAAAACTTGATAACAATAAAAACCTATACACAACGAAGCACATCAACAACTATTTTGTTGTTGCTGGTGTCGAGTTAGCCAAAAATATTTACCCTGCTACCCGACCTTATTTAGAATTCGGGTTATTCAGGTTGACTCGAATAACCTGAATAATATTATTGCCTCGAGTAATCCGTTCCGAATAGACTTAGGGGCTGTTTCTTTTTTTTCCTGTTTCTAGTTAGTGTCTGTGTGGATATATGTGTCCTGTTTCTAGTTAGTGTCTGTATGGATATATGTTGTTTCTTTTTTATGCTTAATTGACCATCTTAATACGAGTTTTTTCCCGAACTAGTGTAGGTGGAAAAAATTTATAAAAATTCGAAAAATTTATGAAAATTCGAAAAAATTTATAAGAATTTTAAAAAAATTCGAAAAATTTTAAAAATTCAAAAAATTCGAAAATTTTATAAAAAATTATAAAAATTCGAAAAAACTTATTAAAATTTTTAAAAAATTCAAAAAATTTGTAAAAATTTATAATTTTTTAAAAATTCAAAAAAATTATAAAAATTCGAAAAAAAGTTTAAAAAATTCAAATTTTTTATAAATTTTTTTGACTTTTTATAAATTTTTATAAATTTTCGAATTTTTGAATTTTTATAAATTTTTTGAATTTTTATAAATTTTTTATAAAATTTTTGAATTTTTTATCAATTTTTCGAATTTTTATAAATTTTTTTGAATTTTTATAAATTTTTTGAATTTTTATAAATTTTTTTAATTTTTAAAATTTTTCGAATTTTTTTAAAATTTTTATAAATTTTTTCGAATTTTTAAAATTTTTTTGAATTTTTATAAATTTTTTCGAAGTTTTCTAAATTTTTCAAATTTATTTTTTCCACCTACACTAGTTAGGGAAAAAACTTGTATTAAGACGTCCTGGATAGAAACAGCATCAAATTTTGCCCCCTTTCACATTAAGGATTCTCTTTTGCAATAAGTTAAAAAGAAACACCAAAGTTTCCTGTTTCCAGCCAGTTTTGTAACCCCCTACTTCCAATGTATAAAATTACATATCATTAGACCTTAGACAAACTAGTTTTCTTGTGAAATTAAAGTTCATTAAATTTGACTAGGAAAAGCAATGAGAAGAGATCATTTACATACTAAAAATTTTCTGATGTCAATGAACAAATTTCAGACACATTTTTTCAATTGACAAAAAAAAGTTAGAGATTAACTAATATTTTAATTAAAAATGCTTTTACACACATCTTTGTATAATTTAAATATCTAATAAACTGTTAATCGTTAAAAAAAAAAAAAAAAAAAAAAAAAAAAAAAAAATGTGACGCGCATTTATTATTTTTCTATAAACGGACACTTTCATATAATTTCAACAATTTTTTTTTTTTTTTTTTTTTCACTTTTTTTTAGTATTGGTATTCACATAATATATCACATATGATTTAACGCTAATTTGAAATTTGAAACACAAAACAACTGTTTTAAAATTGACATACTTATTTGTGTATAAATTAGAAAGTTTCTTTGCTTTTTGCAATGCAAACCACATATTCATGGCTTTTCAAGCATTTAACACACATTGTGTTGGGAATTAAATCTTCTAAAGATTAGTATCGGGAATTAATCTTTCATAAGGTCAGTTCTGCTCAAAGAAATACTCTAAGTGTCATTCTACTGCTAGTGTATTTCATTCTACTGCTAGTGTTAGAGATTCTGCTGCCGCAAGCATTCTACTGGTAGTGCATCAGATACTGCTGTTGAAGAGATAAGTGTCGCGTATTCTACTGCTAGATGGATAAGTATACAAAGATATTTTGTATAAAAGTCAAAGATATACGGTAGATAATATCTTTGATAGATGTTCAGTCAACAAGTTGTGTACACAGATACAAGTTGTATCTTAAGGACTGACACACTCAAGCAAAGCAAGTAGTTCGACAAGACTTATCATTTATTGTAAAGATCTCCTTAGTTGTATAAAAGGAAGATCTTATTTTAGTTACAAAGTGTGTTGATTGTGTTGAAAATAGACTAACCAAGTGAAAAATTTGTAACTAGTCTAATACTAAGAAAACATACATTGAGTTGTTCATAACAGAAAATAGTTTTCTTTGTAATAGAGATTCAAGGTTTTGTAACCCTAGTGATAGTGAAGATCACTCGTATTATTCTCAATAATATTGAATCGTTTGGTGTTAACATTCATTGTTCATTATCAAATTCAACAACCACCACTGTTCCATTTCCAATAATCAATAACCTTCTAAGTGTGGTTAAGTAGATTCCGCATACTTAATCATATTCACTCAAAGTATCACATACACTCGTTATAAAGGACTAACATCCTATTAAGTGTATCGAATCCTCTCAATTAGTATCAGAGCAAGGCTGATATCTTTGATTTAGAAGAAGAAAAAGAAGAAATGGACGTTGAATCTATTCAGACAAATGTTGCTGCAAAGTTACCAATGCTCAAACATAATGAGTTTGAGATGTGGAGGCTGAGGATAGAGCAGTATTTCCAAGTGCAAGATTATGCACTTTGGGAAATTATTGAAGATGGAAACTCCTTTAAACCTACAACCTCTACATCAACAGTTGAAGGTAAAATTGTGACAACTTTGAATACCAAACCAACAACTTCAGAAGATAGAGTCAGAAAGAAGAATGACCTCAAGGCCAGAAGTATGCTGATGATGACCATTTCAAATGATCAACTTTTAAACTTCAGCAAGTTCAAAGATGCAAAGTCTTTGTTTGAGGCCATTATTGCAAGGTATGGTGGGAATGAAGCCACCAAGAAGACCCATAAGACTCTTCTCAAACAATAGTTTGAAAACTTCTCCTCAACCAACAATGAATCACTAGACCACATGTTTAACAGGCTTCAGAATATTGTGAGCCAACTTGCTATTCTTGGGGTTGAAATACCTCAAGAATATTTTGTAACACCCCGTGACCAAAAACGACCAAAAACGTGGAAATTTTTCGCAAAAACACACCCAGAAACTGACATCCGGTTACTCTTTTACAAACTGACAAAATTTGGTACACATTCAGCCATTGAGGCTATTTTTAGATGAAAGTAGACTCGATTAGCTTCGAAACGATAGGTCACACGACCCGTTTCGACTTACGGATCAAAAGATACAATTTTTCGAAAACTGCCAAAAATCTGCACAGTCGGCTCTGACAGCGTCAAGCCCAAGCCTGACAGCGTCAAGCCTTGATAGGCCAGACGAATTTTTTGAGTTTAAAGGGTGACGGCGTCAAGAAGGCCATCATGAACAAAACTGCAGTTTCACCATCAAGCCTTGATAGGCCAGAGAATTTTTGGAGTTTAAAGGGTGACGGCGTCAAGAAGGCCATCAAGAACAAAACTGCAGTTTCACCAGGCCCGCTCAGAAACCCGACCTCCCGGACTCGAAACTTGACCAAACTTTCCAGAATTCTTTAGTATATCGATAAGATCATTTTCATACAAAAACATTACCCGTTTGACCACCCAAAATAGTACCTTAAAATTTGACGGGTTATGCATAAAACTCATTTCGACCCATTGACACCCAAAACCACTTAGACCACTTCATTTACCCACCATATCCAACCCAAACCTATAACTTATCATACTCAACCTGTCTCAAGTGTCCATGACCCGATCAATAACCAAAATGGGTAAGAACTAGCTTATACCAAACATCCCCTTAAACAATCTTTCAAAAACACATTTTATACATAAATGCACAAACTATAGATATCCAATTTGACTTCTTCACAACATAACATTCCTAACATATTAAAAGAGTGTTGGTACATTGACATGACCCATAACTTCCCAAAATGGGTGAGATTGGCTAAATGCCAATCACCCTCTTTACTACCATTATAACCATGTAGCATATGGACTTCTTGACATGTACATAACTTGACTCTTGAACTAACATAGAAAATGACCGTTGACTACCAAAATGACCATATGAAAGGAAATATACCCAAAACATGAAAAGACACGTCGGGGGCTTCCAACTTCAACACGCTTGGTCCAAAAGAAAACGGTCTTCTACTACATAATCACTTACACCTTTTCCTTACCTTTGCTCGGTCCTTCAACACCTATCAAGAAAAACATCACAACTAAACACATAAGCAAAACGCTTAGTAAGTACATGGCATAACAAGCTAACATTATATATATAACCATAACTAGTCTAACCACTAGTTAAGCTAGCGATATAGGGGCACTTACCTCGCATCGACATAGTCGACCTAAACACGATCAACCCGTAAGGTTGAACCTCATCCCATAGTTAGCCTAATGACTAACTAAGCTACATCTAGAATGGATCCATACTAGCTAACGCACCCTATACCCTATACTTCACCATTATCATGTAAACAAACATGATAAAGCTAACACAATAAACATTATCATACCAAAATATGATAAAGCTAAACAAGACATGTTATAACCAATGTACTTACCTTGATTCTTAAGCTCAATCACACTAACAATAGCTTCCCCACTTATTACTTGCTTCCTATAACACAACCATCTCAAATTAGAGACTAATTAACTAGCTAATCATGATTTATCAACACTTGATCATTATGATCAAACATGAACCCTAATTTTACAATTTGGGGAAGAACACTTACTTGATGGGAAATGCAAATTAAAGCTTCCTAAAGTATTGGAATTACTTGACAATGATCAATATAGCTTGAATGATAACAAATGAGCTTCCCCCCTCTTTTCTCTTATGAGCCGATCTTCACAATGGCCAAAAGAAAGTCCTGGACATTTCTAAAATAATCTAGACTAGTATATTTAATTAATGGACTTTGCCCAATTGGCAATCTTAACCCTTCTAGTTTCATTCTTTCTAACTTACCACTCACCTTTATTTATTTAGCTAACATATATCACAAAACTAATAATATACAATACATATTATTTACATAACTAGTACCTTATCGGGATATGGGTGTAAAAGATTTAAACTCAAAATTTCTGAGAAGCTTACCTGAAGAGTGGGTTATGCATGTTGTTGTCTGGAAGAACAAGCCAGACCTTGACCACATGGAACTTATGGACTTGTATAGAAACTTTAAGATTGTGGAACATGATTTGAAGAAAACTGGAGGTACTAGTTCTAATACTGGGAATATGGCATTTATGTCATCTCCTAGTACCTCAAATCCAGTTGAAGAGGTGAAGGTTGATGGTGGTGTTGGTGCTGCTAGTTCATCAAGCAGTACCATTGGTATAATGGATGAGCAGACTTGTTGTGCATTTTTAACAATTCGAAATGATGGGTCCATGCTTACACATGAAGACCTCCAAGAGATCAATGATGATGATCTGGAGGAAGTGGACCTAAAATGGCAAATTTCTCTTCTTAGCATGAGGGCTAAGAAGTTCTATCAAAGGACGGGGAAGAAGCTCACAATCAGCAGCAATGATACTGCTGGTTTTGACAAGTCAAAGATAGAATGCTACAACTGCCACATGATGGGGCACTTCTCAAGAGAATGTAGAAGGCCAAGGCAGCAAGATAGCAAGAACAGAGGTTTTGGAAGCAAATCCAAAACAGGGGAGGTTTCTGAGCCAAACTTAAAAGCTATGGTAGCTATTGATGGCTTAGGTTTTGATTGGAGCTTCATGACAGATGAAGAAGAAGCTTCTTCTCAGATGGCACTTATGGCTTTTTCTGCTACTGAGGTACAATCTCATAAAGCTTGTTCAAATACTTGCATTGCTCTTACAGAACTACAAACTTTAATCAAACATTATGATGATCAAAAGAAAGAGCTAAGCACAACTCATCAAGACTTAATAAACTATAAGTGTGGTTTAGCTACCTTAGAGAAGCAGATCATACACTATAAAGAAAATGAATTTGCTTTTTCAGATGACAAAGCTCTTCTTAAGCAGGACATATTCTTTAGAGATGCAGAAATTAAGCTTTTAAGAGATGCATATGATAGGATCAAAAAGGATAATGAAAACATTCACTTAAGTGTAGAAACACTATAACATGCATCTAAGGGTGTAACTAACATGATTGAATGTCAGGTGATCAATAAGGAAAAGTCTGGGTTAGGATATAATGATGTCCCACCTCCTTACAGAGGAATTCCTACACCCCCAGGGATTGACCTAGAACATTCAGGCTTAGCTGAATTTCAACAACCTGAGCTACAATATGGTGTTCAGCCAAAAGCAAAGTTAGTTGTTGATGAACCTAAGAAAGTAAGTGAGAGTTTATGTAAAACTTCACTTCCTGAGGACAAGGTGTCCTCTGATAGAAGATCAGATAAAGTCATCATTGAGGACTGGATATCTGATGATGATGAAGATGAACAGGTTATGTCTAAACCTGATATGGTTAAGAAAGCAGGAACAAGTGTTCCTAAGATAGTCAAACATAATACTGATAGGCCTAAAATCAACATTAAACATGTTAGGCAACCAGTTAGATATTGTGAACAATATAGAACCACAAACAAGCCTAAAGGCAACCAAAGAAATTGGAATGGCCTTAAGTCTCACCAACTAGGTGATGACTTTGACTTCTATAACAATGCCTGTTTCATTTGTGGAGAATTTGACCATCTTGTAGCTTTCTGCAAACAAAAGGTATCTGGGTATACAAACAATAGGGTGAATTTCAAAAGGCAAACACCTAAAAGTCACTCTAATAATACTAGAACAACACCCAGAGCAGTTTCATTAAAGTCTGGACCAAAAGCAGTTTCTGCTGCTAGACCAAAAGTTTCTACTGCTCGCCAAGCAGTTTCTACTGCCAGACCTTTTTACTCTGTTTACCCTAAACCAGAAGTACAAAGTGCAAAAACAACTTACAAACATGCACAAACAACTGCTAAGAGACCTTTTCTAACAAAAGCAGTATCACTAAAACAAATTTGGAAACCTAAGGGTTCTACTGGGAAAAGAAGGCCAATGCTGTTAGGGCCTCAGCATGTTGGATTTGGAAACCTCTTAAATCCAATGGTGCATCAACTGTTCTCAAGAGATTTAATTACATTGATGCACATGGCAAATCCAAGTCAGTAATGGCTTGGGTTCCCCAAGGAAACTAATTTCCTTATTTGTGTGCAGGAACATTCACCAACAGATCATGAAGATCAAGGCTATTCAGATAGTGGGTGTTCAAGGCACATGACAAGCAACATGTCTTATCTTTCCAACTTTCAATCATTAGATGGAGGATATGTTACCTTTGGAGGAGGTATCGGTGGCAAGATTACTGGTAAAGGTACTCTTAAAACTGGTAAATTAGATTTTGAAGATGTGTACTATGTGAAAGAGTTTAAGTATAATCTTTTTAGTGTCTCACAAATGTGTGACAAAAAGAACAAAGTTCTTTTTACTGACACTGAATGTCTTGTACTTTCTTCTGATTTTAAGATGCATGATGAAAGTCAAGTACTTCTTAAAATTTCAAGAAAGGGCAACATATACAGTGTTGATATTGATGTGCGTGTGTATTGCTCTAATTCTTTTATATCCACAGCAGCGGCGCCAAAAAATTGGTGCGCGCGTGATGTCGTTGTGGTTTTAGCAGTATTAATGCCTACTCAAGTTATAAATTTATATTTAGCCGACTTATCAATAAAACACACACTTTAACGAGCAGTGTACCCGGTCAGTATGAATATAATGGTAAGTAGAGTGTCGATCACTAAGAGTGGAACGTATTATCTAGTTATTCTAATCAGTATTTTAATATCTTAAGTTAGCTGTACAACCTAATCTAACGCAAAGGGGTTTCAACCTGAGAGACTAGCACGGTTTGGTTATGATTAAATAGAAAACTAAACTAATGAGCACGAATCAGCGATTAGCACACACGTACACAGATAGATACTCGAGACAATAAGAAGACCTGTCCTGATAATTAAGTAGCTTGTCACTTGTTTTATTGCTAGTTTTATATGAAGTGTATATAATTAAACCTTTCTCGTTGGCTCTAATCTTATCGGCGAGTAAACCCTTAATGATTACTTATGTCTATCCTATTTATTTAGCGTCTCTTAAATAGGCGAGGAAGGGGCATGGTGACCCAAGCAATGCTCAGCTAGACACAGAGGTTATCAATGCACTAATAAAAGTCACCAAAGACATCAACATATAAACTTTAATTAATGGGAAAGCAATTTTAAGGGGTGGACATGATATTCCGTAGTCACATGACATCAGCCCATCAATCCTGATGAATTAAAGTGTACTAATACAATAAAACAAAACTACTTAATGAATTGAATACATGCAGGACCTTCTTACAGCTCTTGTATCTTCGTTCAGGGTGTGTCTTGTGCTGCTAATACGTCTGAATTCGTCTGGTATCTTGCACTGTCCAACCTCTGAAATTCGTCTGACCTTGGGGTATTTATAGTTTCTGTCTGAGGGTTAGATGCGGCGCATAGGATAAGTAGATGCGGCGCATTGACTTAACTTCGCGTGGGGTCCAAGATTAATATATTCAGGAATATTCGTACACCGCCTTAAGATGCGGCGTAACTCCATTTCTATATGCGGCGCATGTCCTTTGCTGTCTTGGATTGTAACTTGTGAAATCTTGATAGTGATACGCCGTATGTAAGAAGTATGTTGCGGCGTATCTGGAGCAGAATGATCTTAATCTTGTACATTTCAGTAGACTCTTAACATCTTGCTTGTTTTGCTCCATAATTAGTCCAAAATCGCCAAGTTTCACATAATACTTGTTTTTACCTGAGAATTACAAAAGTAAACATTAATGTATCAATTCTCATATATAATAAAATAAAACAAGTTAAATAAATAGGATAAATGATGATAATAAAATGTACTTATTTGAGTTCATCAAATATCCCCCCACTTGAACTTTACTTGTCCCCAAGTAAACCTTAGAATAAGTCTTATGAAAATGTATCCTAAAAGATATTATGATTTATTTTTATATTTAAGCATGTATTCGTTTTGTCATAATTGCACAACCAAACACTTAACGATTTAGAAATAAAATAAAATATTTCTATAAAAGCAAATCTAATCGTTTAACTGTCCAGTCGTGACGAATATTCTATCATAAGCTTGGCAAGTATACGCATCTCCCCCACTAAAGCCAAGGAATAACAAGTCTAAAGCGGTAAAAAGGGTTTGTTGGTTAAGGGTTAATCATTCTTCTTAATCTCTATCGATCTCACATTCCAGAAAAGGCGACAAAATCACAAATACATGATCGAATCCACGACCACGATACTTGCAATTGCTCAAATCCTTAACTCGAATGGGCTAAAGATAGGACCAAGTAATCTTCACCAATAATATTATATCAAAAAGGGCGACAAAATCATAAATACATAGCCGAATCCACGACTACGACACTTAAGATTGCTCAAATCCCTAATCTCAATAAATCAAAGGTTTGGATAAAGAATGATGTAGGGTATGGATAATATTTGGGATACAAATTGGTGTAAAATGAAAAATAAACAAAGCAGATAAATTAAAATCCTAAGTGTGGTAAATTACTTTCCCAACCATCCCATGAATAAGACTCATATCATTTAATAACTCACGCTTTAACACTTGAAACACACGCTTTAGGTAGACACGAATTATACTCAACAAGATCTCAATCAAAGAATAACCTTAGTTGGCGTTCCCATAACGGCCAACTCCCATTCAATCCATAAATATAATATACAACAAATAGTGGTGATATCGCCCACTTAATACAAAACTTACATAAGTTGGTTAAAACAAACTTCCAACTTTTCTTTTTTCTTTTTCTTTTCTATTTTTTCGATTTTTTTTTTTTTTTTTTTTTTTTTTGACATCAACATATGTGTAAAATTTCACAACTTTTCTATCACTATTTTTCCGGATAATTTTTCCATACTCTTCATACTTTCAGAAATAGCTGTAATAGCGAAAGTAGTAAACACACGAAAAATAAACTCAAAGTTATACAATATTTACTTTCATACTAATTGCATTGTGCAATTTCCCGACCTAACCAAAGATAATGAATTACGCACGCGAACACAAGTAATGTAAGGAAACACACTTTGCCTAAAGCAATTAACCACGGATTTTAATCTACAGGGTAGGCTAAGGTGTAAGGGTGTATCCAAACATTATAACAAAGGTGTAAGAAACGAAAGGAATGGCTCTGAGTGTTTTTCTAGGGGTATCTTACTCTAAAAGTGAGAGTAACAAAAGGGTTTATACGGGGGTTAACTAACCAATGTAGTTAGTTAATATCACATAACATATAAAGGCTATTTGGGTGTAATCCTAGAAATTTACCAATTTAGACAAGTCACTCCAATTATATAGATAATACTTATTATGGTGGTCTCGAATAGTATATAAGCCAAGTTCTAAAGTTTACAAGTCACCGGCACACTCATAGATTTGTGAATTTTGATAAGTTCACAATTTTTGGAAATAATGTTATGTGTGCAGCTATGTAATTTAGAATTTAAACAAAAACATGCTAAAAATTTTAAATTTTGATATATTAAGCGCATTTTAAGCATATTTTGAAAAAGTTTAGGACAAGTAAGTGTTCTAATTCTCCAATCCCCCCACTTAAGTTAAACAACGTCCTCGTTGTTTGTGTCAAAGGTTAAAAACTGGAAAATAAAAGAATTAGAACAGAAAAACTCCCCTGAGATTTGCTCGGTATGATCCTCCATTATTCGTATAAGAGCAAAAATCAACTTTCTTGTGGATGAGAACGTTTAAGCTCCAAAAATGATGTATCCACAAAAATTGCAGGAATCTATAATACCATTCAGACTTTAACACACCTGAGTTAAGAAGGTTCAAACTTGCATAATACATTAGTAGTTAGTAAAAATAAAACTTAAAATTAAAATGAAAATCATCAGGTCAGTCGATACGCCGTATCTTATGGAAGAAGATACGCCGTATCGAGCCTGGAATAAATACGAATCAGAATAGAAGATGCGTCGCATCCTTAACCAGGGATGCGCCGCATTAAAATACTGACAGAAAGTTTTAAAGTCAAAAATAAAAATGCAGAAAATAAAATAAGATATGACCAGTGCAGGTGATGCGCCGCATCTTAGGATTGAGATGCGCCGTATCGTTTGCGGGTCTGACAGACTCGACACAGAACAGAATGTAAAAATTCTCCATCCGGGTTGTCTCCCGGTTAGCACTTGTCTTTATTCCAGAGTCTTCAAGTTAGACTCACGTTCAGCTCCGTGATACTGATCACTGAAAGAGTCAGAAGCATCGCGCTCCCTCATCGCCAGTCCAGTAATATTGAACACTCCTTGCTCGTCCTTAATTTCCACGCCATTCTTCTTTAATATCTGTATAAACAAAGTTCTGTCCCTTTCGGGTAGAGATGACAAAATGATAGACGGGAAATTCTTATTATTATATAGGCATAAATATGCAAGGTGGGGTGGTAGTTCAATAAACACATCATTATTCAAATTTGTATTCTCAACTATTCTCCTACGTTTGTTAATTACTTCGCAATCATACCACTCATCATCAGAATCATTAACAATATCGCGCCTAAGTTCGGTAGGTACATTAAGGTCAATAAATTCCTCGAAGTTCTCATGATTAGGATTAGTTGAGTTGTTTTGAATCAATGTTTCTCCCATAATCCTAGCTTCTAGATCGAGGTCCATACGTTCTCTTAATCCTAGCACATAAACGCCTCTAATTATGCTCTTAGCAGGATTTTGGCACTTATAGACTAGTTTATTTTTCCCTACCCTTAATGAGATTTTTCTTTTAAACACATCAATCTTAGCATGGGTGGTAGACAAGAAGGGTCTTCCAAGGATTAAAGGAATCTTAACATCCTCGGGCATATCTAATATAACAAAGTCTACTGGGAAAACAAACTTCTCAATCTTAACTAGCACATTTTCGGCAATCCCTTCAGGTCGTTTTACCGTTTTATCAGTCAATTCAATAAGCAACTTAGTTGGTGCTAATTTTCCTAGTCCTAGGGAAGTGAATGTCTTAAGGGGCATAACACTAACGCTAGCTCCTAAGTCAGCTAACACATTATTGAAAGATATATCATTAATTGAACAAGGTAAAGTAAAACTTCCTGGGTCCTTTTCTTTATGAGGCAAGGCACGTAAGTCGGTTGCTGAGCTCTCTTCTTTCATTGTAGCCTTGATCTCCTCTTCAATCTTTGTCTTCTCTTTGAGTAGCCTCCTTAAACTGATTGAAGAATTAAAGAAAAATTCGGGCTTTGCAGCATCATTACCATTCATCAATCTTCTAGGAAAAGGTATGTTAGGCGTGACTTCTTTAGTGGTGCATATGGCCTTGACATGATCTCTTGGGTTAGTTTCAGTTGAGCTAGGTAGACTTCCGTATCCCCTTTCTTGAAGAACTTTGCTCATTTGTCCGATTTGTTGTTCCAATGCTTTGATCGAAGCTCCTTGATTTCTTGTTATAGTATCCGTTGAGGCTCGGATTTCTTTGATCATAGCAGTGTTCTCTTCATGTCATTTAGCAGCATCGGCCATAATTTGCTTTAAAGTGTCATCCAAAGTCTGCCTCCTTTCTTGATAAGTGGGATTAAAGTTGTTCTTTTGATAGTATCCCGGAGTAGCTTCCCTAAATCTTCCTGAAGGTCGGAATGGTTGTCCAAATTATGTGTAGTATGCTTCTTCAAAAGTCTCACTTTCATTCTTATTAGGGCAATCTTTGGTGTAGTGAGGTCCTTCGTATTTTTCACATCCAACTTGGGCAGCATAAACTTTCTCATCACGCTTCTTCATCTCTCTACTAATTTTATCCAATTGAGCTTGAATAGCAGCAAACCCGTCAAAATTAGTACTGCTCTTAGATCTAGTAGAGGTTCCGTCGTGCCATTTTTGAGAGTGATCAGCAGCTTCTTGGATAGCTTTTCTAGCATTGGCTGCACTCATTTGAGGCACAGCTCCCTTAACATCCAAGATTTGTCTAGTAGGCACGTCCAATCCTTGATAGAACAATATTATCTCCTGCATTGGACTTAGATAATGTTGAGGGCATTTCATCAACAAGTCTTTAAATCGTTCCCAAGCTTGATAAAGAGTTTCATCAGGCTCTTGCTTGAAACTGTTGATAGCCTCCATCTTTTTAGCAGTTTTAGCAGGTAGACAATATCTTTTCAGGAATTTGCTCTTCAAATCTTCCCATGTTGTGATTGAACTAGCAGGTTCATTCCTTAGCCACTTATTAGCAGCTCCTTTAAGCGAAATTGGAAAGATTCTTAGCATAAGTTGATCGTCAGAGACTCCTTCTGTAGTAAACAAATCTGCAATCTCGAGGACCTTTTCAACATGTTCATTAGCATCTTCATGTTCTGTTCCACTGAAAGCATTTTCTCTTAGCTCCTTGAGAAACTGACCCTTCAACTCAAACTTTGACTTTTCATCAAACTTTGGTCTAGCAACTCCTGAACTGTAATCAGCACGGGTTTTGTTCATGTATTCCTCCATAGTAGTGTTTTCCGCCATTGTTTCTGTTTCTTCTTCCTCCTTCTCTTCAGAAAAGTAATCAAGCTCGAACGAACTTGAAATTTCAAAGCTTTTTGTGTTGAAAAGCCTTTTAAGCGAATGTAAGGCTCGTTCAGGATCTTCGAAAGGTTTAATCAAGTTCTTAGTTGAACTCCTGGTCATGCACTTCCTGAAACCATCACAAAAGCATCAGTAGGGTATGTTCAAGAAAGTAATATATCAGAAAATTAACAACGAAAACGGAATACGAAAAATAAAAGTTGCTGATATCTGCAAACGATGCGCCGTATCCAAAAAGTTGGATACGCCGTATCTTATTTCGTTAAAATTTAATCAGACTTTTATTCAGAAAACAGATACGCCGCTTATAATTTTAGCATGCGCCGTATCAGGTATAATTATCAAAAATCGATTATATTTATTAAAATTAAATGCGTCGTATTAACAAAAGTTAATGCGCCGTATTTTCGTTACGTTTCAAAATACAAGATTTTTGATTTAGTAGATGCGCCGTATCGATAAAGATCGATGCGTCGTATCTGTTTAATAATTCGAAAACTGTTTTTAATTTAAATAATAAATACGCCGTATCTGTTAAAACAGATGCGTCGTATGGCGTTAGGGTTTAGAAAAATTTCTTATTAAAAACAGAATACGCCGTATCTTGGGGAAAGATGCGTCGTACTCGAATTTATTAAACGCGTTGTATTTTATAAAAATTAAACGCAATACGCCGTATCTGTTAAAACAGATGCGCCGTATCGTTTGTATCAGCACAATACAACGATAGCAGAATGCAGAAAAAAGAAAAACAAAAATAAAAACAATCAAAAAGAAACAAAAATTAAAGAAAATAAAAACATACAAAAACAGAAAATACGCAAACTATACAATGAATGCAATTTATCTAATATATAACGGGGTTAGTGGTTAGAATCTAAAAATTAAAAAGAAAAACCTAATTAAAATACTAATCAAATTAACAGATAATAACAATTCACTCCCCGGCAACGGCGCCAAAAACTTGATGTGCGTGTGTATTGCTCTAATTCTTTTATATCCACAGCAGCGGCGCCAAAAACTTGGTGCGCGCGTGATGTCGTTGTGGTTTTAGCAGTATTAATGCCTACTCAAGTTTTAAATTTATATTTAGCCGACTTATCAATAAAACACACACTTTAACGAGCAGTGTACCCGGTCAGTATGAATATAATGGTAAGTAGAGTGTCGATCACTAAGAGTGGAACGTATTATCTAGTTATTCTAATCAGTATTTTAATATCTTAAGTTAGCTGTACAACCTAATCTAACGCAAAGGGGTTTCAGCCTGAGAGACTGGCACGGTTTGGTTATGATTAAATAGAAAACTAAACTAATGAGCACGAATCAGCGATTAGCACACACGTACACAGATAGATACTCGAGACAATAAGAAGACCTGTCCTGATAATTAAGTAGCTTGTCACTTGTTTTATTGCTAGTTTTATATGAAGTGTATATAATTAAACCTTTCTCGTTGGCTCTAATCTTATCGGCGAGTAAACCCTTAATGATTACTTATGTCTATCCTATTTATTTAGCGTCTCTTAAATAGGCGAGGAAGGGGCATGGCGACCCAAGCAATGCTCAGCTAGACACAGAGGTTATCAATGCACTAATAAAAGTCACCAAAGACATCAACATATAAACTTTAATTAATGGGAAAGCAATTTTAAGGGGTGGACATGATATTCCGTAGTCACATGACATCAGCCCATCAATCCTGATGAATTAAAGTGTACTAATACAATAAAACAAAACTACTTAATGAATTGAATACATGCAGGACCTTCTTACAGCTCTTGTATCTTCGTTCAAGGTGTGTCTTGTGCTGCTAATACGTCTGAATTCGTCTGGTATCTTGCACTGTCCAACCTCTAAAATTCGTCTGACCTTGGGGTATTTATAGTTTCTGTCTGAGGGTTAGATGCGGCGCATAGGATAAGTAGATGCGGCGCATTGACTTAACTTCGCGTGGGGTCCAAGATTAATATATTCAGGAATATTCGTACACCGCCTTAAGATGCGGCGTAACTCCATTTCTATATGTGGCGCATGTCCTTTGCTGTCTTGGATTGTAACTTGTGAAATCTTGATAGTGATACGCCGTATGTAAGAAGTATGTTGCGGCGTATCTGGAGCAGAATGATCTTGATCTTGTACATTTCAGTAGACTCTTAACATCTTGCTTGTTTTGCTCCATAATTAGTCCAAAATTGCCAAGTTTCACATAATACTTGTTTTTACCTGAGAATTACAAAAGTAAACATTAACGTATCAATTCTCATATATAATAAAATAAAATAAGTTAAATAAATAGGATAAATGATGATAATAAAATGTACTTATTTGAGTTCATCAGATATGAAGAAAATTGTTCCTAAAGAGGCACTTACTTGTCTAGTTGCAAAGGCCACATTGGATGAATCTATGCAATGGCATAGGAGGCTTGGTCACATTAACTTGAAAACCATAAATAAAATTGTTAAGAATGGTTTGGTAAGAGGTTTACCCAAAAAACGATTTGAAAATGACCAAACATGCATTACTTGTCTTAAAGGAAAACAACACAAAGCCACTTGTAAGCCCAAAATTTTTAACTCTATTGATCAATCATTGTTTATGCTTCATATGGACTTATTTGGACCTATTTCTGTTAGTAGCATGATGCATAAAAGATATTGTCTAGTTGTTACTGATGATTATAGTAGATTTACATGGGTTTTCTTTTTAAGTTCTAAGGATGAGACTTCTAGCATTCTTAAAACATTCATTACAGAGATAACAAACCTAGTAAGCAAGAAAGTAAAAGTCATTAGATGTGATAATGGGACAGAGTTTAAAAATAGAGTTATGGATGACTTCTGCAAGGAAAAAGGTATTAAGAAAGAATTTAGTGTTGCTAGAACTCCTCAGCAAAATGGAGTTGCTGTAAGGAAAAATAGAACACTCATAGAAGCTGCTAGAACCATGTTTGCCGACTCTAAGTTGCCTATCACTTTTTGGGCTGAAGCAGTTAATACTGCTTGCTATGTCCAGAATAGGGTTTTGGTTGTCAAGTCTCACAATAAGACATCATATGAGCTTTTTAGAGGTAGAACTCCTGCAATAGGATTTCTTAGACCTTTTGGATGTCATGTGACAATTCTGAATACCTTAGACCATCTTGGAAAGTTTGATGGTAAAGCAGATGAAGGATTCTTAGTTGGATATTCTCTTAATAGCAAAGCTTTTAGAGTATACAACTCAAGAACTAGAAGAGTAGAGGAAAACCTGCATGTGAAATTTTTAGAGAACAAATCCAATGTAGTAGGTCAAGGTCCTAATTGGCTATTTGATCTTGAGACACTAACCCATTCTATGAATTATGTGCCTGTTGTTGTTGAAACTAATGAATTTTCAGGGTCAAAAGGAGATGAAACAACAAATGAGGCAGGGTTAGACAAAGAGAAAGATCAAGATTATTTGCTGATGCCAATATGGACAAGTACAAGTGTGGATTCAACTTCAAAAATTGATGAACCTTCTTCTGGTGAAGCTCAAGAAGGGATTGAAGGTGAAAACAAGGAAGATGGAACTGAGGAACAAGAGAATCCAGTTAACAGTTCTAAAGATGATAGTACTGCTGAGACATAGCATTCTACTACTAGGCTTAATTTTTTTACTGCTAGGCCAAATGATTCTACTGCTGGCCCATCAGAACCAAATGAAGCAGAATTCTCAGAAGATGAGGTGGATTTCAACAATCTCCCACCTAACTATCATGTTCCTACAACACCACAAACAAGGATTCACAAAGTCCACTCCCTGGACAATGTGATTGGAGATGTACAATCAGGGGTGAAGACAAGGCAACAACTGATGTCTTCAGACCAACAAGGGCTTCTTGATGCTCTTTATGCATCAAAGCAGCATGAGTATTCCAACTCTTGCTTATTTGTATGTTTTCTATCACAAGCAGAACCAAAGAATGTTCTTAAAGCCCTAGATGATTCAAGCTGGGTAGAAGCTATGTAAGAGGAGCTTCTTCAGTTTAAGATTCAGAAGGTATGGGTGCTAGTTGATTTACCCAAGGGTGTAAGGGTAATTGGCACTAGATGGGTTTTCAGAAATAAAAGGGATGAAAGGGGCATAGTGATTAGGAATAAGGCTAGATTAGTAGCCCAAGGGTACACACAAAAAGAAGGGATAGACTATGAAGAGGTTTTTGCTCCAGTAGCAAGGATTGAAGCCATTAGGTTATTTTTGGCTTATGCTTCATTTATGGGCTTCACAGTTTATCAAATGGATGTCAAGAGTGCATTTTTATATGGTACTATTGAAGAGGAGGTATATGTCTCACAACCTCCAGGGTTTACTGACCCAGATCATCCAGACAAGGTGTACAAGGTAGTAAAGGCTCTTTATGGCCTTCATCAGGCACCAAGAGCATGGTATAAAACACTGGCTTCCTATTTGACAGAAAATGGATTTCAAAGAGGCAAGATAGATCAGACATTATTCATTAAGAAGCACAAGAAGGATCTTTTGCTAGTGCAGGTGTATGTGGATGATATCATCTTTGGATCTACAAGGAAGGAGATGTGTTTAGAGTTTGAGAAGCTTATGCATGATAAGTTTCAGATGAGTTCCATGGGGGAACTTACATTCTTTTTGGGTCTGCAAGTTAAGCAATCAAGTGAAGGCATATTTATCAGCCAAGATAAATATGTTGCAGAGATTCTTAGAAAAATTTCAATTTGCTGATTCAAAGGTAGCAAGCACACCAATGGACTCTGAGAAGCCACTTCTTAAAGATTTAGATGGAGACAATGTGGATGTACACACATACAGATCTATGATAGGTTCTTTGATGTATCTCACATCATCAAGACCTGATATCATGTTCTCTGTTTGTGCTTGTGCAAGATTTCAAGTAACTCCAAAGGTTTCTCACCTCACAGCTGTCAAGAGGATTTTTAGATATCTCAAGGGTCAACCTAGGTTGGGTCTATGGTATTCTATGGAATCACCTTTTGACTTGGTAGCATTTTCAGATAGTGATTATGCAGGTGCAAGCTTGGACAGAAAGTCAACAACTGGAGGATGTCAATTCCTTGGGTGTAGACTTATCTCATGGCAGTGTAAGAAGCAAACAATTGTGGCTACTTCAACAACTGAAGCTGAGTATGTAGCTGCTGCAAGTTGCTATGGTTAAGTTCTATGGCTTCAAAACCAACTTCTTGACTATGGGTACAATTTCATGAACACTGTCATACATATTGATAATAGTAGTACAATTTGCATAATTAAAAATCCAGTGCAACACTCTAAAACAAAACACATTGAAATTAGACATCATTTTATAAGAGACTGCAATGAGAAAAAGTTGATTCAAGTTCTTAAAATTGATTCTGATCACAACTTTGCAGATCTTCTCACAAAAGCTTTTGATGTTGGAAGGTTTCAGTACTTGGTAGCAAGTATTGGGATGCTTAATCCTCAATGATTTTAAACTCTGTGTTTTTGTATATAAATTTTTGTTTGTACTGCTAGCATTGTTATTTACTACTGTTACTGAAAAGTTTGTACTGCTGGTACAAATTTTGATTGTTCAATTCATACTGTTAGTCATATGATTCTACTGCTATAAGACAAATGTTTTGGCATTTTGTTTCTTGGTTTTAGACCAACAATTTCAGGTATGAACATTGAGCATAAAGGAAGTTTCAAGTGAAATGGAAGCAGCAGAATGATTATACTAGTTGCTGATATAATAGGTTTATGATGGACTAAGTTTGGGGATTCATTAACAAAGGTTTACACCTAAGTAAATTGATTCTTTAAAACTTCTTTCTTGAAACCTGATTATGATATTTCACATTGACTTGATGGCTCAGTTGGTCAGATAGTAACTGACTCAACTCACTTTCTATCATTTTATACTTTAATTAGTATAATGAGCAAGTCTAAGGACATCTGATAGAAAGAACAGCGAACAAATGTGCATCTAACACTTGTGTTAGAAGATACAATTGTCACGAGCTGGAAAACCTATCAAGAAAGCCCTTTGAATGGGTTTATCTTAACACAGGCAGTTATTTATAACTGAAACATTGGTTCTCACACAACCAGAGGTTATTTTAAACCGAATTCTTGATTAAGTGTCTGTTATACACTTAATCCCTTCAAAATGGTTGTAAGCAGTAAGATTTTTCAATAATCAAATCATATTCATACTGCTAAGTCAAAAGTTTCTTAAAAATGATTTTCAAAATGGCTTAGAAAAACCATCAAATGATGGACAATGAGTCAAAGCCCCATGATTCACCACTCATAGGAGTTAAGACACCTAGAAGTGATGAGGGCAGCAAATTAAACTCTTAAGGAATTGATGACCAACATGTACACTGTTGTCTGAAAACATGTTCTAATTGGTAGATCAGATGATGGTGAGAGATCTTCCAAACAGGGGAGGAAATGATAAATCTCAGGGGAGGATATATTTTGGTACATGGTGAGAGATCTTCCAAGCATAGATTAAGGGGAGGAAGATTAACCAAATGTAGGGAAGAAAGAAAGATTGTGGTTGTGTATGCTCAAGCTCAGGGGAGGTAGTTTAAAATTGATCATCAGGGGAGAAAGATTAAAAAGGGAGTAGTTTCATAACTCCACTTTTTAGCATCTCAATATAATATAACACCCCTTCGAAAACCACGTGACTCAGCAGCAGTTGTTGTATCTCCTCCTACAATGGAAAAGACAAGAGCATACAAGATGATGATGTCAGCTTTTTGAGAAGCTAACATGTCTTATTATTCAGCCAATAATAAGAACAAGCATTCAGTTGATGGATGCTGGGAATAAACATTTTCAGTTGATGGATACTGGGAATAAGCTCTTCAAATGAAGATTCTGGAGTATTTTATATATTCAGAAGGGATGAAGCATTCAAATGGAGAAAGTTCTATCTAGGTTCTTTCAGTTTCAATTTCAGTTCACTACGTTTGTTCATCACTTGCAAAGGATTGCTGAAAGATGATTTGACTTCTTGGAACAAGCATCCAAGATATACAGCACCATTGCCTCTTATAATTCCTCCATCCAAGGAAATTGCACCATCTTTTATTCAAAGTACTGTTATTATTCAAGACAAAGAAAGATGATGTTATTGCTGAAAGAGATTCACAGAAGGTAGATGAGTTAGACAGAAAGATATTTAATCTTGAAGAATAGAGGAAAGCTCAGATCAAGAGTCTGACTATGAAGTGTTTGAAAGATCCTCACAATCAGGATTTAATTCAGAAGAAACATGTTGATTAGGGAAATAACATGTTTAGGGGAGGATTTTTGGGAATTAAATGTTCTAAAGATTAGTATCGGGAATTAATCTTTCATAAGGTCAGTTCTGCTCAATGAAATACTCTAAGTGTCATTCTACTGCTAGTTATAGAGATTCTGCTGCCGCAAGCATTCTACTGCTAGTGCATCAGATACTGCTGTTGAAGAGATAAGTGTCGTGTATTCTACTGCTAGATGGATAAGTATACAAAGATACTTTGTATAAAAGTCAAAGATATAGGGTAGATAATATCTTTGATAGATGTTCAGTCAACAAGTTGTGTACACAGATACAAGTTGTATCTTAAGGACTGACACACTCATGCAAAGCAAATAGTTCGACAAGACTTATCATTTATTGTAAAGATCTCCTTAGTTGTATTAAAGGAAGATCTTATTTTAGTTACAAAGTGTGTTGATTGTGTTGAAAATAGACTAACCAAGTGAAAATTTTGTAACTAGTCGAATACTAAGAAAACATATATTGAGTTGTTCGTAACAGGAAATAGTTTTCTTTGTAATAGAGATTCAAGGTTTTGTAACCCTAGTGATAGTGAAGATCACTCGTATTATTCTCAATAATATTGAATCGTTTGGTATTAACATTCATTGTTCATTATCAAATTCAACAATCACCACTGTTCCATTTCCAATAATCAATAACCTTCTAAGTGTGGTTAAGTAGATTCCGCATACTTAATCATATTCACTCAAAGTATCTCATACACTCGTTATAAAGGACTAACATCCTATTAAGTGTATCGAATCCTCTCACATTGTATATCAAATTTTAGATTAGAGTAGTTTATTCATTAAACCTCTATAGTCACATGTGATAAAGATCACATGTCTAAGATTCGCATGTGATATGGATCACATGTGTTTAAATCACATGCAATTTTATGTGTTTTATCAAATTTTAGTGAATTAATTGATCTAGTGTATAATTCGAAATATAACGTGTTATATATAGTTAGAAATTTATGAATATCTAGTTTTCAGTATAAAAAATGGTGAAATTTTTAGAATTTTGTAGAAAGAGTTATGTTAATTATACTACAGGTTTTAATGCTCGAATAAAAAGTAGTATTGAATCATATGTGATTTAGTAAGCAAGTTTCAACAACGAAAGTAGTAAGACAAATAAAACGAAAAAGACAGATTTTTTTTTTCTTTTTTTTAGAACGGTTAGTTAGTAGTTAGTGATTCGAGTCGTGCGGTGACATCTAAGTAGGAAATATGCCTTCCTCGAACATTCGCTTTTGGGGAATAAACCCCATTCATTTTTTCCGCTTCGCCTAGGATGAAAACCCCACTGGCAAGCCTTGAACCTGAAACATCTAAGGAAAACAACCCCCTAAAGATACCCTTGGTGGCCACTTGATCTAGACCAAATGGTTATCAAAATGGGTGAAAGTGGATTTTTTTATTTGATAAAAAAATGAGCAGCTTATTGATACGTAAATGAAATCAAATAAAAAACAATTTAACAAGAAAGTCAAATGCTTTTTTTCTTTTGCATTTCCATAATCAAAATTGTTGATTTTTAGACTAATTTATTATTATTATTTATTTATTTATTTACATTTTTTTTGTTTTTCCTTCTACAAAATTATGAGCCACTCAACAAAAACTACGGTAATTACTTGAGATTTGGATTATGGGCCACTCAACAAGTACTCATATTTACATTATGAGCCACTCAACAAAAACTACGGTAATTACTTGAGCAAGGGTAGATATTGTAATTATGCACATTAAAATTTATAAATAGATTCCTCTTGATTCTATATGCCACGGAGGGAATAACCAAATATGATACTATCCCGTCTCATAATAAATGTACAGTTTGACTTTTTAAAGTCTTTCTTAATTAACTTTGTCATTAAATAATTTTATTTGTATTATATAATATTTGATGCAAAATATACGAATGGATAGGGTTTTGAATATATTTTGATTGATATAATTTTCATCAAGTATTATACAATACAAATAAAAATATTTAAGGTCAAAGTTGAACAAGAAAGACTCTAAAAAATAAAACTGAACATTTATTATAGGACGGAGGTAGTACTACTTTATATGATATGATATGAAATATACCTTCTAACTATTTCATGACTTATTATAAGCGAGAACACTAGTTTCTCCTGCTTATTTTGTGCCTAGCTAATTTTCCCGAATCGTATTCTCCTCACATAGTAAGTTTTTCTCTCTGTCCTTATACAGAATTGATCACATGCTACTTTTTTGTTAATCAGATTAAACAATCAAACTTTAGATGTTGTAGCTTATGTGCCTACTTCATCATATTTGTGCATGAAAATATCTCTTCGTGTGTTATCATCTCATCATTTGGCTTATAATTTAGACTAGTATAAGGTTGAAGAGTAGCATATCGATTTTTATATATTTATCTATTATTAGTAAACACTATTTCAAAGCATGTATTTGGATAATATGATTCCCATGTAATGTTAGGAGTTGATTCTGAGTTTCAAGATTTCTGTTTAGTGGTTACATCAAACCTTGGTTATAATATATTTAGCATATAGTTGTGTATAGTTTATGTTACAAAACATGTAAATGAAATGTTTGGCTTGTGACATTCATCAACATAATTTAAAAGGTTTTGTAACGGAATGAGATCCTCTTAAGTTGAGAGGTACAACTTGACTCAAGTTGGGGCATTATGAACCATTGGATTTGATCCAATGGCTCAAATCAAAAGAACTTATTTTGATTTGAACCATTGGTTCAAATCTAATATCTCACAATCATCCAACTTGAGTTAAGTTGTACCTTTTAACTTGAGAAGATCCCATTCCGTTTGTAACGCTCCTTTAATTTTTAGGTGCCGTTTGTTTCACAGATATTGCACCTGTTTGAATCGAATAATTGTTAAATTATTTGTTTGGTTTATGGTTTGACTTTTATAACAGCACTTGATATGCATAGCCAAGGGAGTGGAGGATACCACCTGGAACACGTGGGTTTTGACAAAAAGTGTGGGCCTCTATGTCATTCAATCTTTTTCAATTAATCTTTTTTTTGTTTTCTTCTTATGAATGTGGGGTCTATCAGTTTTAATTAATATTAAAATAATATTAAATTTTTAATTTTTTTATCATTTTCATATTATAAACCAAACACTAATTTATATTATTATTTCTTTTTTCTCTTTTTTTTTTCTTTCAAAAATTTCTAAAATTCAAATCCAATTCCATTCCTACTTACAAACCAAACGCACCCTTAGATTTTGAGGAAGGGTTTTGCGCTGTACGGCTGTACCCATGACTTATGAAATGGAAATAGGATAGTTTTGGTGCATGTGCCAGCAAAATGCTTGTGTACTTCATGTTAGTGTTAAAGAAAATAATACGGAGTAATAATTTGGTGTGCCTTACCTGATAGCAAAATAAATTGTACTGTAATATGGAAACCTCCCAAAAAATACCATCCGCAACCCCACTATTTTTTTGCGTTTTTTTTTTTTTTTTTTTTTATATATATATATATATATATATAAAAAAACTATAAACCTGAAAGTGCGAAACATAAAATATAAAATTTAATAAATCAAACGTTTAAAACTGTCAGAAATACAAAACAGAAACCGACAAAAAACTAAAAACAAAAAATGACAAAGAGAATCTTTTGACTAACCCCTTATTTTAACATAACACGGGGGTTTGTATAGTAGGCCCTTTGTTTGGGTATCACATGCCTTTGTTTGGTACTGTAATTTGATTGGTCTAGAATTAAATTGTGGCTTACCTGATAGGAAAAGATGATGATGGTTACCATGGTTGTGGTGTTGAACTCTACACACACCACATCGTACTACTTGTGGGTCCACATGTGCTACACATTGATTTTTATTTTTAAATAAATTGAAATAGAAAATAAAAAAGTTGAAAAATAATTGTTACTAGTACGGGAGTATTACTTGTTCTTGTAAGCAGAATTTGTCAAAATGAGATACTTTTTTTGCCTACAAAATTATAACCTTTTATGGAGAAAATTGTGGTCTTTAATAGGATTTACTAATTTTTGGTTTCTAATAAATTTGAAGCTCTTATTTTGAAATTAATTATTCCTATTTTCTACCCTGGTTGCTTTTAATTTGTTGCAAATGATTTTGGCCTCGAAACAAAATCTGCATATGGTTTACTAGGACATTTGGCCAAGCGGTATGTGATGTGAGATTACTTCGTAATTAAGATGTTGTGCGTTTAAATTTATTTGAGATAGTATATGCAAGAAATAAGTTGCCTTAAATATAAACCCTGCAATATGGTCACTAAACTTAGAGCATCTGAAGTTTATGAAAATGTCTAAAATACTTGAAAAGGTTTATATTATATTTCAACTATAGTGAAACTTTATTTCATATCTATGTGGCATGAAAAGGTTTTAGCTCTTGAATCTCTTCACATACTAAACAGAATTATTGCATGTGTAATGTGGAACATTTATAAAGTTGTAACATATTTTGACAATGATGAAAATAGGTTTAAAAAATCAAAAGATCTATAAATGAATGATATGTGACGATATGAATACTTATAAAGCATTACAATTGTAGACTAATGGATGCTCTTAGTTTAACCAGTTAAATAGGGTGACGAATTTAATACCTCATAAACTATTTAACACACTAATATAAAACCTGCACCTTGTAAATTAGTGAAGTAAAAAAAAAACTAAGAACGAAGCCTAAGAGTAAATAACTATACTAGTCAATTAAACTTTTATGCTAATCTTATCTTTGGAGGAAGACATTTTTTAAATAGAAATACTTAAAAATTCAGCTTGTTTATTATAGAAATTAATAACTTGCACATAATTTTTTTATTACATAACTTACAACTCTTAAATCTTAATGTTCATTATACAAAGCTATTATGAGGTCAAAATATTTAATGTAGTCAATTAATTAACTGGTCAATAAATACAATTAATGCAGTTATTAAAACGCCACTTACATAAGAAATACAAATTATCAAGCATATTGTACAACCAACTTAAACAAAATTCCTGCATTAAATGTCACTAATACATACTAGCAGGTACTCGCGCGTTGCAGCGGCGGGTACCCTGAAATAAAACTTTCCGATAAATCATGTATTTTAGTTTATTATGTTCTTTTTGACAATAAATTTACGAATATCAAGAATTTCGTTTAGCCCGTGCCCGTTCGGGCTCGAGCCCGTTGGCCAGTGCTCGTTCGAGCTCGAGCCCGTTTGGCCCGCGCCCGTTCGGGCTCAAGCCCATTTGGCCCGTTGCCTATTCGGACTTGAATATTTGTATAATGTGCTTTATTATTTGTATTAGTAACATTTAATGCAGGTATTGTGTTTCATTTGGTTGTACAATATGCTTGATAAGTTGTATTTTTTATGTAAGAGATGTTTTAATGATTGTATTAATTATATTTATTGATCAGTTAATTAATTGACTAACATTAAATTGCATTAATGTGGTGTTTTGTTTTTTTAATATGTGCATTAAAGTATTGTACACTATGCTTATTTTATTGTAAGTCTGAAAATTATGTGCATTCAACTGGTGTATACTATACTTATTTTTTTGTAAGTCTTAAAATTTAGAGAGAGAGTTATTCCTCTATTATATGTGGTATAGATAATAAAGCATATTATACAAATATTCAAGTCCGAATGAGCAACGAGCCAAATGGGCTCGAGCCTGAGCGGGCACGGGCTAAACAAAATTTTTAATATCCGTTTGTAAAAAAAACGTAATAAACTAAAATACCTATTTAATTTAGCTGAAAGTTTTATTTCAGGTAACAGCTGGCGCGACGCGCAGCAAGATATAATGTTCGGGTGAATTTATTTTTACCAAAACGTTAAGTCCCCATCTAACAGACTGTAGGCCTCTGAGAGTCTGAGTGATCATAAATGTGAGTTGATGTTTTTGTGAAATTGAATAAATATAGATGCTTTGAAAAGAAAAACATCTTTTGTAACAAAATTTTATTGAAACCTGCTGATTTTTTTAAAAAACAAAACAAACAAAATACACATATTTTACTACGTTTCCGGGTGTATAAAATGCAACATGAAAATCACTAGTGTGCTTATTGTTTCCCTATGATCAGGATGGATGACGGGATCGAGACAAAGCTTCTTCAACGTGAAGATGAGGAAGGTGACTTAAAAGAAAGGATATGGGATGAATTGAAAAAGATATGTAGAGTCGCGTTGCCTAGTATGATATCAAGGGTTTGTGCATTTGGAACTATCGTTGTCACCCAATCATTTGTTGGACATATTAGTGACATAGATCTTGCTGGCTACGCACTTGTTCAAACGCTTAGTGTCCGATTTGTCAATGGAATACTTGTAAGTTGACCTTGTATAGTTGTTCAGTTTTATGAAATAAATTTTAATCAAGTTTATGAAGTTACCTCATACCGGTAACGCATTGCTACCCGGACGGAGAAAGAAGCAAAATGAGTGGTATTATTTTTCCTTAAACTTCTTAACTTTGAGTAATGTGCTATAATACTTTTGACTAAAAATGGTAACAGTAAATTAATATTTTAAATATTGTTTAATCCTCAAACTTTTATCATTTTTCATTTATAACCCATAAACTATTTTCTCGTAATTACTGCAAATTGAACCCGTAAGTGTTGCATCAAGAGTTATATCAGAACACCGCAGGTTTACAAGTATAATTATTTACAGGGACGGAGCCAGGGGTTCCCGCGGGTGCCCGGGCACCCCATGGATTTTTTCGATATAGTGTTAATTTTTGAAAAAAACATAGTTTTTCCCTAAAGTCATCTTAAATGCACCCGTTCAATCGAAATTTGTTTTTAGTATTACTGTTCAAAAAATTTTTGTGCACCCGATCATATTTGGTCCTGGCTCCGTCCCGGATTATTTACCGCTATACACTGTCGCTTTCGCGGGTATTCGTCTATCTTTATAATGTGTAATATCTTTCTAGTATTACAATAAGATACTTATCTGCCGTTAAAAAAAAAGATGTATGCAGTGAATGCAACAAAAACCATCAAGTTAAATCCATCGTAGATGTGCTGTTTTACAAAGATAATCTCCCTTTTATAATATTGGCAAGGTTATAAATTTTTAATAGAACAAGTGATTATTGTATGGAAATGATTTATACAATGCTAAAACGATGGCATCATAGTTCTAATGGGCTGACAGATGAGGAAAAAGCCACCATTTTCAGATTAAAAGGCTTTTTTGCAATGACTTTAATTATTACTCCATAATTTACCATTTCTTTATCATTTGAATGTATGAACAGTTAGGAATGTCAAGTGCAACCGAAACACTTTGTGGACAAGCATTTGGAGCCGGACAAACCCATATGATGGGCATTTACTTGCAACGATCATGGATTGTTGACTTGATTACTTTAACCGTTTTGCTTCCGGTTTTCATATTTGGCACCCAAATCTTTAGACTTGTTGGTGAGGAAGAATCAATAGCAAAAAGTGGCGGATACATATCATTATGGTTCATCCCTTTTGTCTATAACTTCGTTTTTAGCTTGACAATACAAATGTATCTACAAGCACAGTTAAAGAACATGATTATAGCATGGCTTTCAGCGTTTCAATTTGCAATCCATATACCTTTGTCAATGCTTTTTGTGTATAAGCTCGACATGGGGATTGCGGGTGCCATGATTGCACTCTCAATGTCATCATGGTTTCTTGTGATTGGCGAATTCATATACATTTTTGGAGGATGGTGTCCTAATTCATGGAAAGGATTCACAATTGCTGCTTTTAAGGATCTGTTGCCTGTTGTGAAGCTCTCATTATCCTCTGGTGTGATGCTCTGGTAAGGATATTTTCTGTATGAACATTTTTTGAAGAGTTTAGCGTAATAATCCAGCTCTATGAGAATTTCATATATAATCGTACTATTCACAAAGTTGTGACCTAATTAGTGATTTAAATATGCAAACTGTTTTACCTTTGTTGTTAATTTGTAGCTTGGAGTTATGGTATTATGCTTTTCTAGTCTTACTTGCGGGATACATGGAAGATGCAGAGGTCGCGATATCTGCCTTCTCTATTTGGTATCAAATTTGAATTCATATTTCCCTTTCCAACTTTTCTAAAATAAACTAAACTGAAACCCTTTTTCGGTATTTTTTTAAGCCTGAACGTTAACGCATGGGAGTTCATGATAAGCCTTGGGTTCGTAGGTGCCGCATGGTGAGTTAAATTTACCCTTTCTACAAAGAACCTGTTTTGACTATTTACCCAACTTGATACACCTGTTTGCCACCTATAAGCATATATAACATAAGGTGTCGATTAAATTGCTTGTTTTTGTTCTTCGGTATCTTGAGATTTTCACAGGTTCCTAAATACTTGATAATTCCCAGGATCATGTTGCACAAGATTGACAAGAAGTGATTCATTTATTACTCAACATAACAGTAGGTTATATTGTTACAAAAGACCCTATGCGTCTCTCTTTGAAATGAGACACTTTCGCTTATGTTACAGATTCATGTACTAGACTATATATAGAGTATGAAAGGGTATGACCCAATGGTCATGATGGTTCGAATGATTCAATCCAAACGACACACCCTTTCATGTTTTTACAGAAATAACTTCCTATAACTACCAACCGAAATAACTACCATTCGGTTATAAACTTTCTACTTATCATGTTCAACCCCTTGGCTTTAGTTTATTACATAAGTATCCTTGTCCAACAAGACTTTATCAATTATGGTCCAACAATTCCCCCCTAATTGTTTAAGTCTTGTTCTTCGAGTCTTCATGCTCTTCTCCGTGTCTTTTCCTTTCCTTCTTCTTGTCTTCATGATTGTTGCTGCTGCTTGTTCCATTCCGACGTTGTACCACAATACTTCCTTGTGTTTCTTCAATTTCACACCATATCTTCAACAACTCTTCAATACCCGTCGGTATTCCTTCTATAAACAAGTGATCAGCCTGTTTCTTCTTCGTTATTGTTGTTGTTCTTGTATTGCTAAACATCTCCAAACAATCCTTGATTGTTTTATCTCGGTATACCTTATCAAACTGCACAAGCAACGCCTTTTTCTTTTGTTTCTTCCTGCCTCGTTGCCCTTTCAAATCCTATTCGACTTCAACCTTCAATAAAAACTTTCGAATTTGTTGCCTTGTTTCTGTTTTGATTCGAACCAAAAACAAAACACCACGGTTCCTTCTTTCTTCTCCTTGTCGAATTGTTGTTGTTGCCAACGAGTCTAAACAAAAACGTTCCACGGCCTCCTTGCTTTGTTGTCTCGAATTCTTCCCTTGAATCTTCAACCAAAAGTCACGGCCTCCTTGTGTTATTCTTGTTTGTGTTTATATTCGACACAAACAAACCAGCACTTTCTTGTACCACGCCACACGTTTTCTTTTCTTTTCCTTTTGTGTGTTGTTCTTGATCTCGGTCTCTTTGAAATCCTAAGAAACTTCCTCCACACAATCTTTGTTACCACACCTTGGTAAACACACACCGAACCAGAAATCAGTCCTTTGCTTCTGAATTCGTTTCAACGAAACAAAACAGTCCTTCGTTTGTTTCTTCTCTCGTTGTTGTTGTTCTTGTGTGTTGTTTTGATCACAAACTTTCTAACACACAACTTGGTACCACGCCTTGGTAACCAAACCGAACCAAAAACAGTCCTTCGTTTCTGATTTCGTTCCATCGAAACAAAACAGTCCTTCGTTTGTTCCTTCTCTTGAGTACTCCTTCGTTCTACGTATACGTTTTTCCTTCACAACAACGTTTCATGCGCTTCTAGAATCTGCGTCTTTCATCTTGCGCGCTAGTCCTGCGTCTTACATCTTGCGCGCTAGTCCTGCGTCTTACATCTTGCTTTGTATCTTTTTTCAAACCGGTTTTCACAAAGCCTTACCATTCGTTCTTTATGTGTCTCCTTTTCTTGTTTCCAGCGTCGCGTTAATAGCAAACACACAAGAAAATGTCTCGCGCTTCCTACTCTTGCTTCTATGCTTCTTTCAACGTCAAGAGTTTCTTTTCTTGTTTTGTTGTCGCGAATGATCACAACAAAACTCCACCAATTCGTTTGGTGTCCATGTCCGTTGGTTCTTGATTGTGCACTATCTTCCCCAACAAACTTTGGTGTCTTTCTTTCTCGGTCTCTTGATCTTCTTGATCAAAAGACTTGAATCACATCTTGTAACCTTGCAACAACCTTCGGCTCTTGATACCATATTGAGATTTTCACAGGTTCCTAAATACTTGATAATTCCCAGGATCATGTTGCACAAGATTGACAAGAAGTGATTCATTTATTACTCAACATAACAGTAGGTTATATTGTTACAAAAGACCCTATGCGTCTCTCTTTGAAATGAGACACTTTCGCTTATGTTACAGATTCATGTACTAGACTATATATAGAGTATGAAAGGGTATGACCCAATGGTCATGATGGTTCGAATGATTCAATCCAAACGACACACCCTTTCATGTTTTTACAGAAATAACTTCCTATAACTACCAACCGAAATAACTACCATTCGGTTATAAACTTTCTACTTATCATGTTCAACCCCTTGGCTTTAGTTTATTACATAAGTATCCTTGTCCAACAAGACTTTATCAATTATGGTCCAACATTCGGTATCTTCTGTTGTTCGTATATATATGTGACTGATATTCCATGTATTGTAACTTTAACATGTATAAAGTGTCCGGGTGGCGAATGAATTAGGAAGAGGAAATGCAAAAGCAGTGAAGTTTTCAATTAAAGTCGTGTTGGGGACTTCCTTCGCGATAGGCGTGTTCTTCTTTGTTCTTTGTTTGGTGTTTGGCAAAAAACTTGCGTACTTGTTTACGGATGATGATAGAGTTGCAGATACAGTATCAGATCTTTCTTGGCTCCTTTCTATTTCGGTTTTGTTGAACGGCATTTATCCGGTACTCTCAGGTAATTAACTCCTATCAGTTCCTAAAACTCACTTACTACACACATGCACTACAACAAATTCATCTATTTTGGAACCATTGAGGAATATTTACACCTATGGAAAAGTAAAATTATGAGCTTACGTTATATAAGTAAAACGTCAATCTATAGATGATGGTTTTTTCGATCTAACAAAGAAATAATTGCTTCTTGGATTTATTCTTGGTCATGTTGAAACACTTCCATAGTGAAAAGGTTAATACGCTTGTTGTTTTCTTTATAAATTATAGAAGTTCACAGTTTAATGTTCTCATTACGCTATAAAATCACCATTTTATTTGGACGAGCTATAAAATCAAGATTAAAACGTGGAAGCTCATTTGCTTTCTATTTGTAGTATAACTTTGTTAGCATTTAGAATTTGTAACTGAAAACAAAATTACTTTTGTGATCAGGGGTGGCTATTGGAGCCGGTATGCAGGCAGCTGTTGCAGTCGTTAACCTTGTTTGCTTTTACGGAATTGGTATTCCAATAGGAGCTTTGCTTGGATATTTAACGTCTCTTGAAGTTAAGGTACTGTATATAAATTACATTTAGCAACCCAACACTTTTATATGGTTGAGCTTCTCTATGTTAAATTTTCTATTTCTTAACAGGGGATATGGATAGGAATGATTGGTGGTGTTCTAACGCAAACCATAACGCTTGTATATATGACTTGGAGAACAGACTGGGACGTTCAGGTAAAGTCACATACTATATATGAACTTATTTGATTTTGTATATTTTGTGTAAATGGGGATTTTACCTTTCATACCTTAGGTCACAAAGGCTTCAGAACGTCTCACTCGCTTTAACTTGAAGTCGGATGAAAATGAAGAGCAAGTTAATTAGTGACTCGTTGTGATTGAGCATGTGGTTAACAGGACGTTTGTTTATATCATTTTTCTTATTTATCTGAACCTTTGTTATTGATAAGCATTTCCCAGATTACTCGAAGAATTGTAGAAACTAATCAGGAACTATCGAATGTAAAGAATCAAGCTCGAAATGTAGTTTCTATTGATTGATTATTGAATGATTACAATAACTGTGAAAACAAGAAATGAGATAACAAACATTTAAAGGGAACTTTCGGCGCCAAAGTTGGTTAGAGGCTGGCGTGGAAGGACACGTGCACCTCATGTGTATGGTTTAGAACCAAACACATTAATATCATAACCAAACACTACTTATCAATCCATTAATTCCCCTTAAAATGTTCTTGTCCTCAAGAACTCATATCAAAGCTAGGGTAGTCTTTGGTTGACTTGTCCAATGGTTCCTAAGTACCATCTTCAACATTGCCATTTGACGACTGATTCGTTAAAATCAACACGTATTTTTCTCCAAAGGAAACACAAGTGAAGTATGTGTAACCCGGGTCATTATCCCCGATGAAGGATTGAATGGAATTTGTGAGATAGGGATTGTGATTCGTGTGATGAATAGTGGAAGCAAAGAGATTTTTTTGGATTTTATAAACTAAAATATGAAATATAATCTAAACAACAGTTAATTAACTAAGGCAAATATGAATTTAAAACACTTAAGGCCAAAAACGTAAAGAAAATCTAATAACGTGCTTAAACCGGGAAAACTCGAGCCTAAAACGTCAAATCTTAGAAATTTAAACTCTACGGGTACAAATCTATTTTTCTTTAATTCTAATTGATAAAAGAAAATTTTAGAAAAAAGATTTATATTTTTCTGATTTCTATATTTTTTATTATGAATTAAAAACTAATTTAAAAAGAAAAATAGATTAAAAATATTAAATATAAACGAAAAATTATGAAAAATTTATGGAAAGTCCTAAGTGATAAGCTGAATATAAGAAAAATAAGATGAAGTTTCCAGCTTATCCAGATAAGCTGGAATAAGCCAAACTGTTTAATAAGCTAAAGGAAGAAAAGTGGGTTAAATATTAAATGTTGCAAAGTAAAACCAGAGAAGACCTAAGGGCAGAGTGGTAAGGCTGTGGTGTTGTGTGCTTGGTGACCAGGGTTCGAACCCCGGTTTTGGAGTTTTTGTTTTTATTTTATTTTTGGAATTTTCTTTTAGCTACTTAATAAGCTAGTGAAAATAATCAACTTTAATGAAGACAACTTATTTTTTAAAACTACAAATAAGCCCAGAAATAAGCTAAAGAGCTGGGCAGTTGGTATTCAAGGGAAACAAGCAAAAGGAAAATAAGCTAAAGGGCTTATAAGCTGTCAATAGGCTAACTAGGACTAGAAATAAGCAAATTTAATCAAACCCTACTCTAAATAATCCATAAACCTCAGAATAAGCCAAAGAACAAAAGCAAATAAGCACTGGATCCAACTAAATAAGCTTAAACAGCCCACTGAGGTCTGCTGTGGTTCAGGGCATGTGCAGTCCTCACAGGGCAACTTTGAGCTTATTTTTAAGCTCAAATAAGCTCAAAACTAGGACCCACTATTTGGAATAACAAACTACACCTAACAGACTACTTATATTATGAAAATAAAAATAAAAACATCACAATTAAGCAATAAATCCTGACCTGGAAATCTGATGCAGACAACAATATTGGTCTGTTCTGCACAGAACCTTTTTGTGAGGTTTTAGCACAAAAGCCTGCAAATCCTTGTGGCATGACTACAGGTCTTTGAAAACAACTTAATAAACTTGATTTAACTTAAAAACTACCAAAAGTAAACTTTAAATCATGACTTGTCCAAATTAGCAGTTAGGAACCACCAAATCTTGAACCTTCAACCTAAAACTACCAAAGCACTTAACTAAACTCAAATCTTCTAAACCTCAGCTGTTATGACTCAAATTAGGCTAATCATAGTTGGATAAGTGACCAATGAACAGTGAGTCTCTCTTTTGATCCGTTTTAGCACTAAACCAAACAGTCTTTTATCTTTGACTATTTTATATTTTGAACAAGGAAAACCAACTTTAAGCTGAGCTTATTGAACTAGGATATTAAACTAACATGAGTAAGCACAAGCAAATGAAAATAAGTTGAAAAGTAACACTGAGAATAAGCAATAAGCTAGTTTGACTTTAGTTGACTTTTTGAACTTTTTGAAATTTAAACTGAACTAAGCAACAAAAACTCACACCAAGCTGTCACAGGCTTGTGTGAGATTATTGAACAGGAAAGAAAGGCTTTTAAACTTTAAACCACAATAAATTCGAATCACTGAGTTAATCATTAAACTTGGATTAGAACTAAATTGATACAAAGCTTTTGAATTATAATTAAAACTGAAATATAAGGTTACAATAACATGGAATAATGAAAGACAGAATTTCAAAGGCAATAAGCTTAAAAACAGAAATAAGCATAAATTACACTACGAAATTGGTCTAAAAGCAGGACAGCCTTCTCTGTGTGTGTTCATTCCTTTAAATAGCCATCCAAAAAGCTCCTATGATCACTCCTGATCAAATCCCACCATTGGTTTGGCTTGGATATCATCTCAGCCGTTAACTTCAGTTTTGGCGCCAAAAGTAAAACCACTTGGATATCCACTGGGCTTGTTAACTTGTGAGGGGTGGGAAAGCATTAAATGTTTTTTTTGGACTGTTAGGTGGAGTGTAGAGGGGGAAAGGATGCAGGGATAAGGTGGTTTTGCAGAGAAAATGGTGGGTGAGGGTGGTTTTGGTTTGGCGGTAAGGGAAGGAGATAAAGGGGTTTGACTGGGGTCAAACCTGGTATTGTTTAAATAAAAGAGTTGGGTCGGGTTGGGTATTTTATGGGATTGGGCTTGGGGTGTATTGGTGGGCTGGGGTTGTAGCTGGGTTTAATTTTTAGGATAGAATTGGTTGGTTAGTTTAGGATTAGATTTAGGTTTAGTGTTAACTTTAGGGACTAACTTTTCCAAATCTGAAAATCGAGAGACTAATTCAGCCAATTCTGAAAATTATCTCCAAGGACCAATCTTGACATTTTGATATTCTTGGATGTTGACTTTTGACAACTCAAGCATAAATGTGATCCAAACTAGAAATTCCTTTCCCGGCCTCCGCTTTTCTTGATCTTCCAATCTCGTGCTCGGTTTTGTCTGTTTTTGCCTCGTTTTCAATCCTTTGGTACCTGAAACATATAAAACACAAACCAAGGATATCTGTAATATAATTTGGGTGTTTTTGGTCATTTTTGTATCTTTTATGGGTATAAAATGATGAGTATTTACACACTCATCAATCCCCCACACTAAACTATTGCTAGTCCCTAGCAATCCGATCATATAAAGTAATGAAAGGATCAAAAGAATACCAAGCATACCCCGTTTTGATTTTTTTTATACAATGCCAGAAATTTAAACTAGAACAAAATATATAACATGCTTGATTTCCAAAAATGGTATCATGGAACGGGATTCACACAAACTGGGTGTCTCCAGGGAATTAAAATCGTCATCATCTTTTTTATACTCCCAACTAAGCTTAAACTCAATGTGCAAATGCTTTTGTAAAAATGCTAACACTACTTATACTAATAACCTATGTAAGCCGAAACTTAACATTTCACTCCCACAATTTATTCAAGTTAGGTGACTGTGCTTGATTTTCAAAATTTTGATAACAAAAATCGACGTTTTTATAAAACTTTGACTAATACTAGGTGAAAGATAGATTTAAAATTTACAAAAAGCAAGCTTCAAAATTTATTGGATTTTGCAATATCATTCCACTTTATTTTATTTTTTTCTTTTCATTTTTTCATCATTTTTCTATTTTTTTTTTTTTTTTTTTACTTGTGCAACATAAACTAACGGAGTTTCACGGAAACCAAGATCTTACACCTTCCGGAATAAAGGATCCAAGGGTGTTAGACCAAGACCTCACACATTCCTGAATTAGAGGTCCAAGGGCCGGTGTAAGAGGGTAGCCAAGACCTAAACGCCTTCTGAAAATAAGAATCCAAGGGCCGATATTGAACCGTAGCTTTTTAGCACATACATTTATTACTTAACTTTTACATTATTATGACATATGCTTGTTCCGAAGTTTAAATAAAGCTTTGAACTAGTATTTTTCAAAATCGTATAGAAAAATGATTTTGTGTGTTCAAAAGTTTGAAAATAAGCACTAATTAAGTCAGATTAATTATCTCCTGGGAGGAAAAGCCATAGGTTACTTATATAAGCTCTAAAGAAAACCAACTATTCTACGCTTAGCATTTTCATTTGCACATATCGTAAAACCTTAGTCTAATCGTTAAGGAAGCAGCCAGATCAACACTCTGGCAGAGTCGGGATTCCCTTTGTTTTAACCTAATCAAGACTAAACACTTCTTTTTTATTGCAATTTCTTATCTAAAAATGACAAAAATTTTATAATTTTTGGCCAAAACGGGGGTACTAGGGCACTAGAAGGTACAAATGTGACAAAATTCGCGAGAATTCCCCCCCACACTTAGAATTGAATATTGCCCTCAATATTCAAAGTACTGGCTATTATGCCGACACTTAGAACGTAAAAAGGTAATACTACTAGCCAAGTGTGTGAAAGAAATCTCATTTTTCACAAACAGGATTAAAAAGATATCCCTAGATAAACGTTAGCAAAAAGATCAGATATTGGGCGGCTGGATTGAAAACAGGCGCATCAATCATCACGATCTAAGGGAAACCTGCAAACAAGAACAAACAACACACAAAACAAAGCACAGTAGAGGAATCCCCCCACACTTAGTGTCAGAAAATAGAAAGAAGTCAGAAACATGGGTAGTCACCCATGTGGTGCTAATGTTTTTGTTAACCGAGTCACTAGCTTGACTCGACCCCGAATTCATTTGTTCTTGGGGAAGCATGTGGAAAAGAAAATCTCCATCGGACTTTCATTCAAGATGTTTGGATCAACATTGAATTTCTTGAAAGTTCCACTCCGATGAGATACATCCGGCTCAAAAGAATGAAAAATAGAGATGCCGGGATCAAAAATGGTTTCTTCACTCCCACACGAGTGAAGGAAAGGACAATCTACCTTATAGGCGAAGAAAGGCAGAAAAACTCGAACGACATATGTGAAGTCAATATAATGACTGTCCTCAGAAGGAAAAGTCACATATGTCGGAGAAAGATTGTCCTTAACAATATCGGGATTAAGAATTGAGGTCATATCATCAAGTTTATGAATAATAGAGTCCTTGACCTCATTGTTCTCTAACTCTTCATCAAAAAGAGGATTTATTTTGCTAGAAGAGTACTCATCATCAAATTCAAAAAGAGAATTCGAATAGACTTTGAGACTTTCATTTTGAACGTCCTCATCAGAAAGTGATTCGTCATCACCAGAGAAAAAATCATCGTTTGAATTGAAAAGAGGGTTAGAGAAAATCCCGAAAAAATCTTCCGCAGTGTCAAGAGGATAATCACTACGAAAAGACCAATCACTTTCGCTGTCCGATATATCCTCAGACTCACTTGGGATTGGGATAAGGTTCTCAGCACTAGACTTTATGAATTCGTCCGATTCCTTTTCAGGAATAGTGCTAATATGCTCATCCCCCATAATAAGAGAGTCCTTGGGGTCCAAAGTTGGAAAGAATGATGTGATTGCAATAGACTGAGGGAGTTGAGAAATGATATCGCTCAAAGGAATAGTACTCTCCTCGTCGTCTTCATCTTCGTCATCGAGCATGGCAGCCTTATTAAATAGGAAACGCCTTTGTGCTGCTCGTTCTTCGATGAGTAAATCTTCCATAGATTTACCATGACGATCATCTTGGGCATTTTTAACAGCCAAATCATTAAGTTCATTCCTCACATCATGAAGTTTTTGGAATAAATCATTGAAAGCCAACTCCTGAAGTTTATTCCTTGCATCTTGAATTTCTTGGAATAATTCTTGAGGAGATGGTTGAGGCTGAGTTTGAATCGTTTGATACTATGGAGGTTGGTCATGATAAGAATAATCATAATTGTTACAAGGGTCATGCTCATAGACAAGCGGGTTCCTTATTTGACAATCAGAGCTATAGTGAGGACCTCCACTGTACTCACAACAATACGTTTGCTGTGACTGATTCGGTGAATTATATGGATAATGGTCATAACCGAAGTTTTGATTACATGGAACTTGCTCATAGACAAACATGTTCCCTGTTTGACAATCAAAACCCGGGTGAGGACTACCTCCACAAGACTCACACGAGTATGTCTCCATCTGGTGTTGTGGGGGCTGGTTGAAAAAGTCGGTTGTTTCATGGTAAGAATAAGGATTTTGGTCATAGACAAACCCGTTTCCCGATTCCACCATGCTACAACCGGGACAATTCCCACCATTATGAGGACCCCCACACCATTCACAAGAATAATGGTAAGGTGAAGACATAAAGAAGAAGAATTAAACGGATAAAGGGATGAGAAGAATATTTTTGGATTTTTATAATTTAACACAATATTTTTGGGATCGAATCGTCAATCGAAATTCGTTTCTCACAAAACTACTCGCAGAGTGGCGGAGAAGCAAAGGTCCGCTTGAAAGCTGATTAAAAACCCGCCTCTTTCGGTTTGCCAATTTAATGTCAAACCATCCTTAAACCACTTGTATAGGTTGTAATTTCAAGATAATCCGAAAACAATTAACTTACGATTTGTTTTGTTGGATATTACTTTTTTTTGGTATTGCAAACACTTTAGGAAAAGTGTTAGTGGTGATTTTTATGATCTTTTATGTATTTTTTTTTATTTTGAAAATATTGACAAAAAGACCGAAATCCTTCACAAAGAAGAGTTTTCAAAACACGAATCGCGAAATGAGAATTAAAAATTCGCTTCAACCTTCCCCGGCAGCGGCGCCAAAAATTGATTCGTTAAAATCAACACGTATTTTATTTCCAAAGGAAAAATAGATTAAAAATATTAAATATAAACGAAAAATTATGAAAAATTAATGGAAAGTCCTAAGTGATAAGCTGAATATAAGAAAAATAAGATGAAATTTCCAGCTTATCCAAATAAGCTGGAATAAGCCAAACCGTTTAATAAGCTAAAGGAAGAAAAGTGGGTTAAATATTAAATGTTGCAAAGTAAAACCAGAGAAGACCCAAGGGCAGAGTGGTAAGGCTGTGGTGTTGTGTGCTTGGTGACCAGGGTTCGAACCCTGGTTTTGGAGTTTTTGTTTTTATTTTATTTTTGGAAATTTCTTTTTGCTACTTAATAAGCTAGTGAAAATAATCAACTTTAATGAAGACAACTTATTTTTTAAAACTACAAATAAGCCCAGAAATAAGCTAAAGAGCTGGGCAGTTGGTATTCAAGGGAAACAAGCAAAAGGAAAATAAGTTAAAGGGCTTATAAGCTGTCAATAGGCTAACTAGGACTAGAAATAAGCAAATTTAATCAAACCCTACTCTAAATAATCCATAAACCTCAGAATAAGCCAAAGAACAAAAGCAAATAAGCACTGGATCCAACTAAATAAGCTTAAACAGCCCACTGAGGTCTGCTGTGGTTCAGGGCATGTGCAGTCCTCACAGGGCAACTTTGAGCTTATTTTTAAGCTCAAATAAGCTCAAAACTAGGACCCACTATTTGGAATAACAAACTACACCTAACAGACTACTTATATTATGAAAATAAGAATAAAAACATCACAATTAAGCAATAAATCCTGACCTGGAAATCTGATGCAGACAACAATATTGGTCTGTTCTGCACAGAACCTTTTTGTGAGGTTTTAGCTCAAAAGCCTGCAAATCCTTATGGCATGACTACAGGTCTTTGAAAAAAACTTAATAAACTTGATTTAACTTAAAAACTACCAAAAGTAAACTTTAAATCATGACTTGTCCAAATTAGCAGTTAGGAACCACCAAATCTTGAACCTTCAACCTAAAACTACCAAAGCACTTAACTAAACTCAAATCTTCTAAACCTCAGCTGTTATGACTCAAATTAGGCTAATCATAGTTGGATAAGTGACCAATGAACAGTGAGTCTCTCTTTTGACCCGTTTTAGCACTAAACCAAACAGTCTTTTATCTTTGTTTGTTTTATATTTTGAACAAGGAAAACCAACTTTAAGCTGAGCTTATTGAACTAGGATATTAAACTAACATGAGTAAGCACAAGCAAATGAAAATAAGCTGAAAAGTAACACTGAGAATAAGCAATAAGCTAGTTTGACTTTAGTTGACTTTTTGAACTTTTTGAAATTTAAACTGAACTAAGCAACAAAAACTCACACCAAGTTGTCACAGGCTTGTGTGAGATTATTGAACAGGAAAGAAAGGCTTTTAAACTTTAAACCACAATAAATTCGAATCACTGAGTTAATCATTAAACTTGGATTACAACTAAATTGATACAAAGCTTTTGAAATATAATTAAAACTGAAATATAAGGTTACAATAACATGGAATAATGAAAGACAGAATTTCAAAGGCAATAAGCTTAAAAACAGAAATAAGCATAAATTACACTACGAAATTGGTCTAAAAGCAGGACAGCCTTCTCTGTGTGTGTTCATTCCTTTAAATAGCCATCCAAAAAGCTCCTATGATCACTCCTGATCAAATCCCACCATTGGTTTGGCTTGGATATCATCTCAGCCGTTAACTTCAGTTTTGGCGCCAAAAGTAAAACCACTTGGATATCCACTGGGCTTGTTAACTTGTGAGGGGTGGGAAAGCATTAAATGTTTTTTTTGGACTGTTAGGTGGAGTGTAGAAGGGGAAAGGATGCAGGGATAAGGTGGTTTTGCAGAGAAAATGGTGGGTGAGGGTGGTTTTGGTTTGGCGGTAAGGGAAGGAGATAAGGGGTTTGACTGGGGTCAAACCTGGTATTGTTTAAATAAAAGAGTTGGGTCGGGTTGGGTATTTTATGGGATTGGGCTTGGGGTGTATTGGTGAGCTGGGGTTGTAGCTGGGTTTATTTTTTAGGATAGAATTGGTTGGTTAGTTTAGGATTAGATTTAGGTTTAGTGTTAACTTTAGGGACTAACTTTTCCAAATCTGAAAATCCAGGGACTAATTCAGCCAATTTTGAAAATTATCTCCAAGGACCAATCTTGACATTTTGATATTCTTGGATGTTGACTTTTGACAACTCAAGCATAAATGTGATCCAAACTAGAAATTCCTTTCCCGGCCTCCGCTTTTCTTGATCTTCCAATCTCGTGCTCGGTTTTGTTTGTTTTTGCCTCGTTTTCAATCCTTTGGTACCTGAAACATATAAAACACAAACCAAGGATATCTGTAATATAATTTGGGTGTTTTTGGTCATTTTTGTGTCTTTTATGGGTATAAAATGATGAGTATTTACACACTCATCAACGACCGAATTAAACCATATACTGCAACTGCATTTCTCTTTTTGACTATCTTCCTGTCTAGGATAGCCACTGGTTGCACTACCAATACTCCATCTTGATCACACTGTGGAATCACTACTTGTTGAACAAAAAGAACTTCCCCTCTATGCTTCTTGAGCTCAGAAACATGAAACACATTGTGGATTTGAGCTTGAGGGGGTAATAGAAATTAGAAAATGAACGAAGCAATAAGCAAGTCAAATAAAAGCGTGACAAACAAATATATGGTGAAAACACTGTTAACACATAAGTCTACATATTACTGACTATATTTAAAGTATATCATATTGATTGTGTGGTATGGAGTGAGCGTTATATTATAAAAAATGGCCTCTACTATACATACCCCCTACCCATGTCAACCTACAAACCCCCCTATATGTCTGTACCTTTTGTCCTATTATGTCTGTACTTTTTTTATTTTTATTATTTTTTTAATAGCTAGCATCACTTTTTTTGTCAAAGTTTTTTTTTCCTTTGAGTTTTTTAGAATCTCTTCTACATCTCCAGTCTTTTGTCCTTTTTTTTTTAAAGTCACGGGAAAGTTTATTATTTACTGTTTTAGAATCTTTCATGACTTATAAAAAAAAGTTTCTTAGCATAGTTACATTCACATGTTTTCACAAGTTTTCCCATAAGCAGTTTCACATAAAAGCAGTTTCACATAAGGAGTTTCGCATAAGCAGTAGTTACACAGAAGCAGCTTTTTCACATAAGCAGTTTCACATAAGCAGTTTCACAGAAGCAGTTTCAAACATAAGCGGTTTTACGATGAATACATCACCGCTTTACACGAACGAGGTATAATTTTACGCTATTACTTTCAAAAATAAAATGAGTTTCAAACATAAGCAGTTTCAAATAAGCAGTTTCACAGATGGATCAGATTTTTTTTTTACACATATGGCTGCAAATTTGAAGTTTGCAAAATGTTTGCCGTCCATTCGGTTATGCCACGCCAATCGACAAGGTTTCATAAGCAGTTTCACATAAGCAGTTAAACATAAGCAGTTTCACATAAAAATATGGATCTTAGCAAAGTTACATTCACAAGTTTTCCCATAAGCACTTTCACATAAAAGCAGTTTCACATAAACACTTTCACATAAGCACTTTCACATAAGCAGTTTCACATAAAAGAAACCACCATCATCGCCATCAAACTGCTATCAGAACCAAGAACCACCAACATAAAAATGATTAAACCACCACCAGAACCAACATAAGCACTTTCACATAAGCAGTTTCACATAAAAATGCTTAAACCACCATTAGAACCAACATAAGCACTTTTACATCAGAACCATCAATCAGAACCAAGAACCAACATAAGCACTTTCACATCATAACCATCAATCAGAACCAAGAACCAACATAAAAAATGCTTAAAATAATGCTTAAACCACCATCAGAACCAAGAACCAACATAAGCACTTTCACATTAGAACTATCCATCAGAACCAAGAACCAACATAAAAAATGCTAAAAATAATGCTTAAACCATCATCAGAACCAACAATTATGTGAAACCACCAACATATTAGGGGGGGGGGGGGGGTTAGAATAACTCGACCATTTTTTAAGATCTAACCACCATCAGAACCAAGCATGTAACAATTCGCATTTTCAGGTTAATTTCTATTCCCGAAATTTTACTATTCATTTTACTATTCACTTTCACTATTCACTCCCAAAAATTTTATTTCAAATTCTCGTAAGTTAAATTATTTCTATGATAAAGTGAAAGTTTGACGCTCGTCGGGTCATTTTCGCAAAAGTTATTAAGAAACTATACGTTTTGGTTTAAACGCCATTTAAACATCCTACGCATAACGAAAACCAACTGCGACAATTTTCCTCGCATCAGATTAATTTTTAGTACACTCACAATCAATTAGGGAATTTTTGATAATTAAGTTACAATGTTACCAAACAGACCCTGTGTCTTACAGAACTAAACTTGCGTTTTAAGCACTTTTACTTATCCGCAACCTTAGCCTATACCTGCACCATATTTTCTAAGGTACTTAGATGCTTTTATATTATTGGAAAATTCAACATATTTTTCCCTCCTCCTTTGACCAAAAATCATTCCTTGATTTTATAAATCATTCCTTGATTTTTAACACTTACGGTTTTAGGTCTAAAGAACATTTAACACCAACCAAAACTAGCCTAAGCCTAGGCTAGACATTTTAAGTCTATTAAGTTCATTATAATCATATTAGAAAAGTTACATTTTACTTTTCTCAGTTTTACGCAACTTTCGTACATTTTACGTTTAACGCGTTTTAAACCTACGTTTCCAGCGTTATCATCATTTTCGCGACCCATTAAACTTATCACTCATTTTTATAAGATAATAATGAGTATATTGACAAGTTTAATCATTTCTATAAGTTTTGTATTTTTACGATATCCGATTTTACGTTTTGTGAGTTAACGACTTACAGTTAGCGATTAACGGGACCAAAACTCACTCCGTAAGTCAAGATAAATATCCAACCTAAAAATATCTAGATATTTCAAAAATCTACTGAAATTACCATTTTACCCTTGTCCTTTATTTACCAAAATGCCATTCTATGTATTTACAAGAATGCCATTTTAACCTAAATTTTTCCCTATAAATACCAAGCCTAAGCCTTCATAATTTCTTGCACCACCCATTTCTTTATCTCTAAAGTCCTTAAACTCAAGGCGATTCTTAGCTATTTTAGCAAGTTTCTTTCAAGAACGTGCAAGCGTTCTTGAGCAAAAGCTAGATTTTGATCTACTTTGCTTCAAGTTTTCAAGAAAGAGTCGTTATAATCTTCAAATAACTTCAAGTCTCTAAAAAGACTTTGTTATTATCTTCAAATAGCTTCGGGTTTTCAAGAAGGCGTTGTTATAATCTTCAAATAGCCTTGGGTTTTTAAAGAATACAAATTCTACATCGAAGCTCCGCTTATATTCCCTTTTTTTATAATACTCAAGCATTCTAAATAAAGGTAAGTAATTATAAGACTCAAAATTATTTAAATACTTATAAACTTTGTTAGTTTATTTATTGTATTTATAAACTCTTAATATGTCATATAATCAAGTAAGCAAAATATACGTTTCACATATAAATACTATGTTAGTAGGGAGCTTCATGTGAGGGGTTTCATTTGGGTGAACGTATCGACGAGTTGATGGATTTACGAATTAAAGTATCCTAGCTCCTTGAACGTTTACTGCATGACCTCTGGATTATGATGGCCTGAACAGTAGTATGAGATATATAAACTATATATGGCATGTTTAAATATTCACTTCGTTGTTTTAGAACCTAAGACACGATATCATATTTCTAGGTGGCTCGTAGAGATTTTTCCGGCTTATCCTGCGATTTCATTATATCCTTAACATCATCCAACTCTGAGGTGAGTCATGGCCCCTACTCTTTTTTTATACTTGTTTTAAACTCTTTGGGGGAGATACATGCTCAACTACTTTTAATTTCAATCACGATTATTTGTAACTATATGTTTGATGAAGCGAAAAGTGTACCGCTTTTAAGGGGTCATTTAAGCCCTAAATCGTATTTATTTGATCAAATATTGCCCTAAATCGTTCCTTTTGTCATTTTAGGTACTTTTGAGGAGAAATCTGGAAAAGGAGGCATTTTGGACGTTTTTGGAGCATAAAAGTGAAGAAAACGACAAAGTCTCAAAAATCGGCTAAAAGTTACCTTTGACGGCGTCAGATTTTACTCTGGACGGCGTCATGGCTTGGCAAGAAAAGGTGGACGTGAAATTTACTCATGATAAGCCAGTGAAAATTGCATGTGAATTCTGACGGCGTCACGCTTTAACCTGATCAAGGGCGTCACGGCTTAATTCAAAGAGGGACAGCGTCACGTTCAAGGTTTGACGGCGTCAAGCCTTGATAAGCCAGAACGGATTTTGGAGAGCTAAAGAGGGACGGCGTCAAGAAGGTCATCCGGGAACCCTAAAAGCGGCGAGGTGACGGCGTCACACTCCATAAGGTGACGCCGTCAGATCCAAAAATCTATATATAGTTTTCTAATTCTTTGTCATTAGAGAGGACTTAGTGTGGAATTTTTGGGAGAAAACCCTAAGACGATTTTAGCATCTTTTTCAAGGCTTTTTGCCTTGAGATCTTCCATGTTACATTGAAAGATAAGTTATCAATTAATCATTCAATATGTCTATGTGTTGTTTGATTTTATCTTGTTCTTGTCTTTTGTTTAACATGTTAGGCTAGATTTATCTTGTGTTTGCTTAGATCTAATGAAACCTAGCTATTGATTATTGGTTATTAGTGTGTTATTAGTTGTATTGGATGATTGTTTATCTATGTTAGGCTTAAGAAAACTGGCTAACTTCCTATTCGGTAACTTGCTTGAACGTCTTAAGAAACATGAACCAAATGCGTACTAAAGGTTTTTATGGTTGTATTTAATGCACAAGCGAATTCTAGTGATCCCATGTTAGGAGCTTCCTAGCCGGCTCGACATAGGAGTGAAGTAGGAGCTTGTAGAGTTGGGGAAGTACGTACGCCACCCCACGATTGGTATTAAGGAATACACCCGTCATCCACGCAACTAATACACACTAATCAACCGGTAAAAGATAGTTAGGGAGTAAGGAAATCTAAGTAAACACATTTCTCTACACTTAAGTTTTCACCAACTTTTTATTTTCAGTTATTTATTTTATTTGCATTCGTAGTAATTTGGGTTAGTTGACTAGCAACTAATTCCGCCCACTCCTTCAAACCCGAGATTTTACTTGCTTTCATAAAAATATAAAAACATAAAAAAGAATCTTCCTCAACCCTTAGACCTATTAGAGTAGTCTTTCATACCTAACGAACACTATTCCCTGTGGAGAACGATCAATCCCCCGTACTTACCACTACACTATACTACATCGGTCAGGTACACTGCCTGGTGGGGTTGTAAGCCTCTTGAGATCCCTCGAGAGGTAAAACCTGTTGTAAGGTTGCAAAACCACGCATCAAGTTTTTGGCGCCGCTGCCGGGGAATAGTTATTGTTTAGGTTGAATTGTTATTTCTATTAGGTCTACTCACTAGATTCCTTTCTAGTGAGATTTTTGTTTTATTTTTCTAGGTTTTCTTTAGTCTATCTATTTTCTTCGTGTCTTTGTTCGTAACCATACCATCCGACATCATGGAAGATGGTAATATCCTTAATCCCAACAACCCACTACCACAACAACCACCACCTCCTAGAGCCCGTACCTTAGGAGAGTATTCCCGTCCTAGCCACCATGGCTATCGAAACACCATTGAGCTCACTCAAGGAGCCAATATCACACCCTTGCGATCCGACACCATCCGGTTGGTGCAAAGCGGATGCGCATTCCATGGACTTCGTTCTGAAGATCCTAATCAACACCTCAAGGACTTTCTCAAAATCGTTGATTCTATAGACCTTGATGTTGCCACTCGAGAGATGACCCGATTGCGTCTCTTCCAATTCTCTCTGCGGGATCAAGCTAGTCAGTGGCTAGAACGTCAACCCGCAGGATCCATCACCTCTTGGAATGATCTCACCACTCGTTTCCTTGCTCAGTTTTTCCCACCGGGAAGAACTACCAAGCTAAGGAATGATATCTTGATGTTCCAACAACGTCAAGGCGAAACTCTCTACGAGGCATGGACTCGATTCAAGGACTTACTCCGAAAGGTCCCTCACCATGGCATGGATCCTTGGCTACAAATCCAAATCTTCTATGATGGTGTCAATCATCAAACTAGAAGAGCCATAGATTACGCCGCCAATGGGAGATTGAGCAGGCTCAGTGTCGATAAGTGCTGGGAATTCATTGAGGACTTAGCACAATACGAAGAGGAAGAATGGAATGACTCAACGTTCTCGGAAGAAGGGATTTTAAATTGCATGAGTGCAACCCAAGAACAGCTGTTCGAAAACATAAAAAGGCAGGTTGAGAGCTTAATGAAAGCTGAGACACCTACGGCTGATGAAAATCCCGATGAGTGCGTGAACACAATTGGTAAACATACGTTTCATCAATTCTCACGACAAGATGAATATGAAGGGATAATGCTAACTTTCGTGAACAACCAAGAGAGACGTATCAAGGAATTAGAAACACACTTGAAAAACACCCAAGATATGTTCATGGAACTAGCAGAAAAATTTATTGTGAGAATAAAGGAGAAAATTAGGGAAGAAGCCTCACATAAAAAGATCGAGAAGATCTTTGAACTCCCGGTCCCTAATGAACCATACAACGAATGGGATGATGAAACCCCTCTCCCCGAGCCTTCACTTTTAAAACCCTCTTATCTATTTGGATCCTCTCGCGAGAAAAAGAATTCTCAAGATCGTAGCATTTTCGTGGGAAGCATGGTTTTCACGCTCCCTAACTTTCATGAGGCTAGGAAACGATCTTTTGGCTTTAAGCCAGGTGTGAGAAGAACTCAAATAAAGCACATCCTCATTTCGAAAACCCCCTGTAAAAGCTCCTCACACTCCCTGAATACCTGCCGTGACGGAGATTGGAACCTGAATGTGACGTCAACCGGCCCTTTTCAACATTTTACCACATCCCGTGACAGTAACAAAACATTTGACCCAGGAGGAACTTGTTAACGAGACTAGCTATCAGGATTATTGACCCTGACTAGCTGCTCTCTTAAAGTACGAGGGGCTCATTTGTAAACTGGCACAAAGTAGTAAAATACGCTAATCTGACGGCGTCAGAATTTTAACGTGACGCCGTCACCCCGTCTGCACAGCAATAATAACTTTAATTCCATCACTTTCATCACAAACCCCACAAACCATATCCACTCCAACCCCACCTTCGAATTTCCAGGATCTAATTCACCGAATTTCGTCACCAATCTTCACGTGGTAAGTAATTTTTACTCATTCTTTTCGCTTCAATTACTCATAGGATTTGTAAATTTCGAAAATCCCCAACTCGTGAAACCCTAGGATTGACTCATGCTTAGAACTCATAATGTGTTTTAATTAGTGTTATTTAACAATAATTAAAGCATTTGATGATTGGCAATCAATTGGGTCTATTCACTAATGGGGAGGCCACGAATTTGAACCATAACCTATGACCCAATCACCCATTTTGCTGTAAAAAAGGGCGTTTGGTTTATAAGCTTAAAGTTTGAATATTGATTTTTCCCTCGTAATTTCGGATTTAAATTTGGTTGAACCTGACGGCGTCACCTATCAAAGGGTGACGGCGTCAGACCTGTCTGATACGCCACCAAGTCTTTAATTCACATATTAACACTTTTGTTCCTCCTCCTTTGTTCCAGATAATGAGTAAGCGTCAAAGACCCAGCCGAGGAAGTTCTTCCCGATCTCAACAAGAGAACTTTGGGGATACGGTCCTCAGTTGGGGTGTCTTTGACAACGATGCTGCTACAAGCAAATACGCACAACTGCTACTACACAAGGTCGAAAATGGGGCCGTAGTTGATTGGAACTTTCTGAGGAGAGAAGGTCTTGAGCAGACCTTTCTCCAAAGTTTTCAGACGGATGGGTTTACCGGCCCTCAATGGGAAAGACTGTTTAAAATTCAGGAGCCGGTATATGAGGAATTGGTACGTGAATTCTTTGCCACCTTTCATTTTGACATGGCTGAGGCAAGGACCGATGTAGGCAGTACCACGATCTATTTCAGGCTGGGGGGTGAGCTAAGGACGTGTTCGGTTACTGAGTTTGGGTGGAGACTTGGGTTGTACGATCAGCATGATACCATTCAGGCAGGGTTCATGCAGAGGTTGTTGCATGGGGAGTCGATGAAGAATGATTTTAGGTGTTCCATGTTCTGGCAGACTATTGGGGATGGGGTATACACATCGACCACTGTGGCATCCCAAATCAGGGATCCTAGGGTTCGGTTGACTCATCGATGCCTCACCTACAGCTTGACGGGGCGTCACAGCTCTCACCACCGTGTCACTGATTCTGATCTCTTCTACCTGTACACCATCTACTCTAATGATGTTTACTGCAACATCCCGTTTTGGGTTGCTAGCTTTATGCATGGTGGAGTTGGGGAGAGGGAAGGAGACAGGATTTATGGTGGGATGTTTATCACCCGGCTGGCCCAGTCTTATGAAGTCCTCAGGCCCGAGGTCATGAGGTATTTGAGTGGTGATGCATGCAGGACGGTGAAGGAGAGGTCCCTGAAGCAGATGGAGGTGATTATGGAGATGCATGATGGGTCCTTTATGTGGTATCATCCAGCCAGAGCTGAGGATGATGATGATGAGGATGATGAGGAGGAGGAGGAGCCCCAGCAGCAGCAGCATGAGGGTTATGAGGCCGGTACAGCTGATTACTACCGGCACATGAGCAGGGGGGACTGGCAGGCTCACCAGGGGACCTGCATGGGCCAGGTTGATACTTGGAGGACCAGGGTGAACGAGAGGTTCGACTGGATGTATGATCACACGGTTCGTCAGATGCAGCATCTTTCTACACGTGATCAGTTGGACCCACATCTGCAGATTGACCCTTTCCCGGGTCGTGAGCAGGATTACCCACCATATGGGTACTACGGGCACCTCCCTCCAGGCTACGACTATCGCCAAGGTCCCCCACACCAGTGATGATGTGATTTGATGTTTTGATGTTTGAACAATTTGATATTTGGTTGTATGTGTTGAAACAATATGGTCTGTAATAATTTAGGGAAGGCATCTGTTTGCCTTAAAACATTTGTACATTGATTTTATTTATCGCATGCTAGCCTCATTTGATTGTTATTTTATTTGCTTTGTGTGTTTATTTGTTTGTTTGTTTGTTTTTATTTGTTTCCGTATGTGTGTTTAATTTTTATTCTTATTGATTCATGTTCAAAACTAAAGTTGTGAAAATGCTTTATTTTGTTTTTAACTTCGTCTTAACTACATATAAAGGTATTTTGCAAAAGATAAGTGTAAGGGAAATCTAAATTGGTTTATTAGAACACATATGAAACATGAATCGTAATAATAATAAATTAACATACATATTAGTGTGTGTTTGAGTCAAATGCTTGTATCGAGTCATAATGATGTTTTGCAGGATTTCCAGGAAGTAAGGTAAAGGTTTTTCCAGAAATTTTCCGGAAACTTAAAATGAAAATTTTTGTCAGGTCATTTCTGACGGCGTCAGGGTTTATAACCTGACGGCGTCAGATTTAATTTTCAAAAATTTTTGAAAGTTTTGTTTTTAAAAAGTTTTTATTAAAATCTCCAACTTATAATCTCCAGGAATCTGCAAAGTTATCATTCCACAAGCATTATATCCTTATATATAGATTTTATCCCGCCGATGTTATGCAGGTTTTCGTGTTTGTTTTCTCAGGTTTAACAGGTTATTTTGGACAAGTAAATGTTTTGAGTCAAGCTTTTGGCGATGCATTAGTCATGGAGCTTCAACATTACTTTGGAAGAAGATTTAACCGTGTTATTTCATTATCCACCGAGCGAATCAGGGGAGTATTTGATTTCATTCTTTTACTTTATGCTTTTACATCTTGTTATTTGAACATTGGGGACAATGTTCATCTTAAGTGTAAGGGGAGGGTAAAAGTATGATTAGAGAATGCTATTACGCTTGATTTTTGTTTGTTTAATAGTAGATGTGTAATAAAACTGAGAGAAATACTTGTTAAGGTAATTTTAGTGCCAAATTTAAAATTTTTTACAACATATAGGAGTGAAACTTTGATCTTAATGAGCGTCTCACGGATAGGAGTTATATGACTAGCACAAAAACCGTACCACTAAAAAATTTTTCCACCCCCAAATATGTGAGGTTCGCCCCTAGAAATGGTAGGAAAAGCATTTATGCTATGATGTGTGTACCGGTAGCACTTAGATTCTAGAACTTGTGTTAGGACCATTCCAAGGCCACAAGTGAGACTACATTTGTGTAGTTAGATTTACTACATGATAAGAGGCATTAGGATTAACCCATTGTTTTACACCTGTGTTTTTGTTATAATTACTTCGGCTACATTGGTCAAGTAATTCTCCCACACCCTTTGCGTTGTACTCATTTTTAGTACACGATACCCCTAGTACACCCCTCAGAGCCTATCTTTTCGTTTCGACCTTTAAGCATTTTACTTAAAGGAAGAATTTGTTACACCCCACTAAAATGTACACCCAAATCGCCTTAGCCTACCTTGTATGCACTCATCTTTAGTGCATTATTGTTACAACATTTGTTTAAACCCAAGTTAATTATCTAATTGATTACATGGTTGCTAAGTCGAGTCATATCCTTGTACATATTGTTTTCGGACGATTGGGACTCATGGGTAAAGTACTAGTGTAATGGAGTAATGGGGAAGAACATCATTTATTACCCCCATATGTGCTAAATATTTTAAAAAGTACTCCAAGTTTTTCAATTATCTTAATTCGAGTCATTAGAATAGTTATTTGTAAAGTTATGTAAAAGTTCAAGTGTAAGGGGGATGCAATGCCCCTATGATGTATTATTTTGGATGGTAGGGCAATAGTGTATGAAAAAAAAAAAAAAAAAAAAAATCGAAAAATCAAGAAAAATACAAAAAAACTGAGAAAAAGAAAAATAGAAAAAACATACGGACTACCATCCCGTTTTATTTTATGTTTGTTTTATGTTTTTGTTATTTTCTTTCATTAGCTTAGATCGAGTCGAGTCTTGGCTTAGCAACATTGTATAGTACATGTAATTGATCAAGATCTTTAACTCGCCACCAGTAAAACATCCTTTATCCAACAAAACCGTGTTTTCCTTTTCCCTACACCTAACGTTATAACCCATGTAAAAGCCCTCTTTGATAGTTTATCTTAGGTGCTTACGCCTAGTGGAGGAGGTTTTTGATCCTTTCCCAAGCCTATGGTAATCTATTTGCTATGACAGGTAGTGAGAGATATTATCCGTTTTCATTTATGAGATTTATTTAGATGACACTTGAGAGATGTGAGTATCTAAACACTACTTGTGAGGTGCTAGTTTATAATCTCCGTGCTTATTATGATTGAAGTGGAACGATTATTTGTTGTTATTACTTTTATGTTTGCATTAAATGACCCCTAACTTGTATTTTGATTAGAATAAAAGCGCATTTGCTTGAGGACAAGCAAATCTCAAGTGTAAGGGTATTTGATGAAGCGAAAAGTGTACCGCTTTTAAGGGGTCATTTAAGCCCTAAATCGTATTTATTTGATCAAATATTGCCCTAAATCGTTCCTTTTGTCATTTTAGGTACTTTTGAGGAGAAATCTGGAAAAGGAGGCATTTTGGACGTTTTTGGAGCATAAAAGTGAAAAAAACGATAAAGTCTCAAAAATCGGCTAAAAGTTACCTTTGACGGCGTCAGATTTTACTCTGGACGGCGTCATGGCTTGGCAAGAAAAGGTGGACGTGAAATTTACTCATGATAAGCCAGTGAAAATTGCATGTGAATTCTGACGGCGTCACGCTTTAACCTGATCAAGGGCGTCACGGCTTAATTCAAAGAGGGACGGCGTCACGTTCAAGGTCTGACGGCGTCAAGCCTTGATAAGCCAGAACGGATTTTGGAGAGCTAAAGAGGGATGGCGTCAAGAAGGTCATCCGGGAACCCTAAAAGCGGCGAGGTGACGGCGTCACACTCCATAAGGTGACGCCGTCAGATCTAAAAATCTATATATAGTTTTCTAATTCTTTGTCATTAGAGAGGACTTAGTGTGAAATTTTTGGGAGAAAACCCTAAGACGATTTTAGCATCTTTTTCAAGGCTTTTTGCCTTGAGATCTTCCATGTTACATTGAAAGATAAGTTATCAATTAATCATTCAATATGTCTATGTGTTGTTTGATTTTATCTTGTTCTTGTCTTTTGTTTAACATGTTAGGCTAGATTTATCTTGTGTTTGCTTAGATCTAATGAAACCTAGCTATTGATTATTGGTTATTAGTGTGTTATTAGTTGTATTGGATGATTGTTTATCTATGTTAGGCTTAAGAAAACTGGCTAACTTCCTATTCGGTAACTTGCTTGAACGTCTTAAGAAACATGAACCAAATGCGTACTAAAGGTTTTTATGGTTGTATTTAATGCACAAGCGAATTCTAGTGATCCCATGTTAGGAGCTTCCTAGCCGGCTCGACATAGGAGTGAAGTAGGAGCTTGTAGAGTTGGGGAAGTACGTACGCCACCCCACGATTGGTATTAAGGAATACACCCGTCATTCACGCAACTAATACACACTAATCAACCGGTAAAAGATAGTTAGGGAGTAAGGAAATCTAAGTAAACACATTTCTCTACACTTAAGTTTTCACCAACTTTTTATTTTCAGTTATTTATTTTATTTGCACTCGTAGTAATTTGGGTTAGTTGACTAGCAACTAATTCCGCCCACTCCTTCAAACCCGAGATTTTACTTGCTTTCATAAAAATATAAAAACATAAAAAAGAATCTTCCTCAACCCTTAGACCTATTAGAGTAGTCTTTCATACCTAAAGAACACTATTCCCTGTGGAGAACGATCAATCCCCCGTACTTACCACTACACTATACTACATCGGTCAGGTACACTGCCTGGTGGGGTTGTAAGCCTCTTGAGATCCCTCAAGAGGTAAAACCTGTTGTAAGGTTGCAAAACCACGCATCATTTGTAACTATATGTTTATCTGAACTGAATGTTTATTCACACTATGTAACAATAATTGCTATACTTAGAGTTTCTTTATCATAGACCAATAAGCACTATACTTGAAGACGTTTGTGTTAAGCCGGGTAGGTAACCAAACGCACTATACTTGAAGACGTTTATGTTAAGCCGGGTAGGTAACCAAACGCACTATACTTGAAGACGTTTGTGTTAAGCCGGTTAGGTAACCAAACGCTCTATATTTAAAGATGTTTGTGTTAAGCCGGGTAGGTAACCAAACACACTATATTTAAAAACGTACCAAAATGGGATGATTTCATGTACTTGGTACAAACTATGAGATCTAATGGACTTGGTGTAATATCGAAACTAATAGAATTGTTATAATAACAAACCAACAGACTTGGTCCAATTACAATTCAAACAGGACTTGGTCCAACAACATATTCAAATAGGACTTGGTCCAATTAAGAGTAACAGAAATACTACCTACATGTGATATTGTATTTAGTACAATAGTCATACACTTGGAATCCTAGAAACCTACATTAAGTATTTTCCTATACATGTCACGATGATTTTTACAAGGTTTTCACATTTATTCCACAAACTCTATGAACTCACCAACCTTTGTGTTGACACTTTAGCATGTTTATCTCAGGTCCATAATGAACGAGGCTGGCACGGAGGAGTATGGATATTCAAGAAGGCTATAAATTTTATTATCATTCGAAAACCCATTTAATGTAAATTGTAAACCTTGAAATCTGGGACCTCATTTTGTAAACTTTGATATTTATATAATTCGAATGATAAATCTTTTAAAACGACTTCATTAGAGTTCGTTTTCTATTGTTATGACTGTTGTGCCATGAAGTAACACCCAGTTTGAATTCCGCTGCGTATCACGAAATTGAGGGTGTTACAAAGCATCATCGGTTTTAGATCTAAAAAGGGTCGAGTTTTAGATCTAAAAAAATCTAACCACCATCATAACCACCATTTTGTTTAGATCTAAAAAGATCTAACCAAAAAAAGTATCACCAGTTTTAGATCTAAAAAGATCTAACCAAAAAAAGTACCAAGAATCCGCATCTCACATAAACCACCAAAGCATCAGTTTTAGATCTAAAAAGATCTAAAAAGTACCAAGAACCACCAACATAAGAACCACCAGCAAAAAAAAGTTAAAACCGCGTATACCACTCACACACCCACAGACTTACCCTTATCCCACCCCCATCCCATCCTTCTATACATGTCTCTGTCTCCCTATCAAACTTTTTAGATCTAAAAAGATCTAAAAAGATATAACACCATGATCTACAAAGAAAACCACCATCAAAAAGCAGTTTTTAGATCAAAACCACCAAGAACACAATTTTTGAGTGAGAGAAAGAGAGACAGAGGAGAGAGTATAGCAGTTGGGGTGATTGAGTGAGAGAAAAGAGAGAGTCAGAGATAGTGTTGAAGGATAGGGTAGGGGTGGGGTGGGATATGGGAAGTCTGTGGGTGTGTGAGTGGTATACACGATTTTAACTCTCTTTTTTTTTTTTTCTTTTTTTTCCAAAGACAATGTAAAAAAAAAAAAAAATGTAAAAAAAATTTGTAAAAAAAAAGTAGTTAAAAAAAAAAAGAAAAGTTGTAAAAGTTATAAAAAATTAAAGTAATTTGTTAAAAAAAATAAAAGTTGTAAAAGTTGTAATGTATTTTCAGGTGTTCAGTTCTCCCGAGCAACTAACTGATTGGGTGCAAAATATAGCTCGAGGGATCGGTTTTGTTATTGTTAAAAAAAGAACCAAATCAGAGAAGGGGTATTTGTACGCAATCATTTATGGGTGTTCAAAGGGTGGGGTGTATGTACGTGAAGGTTTAAAAGATGAAATTAAACGGCAAACCAATACCTCTAAAACCGATTGTCCATTCAAATTAGTGGCAAAATATTCTAAAACACAAGATTTTTGGAGGTTGAGGGTGAAGTGTGATAGGCATAATCATGATTTTGCAGAGTTGTTGCATGGTTTCCCATATGCAATGAGATTAAAGGATGATGAGTTCAGTTTGGTGCAACAATTGACAGAGTTTCACGTACCACCACGTCATATACTTTCGTCAGTAAAGGAGCATAATCCGGATAACGTGTCTAGCATTAGAACTATATATAACACACAAAATAAGATCCATGGAGCCCTAATAGGTCATAGAACTCCAATCCAAGTCCTTTGCTCACATTTGATGCATTCAGGGTATACATATTATGAGAGGGTAAATGAGCATAATGAGCTTGAGGAACTATTTTTGTTCACCCCACGTCATATGCTCTATGATGTACATTCCTTGAGATCATGCTAATGGACTCAACATACAATACCAGGTTGTTTAAATTGCCATTTTTTGAAATTGTCAGATTAACTTCAACAAACAAAACATTTTCAATGGCGTTTTTTTTTGGACAAAGAAAAGGGGCCTAATTTTCAATGGGTATTGCAATGTGTGAAGGAGGTGATAGAGGAAAAATATTACCCGCGTGTTATCATCACTGACAGAGATTTAGTGTTGGTTGGGGCATGTAGAGAAGAATTCCCGAACGCAAACAAATTACTCTGTCAGTGGCACATTTCACAAAATGTGCTTCAGTATTGCAGAAATAGATGCAATTCGCTAAAGGTGTATGAGTCCATTAAAGGAACATGGGATTGGATGGTTAAAGCTCCGACACGTGGCATATTCACGCATTCTTATCAACACCTACAACAGTTATTGGTCGAATATGCATGTACTTAATTATTAATTCATTGTTTTTATTATTTAATAAATAAATACCCGAATGACTTTTTATTAATCCATTGTTTTTTTCAGATATTTATTCATATCTGAATAATTGGCTGCAAGGTTATTCAGACATGTTTCTCTCGTTTATTACCGATAAATATCGCAGCTTCGGCCAGTCAACAACATGCAGAGTTGAGGGTCAACACTCGTTGTTGAAATTATACTTGGGCAGCACAATGTCCAACTTAGACACGTTGTTGAGTTCGATCGATAAGATTCTCATTGCGCAAGAAACTGCGATAAAGAAAACTTTTAACAGAAGCAAAACCGAGAGAATGAATAAATGTAATATACCACTATTTGCAGAATTGTGGTATAAAGTTTTCAAATATGCTTTGGAACTCATGTTCGATGAACTCCAACTGTTGATCGACGCCCAAGATTGTAGTCATCATGTAACAATTCGCATTTCAGGTTGATTTCTATTCCCTAAATTTTTACTATTCATTTTTACTATTCACTTGCACTATTCATTTCCGAAATTTTTATTTCATATTCTCCTGAGATAAATTATTTCCATGACAAAATAAAAGTTTGACGCTTGTCGGGTCATTTTCGCAAAAGTTATTAAGAAATTATACGTTTGGGTTTAAACGTCGTTTAAACATCCTGCGCATAACGAAAACCAACTGCGACAATTTTCCTCGTATCAGAATAATATTTAGTACACTCACAATCAATTAGGGAATTTTTGATAATTAAGTTAAAATGTTACCAAATAGACCATGTGTCTTGCAGAACTAAACTTGCGTTTTAAGCACTTTTACTTATCCGCAACCTTAGCCTTCACCTGCACCACATTTTCTAAGACATTTAGAAGCTTTTATATTATTGAAAAAGTCAACATATTTTCCCTCCTCCATTGACCATAAAATCATTCTTTGATTTTATAAATCATTCCTTGATTTTTAGGCTTACGGTTTTAGGTCTAAAAGACGTTTAACACCAACCGAAACTAGACTGAGCCCAGTCTAGACATTATAGGCCATTTTAATTCATTATCATCATATTAGAAAAGTTACATTTTACTTTTCTCAATTTTACGCAACTTTCGTACGTTTTACGTATTACGCGTTTTAGACCTGCGTTTCCAGTTTTAACAGGGTTTAAGCAACCCGATGGAACTTACAACTCATTTTATATTTTATTATGGAGTATTATGATGAGTTAAATCATTCCTACAAGTTTCGTATTCTTACGATACCCGGTTTTACGTTTCGTGACTTAAAGACTTACGGTTAGCGATTAACGGAACCAAAACTCACTCCGTAAACAAGATAACACCAAAATTGACCAAGTCATCTATCCTAGCCCATTTGAACCGCCAATAGGGGGGATTCATCCCTTGGTGGCTTGATCCAAGCCATTGATTCTTTAGATGTTTACATGTGTAAAAATTTATTTACTAAACTACCCTAATTTCTTCCTATAAATACTAGCCTAAAACCTTCATAATCTCTTGCACCACACCTTCTTATATCTTCAAATTCCTCAAACCAAAGGCACTTCTCTTATATTTCATAAGAAAGTTTATGAGTTCTTGAGAAGAAACTAGGTTTTGATCTTGTTTTCTTCAAGTTTTCAAGAAAGAGACGTTATAATCTTCAAATAATTCCAAGTCTCCAAAAAGACTTGTTATTATCTTCAAATCACTTCGGGTTTCCAAGAAGGCGTCGTTATAATCTTCAAATAGCCTCGGGTTTACGAAGATTACAATTTCTACGTCGAAGCTCCGCTTATATTCCCATTTCTATAATACTCAAGCATTCTATATTAAGGTAAGTATTTATGAACCTTAAATACTTATGAACTTTTATTTGATTATTTAGTGTTTTATAAACTCTTAATATGTCATATAATCCAGTAAGCAAAATATATGTTTCACATATTAAATACTATGTTAGTAGGGAGCTTCATGTGAGGGGTTTCATTTGGGTAAACGGATCGACGAGTTGCTGGATTTACGAATTAAAGTGTCCTAGCTCCTCGAACGTTTACTGCATGACCTCTGAATTATGATGGCCCAAACAGTAGTACAAGATATACAAAAAAAACATGTTTCATAAACCATATGCAAGACATATACATGTACGTCTTTGTATTCTTAGACTTTATTCCAAACCTAAGTCGCAACGTTCTATTGTAGGTTGCACTTAGAGGTTTCCCGACTTATCCATCGAACTCATTGAAGCACTAGAACACCATCCAACTCACGGTGAGTTTGTAGCCCCATTTTACTTTACTATTTATTAAACTCTTTGGGGGAGATACATGCTTAACTATTTTATGACAATCAACATTATTTGCAAACTGTATGTTTTATCTGAACTGAATGTTTATTTATGTTAGATAACATTATTTCCATATTTAAAGTTTCTATATCATGAACCGTTAAGCACTATGCGTAGTGAACACGAATACGATGGTTAGATCCATTGGGATTAATGTAACCATTAAGTTGACTCAGCTAGAGCAAACAAACGCAATAAACACTAGGTACAACCACAAATTACCTACTAGGCTATGATTGAGACTACTATGCCAATTTCTATTGGTACGAGGTTAAAGATTAACCAGAACGATTGGTGGCCCCCTACCGGGTAGATCTTCGAGGTTATCGACATCTACGAGAATGGGATGAGACAAACAATTGGTGGCCCCCTACCGGGTAGATCTTCGAGGTTATCGACATCTATGAGAATGGGATGAGACAAACGATTGGTGGCCCCCTACCGGGTACATCTTCGAGGTTATCGACATCTACGAGAATGGGATGAGACAACTATGGGTGTATAACAATGTAACCTACGATTCAAACAGGACTTGATCCAATTAAGAGTAACAGAAACACTACCTACATGTGATATTGTATTTAGTACAATAGTCATACACTTGGAATCCTAGAAACCTTCATTTAGTATTTATTTACTAGTATCGATGATTTGTACAAGGTTTTCACATTATTCCTACAAACTCTATGAACTCACCAACCTTTCTGTTGACACTTTAACATTTTTATCTCAGGTCCATAATGAACGAGGCTGGCACGGAGGAGCACGGATATTCAAGAGGGCTATAAATTTTATTATCATTCGAAAACTCATTTGATGTATTTTGTAAACATGGAACCATCTGGGACCTCATTTTTTAAACTCTGATATTTATATAATTTGAATGATAATTCCTTTTAAAATGACTCAGTTAGAGATCGTTTTCTATTATTATGACTGTTGTGCCGTCGAGTAACACCCAGTTTGAATTCCGCTGCGTATCACGAAATTGGGGGTGTTACACATCAGTTGCGGTCAGTTTATGGGCTACCATGCTTTCACGAACTGCTTTACTATCGGATTCATAGTAAGTATATTAAATTTATGACTATCAAGTTATTTTCCCCATTAATATCAGTAATTTATATAAGTCACTTTTAATGAATGCAGAAATGGCCATTCCACTGGATACAGTTGATATTTTTTGGAGAACCCTATTTGTTCCGTGGCCTAGTATCAATACTAAAGCTGGTCCTTCTTCTGAACCTGACGATGATCCTTCTTGTGAAGATGACGTACAACAATTCAAGAGTGTTTTTGACAAAATGTCGTCGTTTGTCAAGAAAAATGTGTTAAAGAAGGTGAGAGGGATATACGATCCCCAATCTGTTGATATACGTCAACCTGCTGTTCACAAAAGTACTCGTGGACGTCCGAGCGCAAAGGATAAAAAGTCCCAGTCTACAAAACTCCCAGACTTGAATAAAGTACCAACCGTAGATCACCAAAGAAGCACAAATTCAAGATCTACAAAAGTCCATGACTTGAACAAACAACCTGCGAGACATAGTTCTTACATGGTGTAACACCCCCAGAATCTGGCCTCGCGGAAGCATTAGGGTCAAGGGGTGCTACTGAAATGGAAATCATAACGCGAGGTAACGAAGAACCGAATACACACTTCGTAAAAATATAATTAATTGTTTAAATAAACTTTCATTTAGAAATCTTTATTTCACAAGTATGCCCAAAAGTTTAATGGTCCCTCAAAAACAAGTCTTAATTATTTGTGAAAACACTCTGGTAACAGTATAAGTCCATCGCCTTGCCAAGCCTTGCCAAACTTGAATATGCCTAGATACCTGAGAAAAACATGTTAAAAGTCAGCAAAAAGCTGGTGAGTTCATAGGTTTAAGTTTAAAGTAGTAACAATAAAATTTGGACCAATAGTTTTGTACAAGGTTGCAAAAATCGCGAATCGGTAGTCGGGCGGTCGACCACCTTGTAGCTTGTAATCGGTCTAGGCGGGATTAATCGGTGATTAATCGAATTGGCATTACTGACAAATTTTAGTTATTTCCGGCAAGTTTTTTGTATTTCCGGTGAGTTTTATGTATTTTCGGTAAGGTATTTTCTAAAAAACAACTTGTAATAGACTTAAACAGTTACTATAAGTGATCAAAATAAGTTTACAGTGAGTTTTGTGTACTTCCGGCAAGATTTATAGGTTTCCGGCAAGTTTGACCACCATTGACCGCCGTTGATCGTCGTTGACCACGGTTGACCTATTTGTTTGACCCAGTTACATAAATCGGCAAGGTCGGTGGCCTTTTAGCACCTAATCGGCGATTAATCGGCGTTGTAGATCTTTTTTTGCAACACTGGTTTTGTACATGATCATTATGTGGTATATAATGTCACATAAATATTCTATTACGCTAGCACTAAGTTCATGCAACCGAAGCTATAACAGGTCTGCATGCTCTAGAAGCATGTTAAAAATAAAGGCCCGGCAAGTGTTTATCCCAGACACTTGTACTTTGATATGGTATATGTTCGTTTGCCTATCCGGTCAAACCAAACGGGGACGTTACTCGCAATAGATCTATTTATAACATTCATGCTTCCTGTCGGGAATTAACGGTTCATGAAATTTGGGCAGTAGGGGACATAGCAGGGCTTAGGCTAACTACGCAATAGTTTAGATAAAATAGTATTAATGGTCCATAAAATGGTTTTGCATGTTTCTCACCCCATTGATATAAAATAAGTATAAGTAAAGAGGGGCTATAAACTCACCTTAATAGTGGATGCAGTGAATGCAAGGATGTATGGCATAAACACACGACCTAGATTAATAATGTATGTTTAGTTTACAGTCTGATTAAGTTTCCATGATAATTTAACTCAAAAGTTTAGACGTGTTTATGTTGTTGTTGTTGTTGTTTGTGTGGCGGCAAGTGAGGCTATGAATAGATTCCTAAGTATTGGTAGGTGTTGGCTCTAAGAATTTCTCAAATGTACGGTAACGAAGATTTGGGAGTCTTATAGGATTTTGATTGACGGGATTCGGAAGACGGTGAAATGAATAATTTGGGAGTAAAGATAGATATTGTCGAGATATGGGATGTGTAGTTTAGTTGTTAAATATAAGTTTTGAAATGAAATTATGTGTAAATAATGTTTAATATTTAAATGTTTTATCACTTGCGAAAATATTTTATAACGTTTGTATAATAAAGGTTTTGTTTACCTTGTTTAAATAAAATCAACTATATTCATCTAATTGATAAAGGTTGGCTATGACTCGTGTTTGTGAGTTGGTTTCACCATTATATGGTTAGAAAACATTTAATTTCTTAAAGTTTTTGCTATAGAAGTTCAAGCGAGGTTGTGCTAAGATTACATTTTCTACTTTTGTTAATGACATATATATTTATTTGTTTAAGCTCAAAGCAACGTTTATAAGTGACAAATCGAATAACTCTTTATGTGTGTTTTAGTATTTTAAAATCGATAGATAGACTTAGATGATCCTTTGTATGAAAATTTTAAATACTGGTGACAAGTGTACATGTACATCTCCTTGTTCTTATCGTCGGTGTTGAGTGTTAATGTTTTCATAATTTATACATGAGTATATGACGACGTTTCATGACGGATTTTAGGTTGAACATTAGTTAATGATACATGTTTTACACGACGGTTATAATACAAAGAAACTTGTGTGTTTGGCTTTTTGCGGACAACGTATACATACATCACAACTTTATACCATTATTCTCGTTGGGCTGCGGCCCAACTGAGTCAAAGGAGGGGGAAAAGGAACCGATGGACTGGGCTGAGTTATTGACCACCATGGGTCTCGTTGGGCCTGGTGGGTTATGAAAGGCAGTGAGTCTACACGATAAGTGGGCTGAAATTTTACTACACTTGGGCTACCTAAGTCAAGTTGAGCTGGATTACTTAGGCTAAACAAAATTACTCACACAAGCCCAAGTGGAACCTTGTGTTCTTATGGTAAATTCCAGGAGATTTGCTTGACACCAACGATTTATATGTCAAGAACAAACCACACGTTGAGGTCGAGTACTACTCGCCAACCTGACTTGATGGTCTTCTAGATTTACACGAGATGGGGGGAGGGGGAGATTGGGTTCGACACACGATTTTACTAATCGCTACACATTTAACCAAAGTCTTGATTTAAGACTTTGGTGTTGGGTTAAGTGGGAAAACACGACAATTTAATGTCTCCTATTTGGGTTTTGCCCGTAGAACAGAACTTAAACATAACTTAGTTGAGTCTCGTGTGGGGTTTGACAACGTATTGTGGGTTAAGGATCGAACTGTGTTACGCACACATCCTTTGGGGCTCTAATGTATTTGGACTGGAAATGTTCCTTCTTAGTTTGTTCTCTAGCCAGGGGGGAGGGGGGAAAGAGGATTGACCTACATTCTTACTACTGAGTTCTTTTACCACTAACTCGGGCTGTTAGGTGAGTGAGTTGTGGGTTGGTTCTTTGGTTCGAACGGGACTTAATTAAGGCAAGCTCACTCACCATGGTGGCTGCCTGATGGAAGTTATGTGGTTGGAACCTGACCACTTCACACCCCTTTTTGGGGGACTTTTCCTGAATTAAGAATCACCACAACACCTTATTTAGGTGGTTGTTTTGGTGAGATATGGACCGAACTAAACTAGTCATGACACACCCTTGTGGGTGTGGTTCTATTCATCCCAAAACAGCTTCAACGCGCCCCTTGGGTGCGGTTTTTGTTTGAATTAAAACCACTATGATACGCCCCAACCTAGACCGAGTTCTAAGATCTCGAGTATGCTGACTCGAGAGAGGTTCTTGACACTAAACATGAATCGATGACACCCATTTTAAGCCCTTTTCAATACCTTTTGTCTAGGATTTGCTAATGGTCACATTGAGGTCGTTTAGCCTGAGCAAGAGCTGACAATAACAACGGAAAACAACGGGTCTAAAGCTAACGAGTTGAATCTTAGATTTCCTAAGTTTTAAACCGCAACAACAACAACAACTATATCTTTTGTACAAACATGAATTCGACATCAGAAATACTTATAATTTGACTTAAGAACAACATCACTTAAGTCTAATTCGAATGAAAAAAATTTGATATGAAAAAGGGTAAAATTCAAAATGTTTATACCCTTGTGATGAATCGGCTGAGAACTTTTTAGACCCAGAAGCACTCAAACAATCCCCAATCCGAACCCTGGCTTCTTCAAATCAATCCCCAGTCAACCCACTCCAATCAACCGTCGCCCTTCGAATCTTCTTCAACACTCAGTAGCTTTTGAGTGATCGAATGGTTCCGTGTGGATTGACATGATTTGAAATGGCCGTTAAAAAGGGAAATTTGAGAATGGGTTAAATCCCTCTTTCTTGGCTTCGATTCTTGAAGTGTCCGAAACGAGTACCACTCATTTTCTCTTAGTAACTTTAAGATTCACCTGTGACCTCTCTTGGGGAAAAGGGAAAGGATGAAAGTGATGTCTGTTGACTGAGTTTATGACCTTGAAATAGGGTGAGGATTTGATGGTGAGGGTTCGATGGCGTGCGTGGGTTTGTGGTATCGAAGAAAAAAGAGAGAAGGAAAGAGATAAGTATTTGTGGGGGAGTGTGTGAGTGGGAAAGAAAAAGAAACTATTATATCATTTTTTATTAAAATGGTGGGTAATGGATACCCCATGTCCCGTTGAACTGAGTTGAACCCGGGGTTTCCCCGGAGTTGATATGAATATGGAAATGAAGTTTTTAGGAATGTTTTTATAAGACTTATATGAATTTAGAGTTTGTTTACTCAAATAATGTTGAATCTAACACGCCTGCTAGATCTTTGAGCCTATGTGGATCGGTAGGATGCCTATGTAATCACAAGCACACTACAAGAGAATCTCTGAATACGAATAAGAGAAGAAAAGAACTAACACTATGATCCTCTATGGATCGTATATGAACTAAAAGATGATTTTATTGAAGATTGTTAAGTTGTAAAGATGTATCAAAACTCATAGACGGGGTGTTTCTTTTATAATGATAAGAAACCCTAACCCTAACCCGTCCTACAAGAAAACGTGTAAAAAGATAAACATGATCTCTTCTAAAAATAAACATACTAAACATACGGATAACTAACAATAATATCCGCAGCAACAAACACTATCAGCAGAAACAAAATATAACTATCAACAGCAATGAGCTTCGGCAGGAACCAACACTATCGGCAGGAACCAACTTTCACTATCGGCAGCAACAAGAAATATCTTATTTCCGAAATTCCCAACAAATAATTTCTGAGTTTTTAATTTGTTACTGTTGTGGTGTCGGTACACGTGTGGTTTCGTTTTTGAGTAAAAATGAGATAACCTCTCGCCTTTACTACATTATAGTTTGAAAATGTGAGAATGGGGAAAATTTACTGTTCCTGGTGAGATTTAATAGTTTTGGTGAGTTAATGTATGCTAAAATGTGCGGGTTTGTTTTCCCGAATTAGTTATGCAGGCTCATGTATGCCTAATTTTTATTGGTCTGGTAATAATAAATTATCATTTATTATTTAAATAATGGTGAAAAATTGTCGTTTGTCACACATGGGTCCTAGAGTTGAACAGAGTATAAGACATAGGTTATACGTTGGAGATGCGGGTAGCGACTATTTGATTGAGCAGATTCCACAGCTTTTCCATCGATACATCATAGGTATTTATAATGTGCGAGGTGATGGAAATTGTGGGTTTCGGTGCGTTGCCCATGGTATTGGTCAACCCGAAGAAAGGTGGCGCGATGTTCGAATGTGGTTATTGCAAGAGTTAGACATTAATCGTGCCTTTTACATAAGTATGTGGTGGCAAAATGACTATGACCATCTTCGGAGATCAGTAGACTGGTTACATAATGGATTTGCACCGCGAGACTACTAGATGAGTATGCCAAACACGGGGTTGGTTATTGCTTCAGTGGTTAACCGGCCTGTTGTATTTATATCCGAGCGACAAAGTCATACGTGTTTTTTGCTTTTTTCCGGTCCAAATTTATCACAAGGAACTGGCCCCCTTGTGATTGCCCGTGTGGGGGATGACGATTGTGGTCACTTCATTTATCTGACGCTAGATGAAAATTCACCAGTTCCGGATATTCACCCACAATGGAGGGCGTTCAGAGTTGCCGATGCATCCGAATGGGCAACTTTATATTACGATCGACTACACCTGTATACTGAGATTAGACAAAGACAAACATAGTAAATGATTAATGATTTATGTTGTAAATAATTATACAGACAAAACATTGTAAATGATTACTGATTTATATTGTAAATAATTATACAGACAAAACATTGTAAATGATTACTGATTTATGTTGTAAATAATTATACCGACAAAACATTGTGAATGATTACTGATTTATGTTGTAAATAACTGTTTGTATTATTTAAATTAACAATACATTACTGATTTATGTTGTAAATAACTTTTTGTATTATTTAAATTAATTCTTTGGCCAGGTGGAACAAAATAATCCTTTCTTGTTTCGCTGTCGGAGAGGATTGATTATAGAAAGGACATCCCGTAGAGACACTAGTTATGGTCAACCGTATTATGCATGTCCTTTTTCAGTGGTAAATAATCATACTTTTGCTTAGTTATGTAAATTATTTGTTTGTTAAGAATACATTTCTTATAATTTTCTTAACATGTAACAGCCAGGAACATATGACTTTGGGTGTGGGTACTTTATGTGGAAGGATTCTTTTCAAAACAAGTACTTTAGTCAAGCCTCTTCTTCAACGCAGTGCTCAAACTGCGTAGCTAAAGATAATAAAATTGACAAGCAAGATAATAAGATTGACAAGCTTGAAACAAGAAACAAGATGTTAGTGTCTCAAAACAAGATGTTGATGACAAGATGATGAGTGTGTAAATACTCATCATTTTTGTCCCATATGAACTACAAAAACATTTAAAAACACTCAGAAATGCTTCAAAATACAGAAAATATCCTTGAATTGTGTTTTATCTGTTTCATGTGCAAAAGGATTGAAAACGGGACGAAAACGAACATTTTTGGATTGACTCGGCAATAATTGTGCATTTGATCAAGTGAAGACGGAAGTCAAAGACAGAGTCAAAGTCAACCCCCAAAATTCCAAAATGACACAAATGGTCCCTGGAAGTATTTTTCAGAAATGACAAGAATGGTCCCTGGATTTTCAGTATTTACATAAATGGTCCCTAAACCTTAACACTAATTCCTTACTAAATCCAAACCATTTATATCCTAACTAAAACTAAACCCAGTTACAAACATCACCAGCCCAATCCCATAAAATAAAATCCAACCCCACAGCCCAAATCCCTTTCCTTTTAAATAAACCCAGACCTTAAAACCGTTTGACCAAAGTCAAACCGCCTTCTTCTTCAAAACCACCCGCCAATACCAACGGCCTCTGCAATACCACCCATCACCTCACCCTCAACCCACTTGCCTCTGTTCTCTGCTACACTCCACCACCCCCCTCCTCACACACTAACCCACAACCCATGTGCTCAGAAGAGGTTAAAAAAACCCACTTGGCCATTTTCCCGCCAAAATACCAATTAACGAATGAGATTGCTTCAAAGCATTCCAATGGCTGGGATTTGATCAGAGGGTTATGAAGAGTCTTTTGGGAATGCTATTTAAGGAAGAGAAGTCTCACAGAAGAAGCTTGTCATAGTTTTTAGACCAATTCGTAGTGTAATTTAATTTTAAGTCAATTAGATTAAGCTTTAAGTGTTAATCAATCTCATGTTATTGTAATCTCATGTTTCAGTTTTAATTATATTCCAAAACCTTGTATCATTTCAGTTGCAATTCAAGTTCAAGTTTCATGTTAAGTTATTTGATTAAAATCAGTTGTTACTTAAGTTTAAAAGCTTTATTTCATGTTAGATAAGCTCTTATAAGCCGGTGACAGCTTATTAAGAGTTTATTGTGGCTACTCAGTTCTGTTCCTTAGAAAACCAAGAAAAAGTCAAAAAAGTCAACTATAAGCCAAATAAGCAGTTGTGTGTGATAAGCTGTATTGGAAAGCTTAAATTGGGGTTATAGCTTGGATTTGACAAGCTGGGCTTATCTCTTATTCAGTTTCCTTTGTTTCATATCCCAACAGTTGTAAGCATTTCTTAAGTTTTTTTGCATTATTTTTCTATTCTACTGTGCTAGTGCTTAATCTTAGCTTATTATTGTCATTTTCTGCTTATTAGTCATTTATAATTGTATTTCATCTGTTTTTATAGTTTGATATAGTCATTGTTCTATTTTTTTCTTAAAACCTTCAAAAAAAAACTTAAAAAAGGCCAAAAATAGCTAAGTAGTAGGATAGCTTATTAGAGTGCTTCTTTCCTGGTCATAACCACTTTTTAGTGCTTAATAAACTTAGGTGTTCATCTATTATCCAAGATCCTAGCTTAGATCAAGTGTTTGAGTTGAAAAACCAACACAGACCCCTTTAAAGGGCTGTTTGGCTAATTGGGTCAAAATGGGTTAAATCAAGTTATTACTGTACATTTGCAATAAGTTCATATTTAATCTAGCTTAAAATGTCCCATATAAGTTGTTTCTAGGTTCTGATAAGCCAATCCAATAGAAAAACTAGTTTTCAGTAGCCTGTGGTATTTTCAGTCCATTAGTAGTCCAAATAAGCCATTATAAGCTATGAGCCAATTTTGACCTTATCATTGGATTTTCTGAGTTCTTTGGAGTCCATATAGTGTATACTAGGTAGTTGGTTAAGTCTCCTTTAGTTTACACACCTCTGCACAAAACCAAACCATAGCAGCTACAATTTTCGTATTTTTTGTGATCTGCATCGATTTTCTTTTATTTTTCATTTCTTCATCTTAAGTAGTTATAAGCTGAAATTTGGCATGCATAGAGTTGGCCAGCTTGTGTACTTATTCATATTTTTAGTTTATTTTTTAGAATTTTTCTAAGCAGCTTTTTAGGGGCTTGAAAACTGCCCTTTTTGCCCTGCTCTCTTTGCAATTCAGCAGACATTGTGCTTATTGAGAGCTTTTCAGCTCTTTCACTTAGCTTTTTTCTAGTTCCCTCAGCTTAATTACACTTATCTCAGTTCAATTTAACCTTTTCCATTAGCCCTTAGCTTATTTTACAGCTTATAGCTTATTTTGTATAATCCTAGTTCTAATCTAGTTTAATTCTAACTGTTGCTATTACTCAGCTTATTTCTAGCTCATTTGTGGACCCCACAGTGTGAGTCTTGGCTTTTTGGGAAGCCCACATAGCAGGCTTTTCATATCTATGCTTACTTTGTGTTTTAGAGCTTATTACAGTGCTTAAAAATAAGCTAGAAGTATGGCCTTTAGCTTTCTTTTAGTAAACTGCATAAGTACTCGATCTGGCTTGCGGCCTGGGCTTATTTTAGTTTTTTGAGTTGAATTAGGTTTGTTTAGGCCTATTACACTATACCTGAGCTTTTGGTGCATTCTAGTGCTTATTTGCTTATTTGAAGTGCTTATTTAAACTGCTTATTTGCCCAATTCAGCTTATTAGTGGGCTTATCTAATTTTTTTTTTAATTTTTCCTAGTATTCTGCTATCATATAGTATTTATAAAAAAAATTCCAGAATTTTTAGAATAGTTTTAGTATTTTTAATGTATTTTTCTTTTTAAAACTGATTTTAATTCATAATAAAAAATATAAAACTCAGAAAAATATAAATCTTTTTTCTAAAATTTTCTTTTATTATTTAGGATTTAAGAAAAATAATTTTACACTTGTAGGATTAGTTTTCTAATATTTCAGTTTTTATCCCGTTTTAGGTTTTCCGTTACGCGTTTTTTAGTTTAATTAATTCGCGTTTAATTTTATTTTGTATATTTGTTTTTCATATATCAATTAGAATTAATTAAAAAACAAAAATCCATATTCCATATCATCAGTCACTCTAATCCAAAACTTAAACAATTTGCCCATTCCAGCCTCGTTGGGAAACGATCCGGGAAATCACTTACCTGGTTTCACACTACACACACAAACGTGAGTCTTTGCAAGTATCCTTTTTCACAAAGGGGTGATTTGCATTTATTCACGCGTATCCGTCATTGCATAATATTTATATATACGTTTTAGCACGGATCACAAGAATAAAGACGCTCAAGGCATCACTGGAATTGACAAGGAATCCTGAGGATCACGCATGTCAATCGGGTGCACTGCTCCATGAGCTTTTAGATGACATAAATAATCTTCACATGTAGTAGGTGTTGTTGTTTTTAACTAATGTGTTAATGTTCTTGTTTAATTGAATAATAACAGTTGTTTTTGTAGTTATTTAATGTGTTAACGTTAACGTGTTATTGTTGTTGTTTAATTAAATAGAAACACATTAGACGAATACAAATAACATAGCATAAAAAACATAACAAATAAACATTACACAAAATAAAATAAAACAAATACATACTTAAAAAAAAAAAAAAAAAGCAACAAAAAGACAAAAAAGTACAAAATGTACAAAAGTACAAAAAAAAGTACAAAAGTACACCTACCCCACTAGGGGGTGTACTTTGTAAAATTAGGGGGGTTTGGATAACTCATCCCGTAACAAATTACGAACAATATTATAAAAACGAAGACATACCACGGGTAATCGAGAGGAAAAAAAACTTAGATAACCGTGTTGTGAATACAAGTTTGAGAGAATGAATGTATTATTCAAGTCATCAATCAATAAGTCTTTATATAAATACAGCCAGATAAAGACTAAGGGTGTGTTTGTTTTTTTTTTTTTTTTTTAAAAAAAAAAAATCTTACTAGCCCTCTTACTCTTATCAGTAAGAGATAGTTTGACGTTTTGCTTTTTTTTTTTTTTTTTTTTTTTTTTTTTTTTTTTTTGAGTTAGACGCAGTTAGACATATAACATCTTACTCAGTAAGAGGTGAGTGACTTGTCTTATTGCCTCTTACTCGATAAGAGATTGAAGACTCGTGTTAATATAATATATTTGATGGTTTATTAACTATGTTATATTTATGATAAAAAATCTTGTTTCATATTTACATAAGTTACTTAAATAAATTGCAGAAACGAGCACTTAAAATCATTCGGACAATTATAAAAAAACAAACAACATTATTTCGTTAGACTTTCTAGCTATCTCTTACTGATAAGATATGTTAGTCAAATTCAGACCTAAAACATCTTAATAAAACAAACACACCGTAAATAAATAATTTCTCTGACATCGACATGTTGATTTGTCGATAGCAATCAAATGATTTTTTTAGCAATCAAATAAATTTTATCCATAGCAATCAAATGATTTTTATTATTATTATTATTTGTTTTAATCAAGATTGTTGATTTGTCGAATAAATCTTTTTTTTTTTTTTTTTTTTTCTTGTACAAAATTATGAGCCACTCAACAAGTACTCATATTTTGGTGATAAAGGAAAATTTCAAATATCCCCCTTCAATGGAAGCAGAGAGGCCCACAAAAAGCCCAAAGCAAGGGTAGATATTTTAATTAAATTCACATTTTAAATTTTAGAGTAAATTGCATTTTTGGTCCTTGTGGTTTGGCCAAATTGCAGATTTGGTCCCCAACTTTTTGAAAGTGCACCAATGGTCCCCATTTTTAAGTTTTCGTTGCATTTTTGGTCCCTGGCCTCAGTCAAAAGACAGAAATACCCCTGTCCTTTTCTTTTAATATATTCATTTTCAGTTTTTAACACAAATGGTCCTTGTGTTGCGCAAGGCTTTACAAATTTAGTCTTTTTTTTTTCACAAATGGTCCTTCTTACACAAAATCGTCCTTGTGTTGCGCAAGACTTACACAAATGGTCCTTGAGTCCGTTTTTCTTCCGTTTTCGTCCGTTTTTCTTACGTTTTTTCCGTTTTGGTCCGTTTTTATCCGTTTTTGTCCGTTTTTCTTACGTTTTTGTCCGTTTTTCTTACGTTTTTTACGTTTTCGTCCGTTATTCTTACGTTTTTTCCGTTTTCATACGTTTTTGTCCGTTTTTCTTACGTTTTTTCCGTTTTTGTCAGTTTTTATCCGTTATTCTTACGTTTTTTTCAGTTTTCATACGTTTTTGTCAGTTTTTCTTACGTTTTTTCCGTTTTTGTCCGTTTTTCTTACGTTTTTTTTCCGGTTTCATACATTTTTGTCCGTTTTTCTTACGTTTTTATCCGTTTTTGTCCGTTTTTCTTACGTTTTTTACGTTTTCGTCCGTTATTCTTACATTTTTTCCGTTTTCATACGTTTTTGTCCGTTTTTCTTACGTTTTTATCCGTTTTTGTCCGTTTTTCCTACGGTTTTTACGTTTTTGCCCGTTATTCTTACGTTTTTTCCGTTTTCATACGTTTTTGTCCGTTTTTCTTACGTTATTATCCGTTTTTGTCCGTTTTTTCTTACGTTTTTTACGTTTTCGTCCGTTATTCTTACGTTTTTTTTTCCGTTTTTATCGTTTTTGTACCTTTTTTTCCATTTTCTTTTTTTTGTCCGAATTTTTTATATAGTCCAAAAGAAAAAAAAAATTCGGACAAAAAAGAAAAAAAAAATCGGACAAAAATTTTGATTTTTTTTTTAATTTTTTAATTTTATTTATTTTTTAAAAAAAATCTGGTCAAAAAAAATCGGACAAAAAATTTGGACTATATAAAAAATTCGGACAAAAAAAAGAAAATGGAAAAAAAGGTACAAAAACGTAAAGAAAATGAACAAAAACGATAAAACGGAAAAAAAACGTAAGAATAACGACGAAAGTAAAAGTAAGAAAAACGGACAAAAACGGATAAAAAACGTAAGAAAACGACAAAAACGTATGAAAACGAAAAAGTAAGAAAAACGACAAAAACGTATGAAAACGGAAAAAAACGTAAAATAACGACCAAAAACGAAGAAAACGGACAAAAACGGATAAAAACGTAAGAAAAACGGACAAAAACGTAAGAATAACGAAAAACGGAAAAAAGTAAAAAAAACAAAAAAAAAAAAAAAAAAAAAAAAAAACGTAAGAAAAACGACAAAAAAAACGGAAAAAACAGACAAAAACGGAAAAAACGAAAAAAAACAAAAACGAAAAACGTAAGAAAAATGACAAAACGTATGAAAACGGAAAAAACGTAAGAATAACGGACGAAAACGTAAAAAACGTAAGAAAAACGGACAAAAACGTAAGAAAAATGGACAAAAACGGATAAAAACGGACCAAAACGGAAAAAACGTAAGAAAAACGGACTCAAGGACCATTTGTGTAAGTCTTGCGCAACACAAGGACGATTTTGTGTAAGAAGGACCATTTGTGAAAAAAAAGGACTAAATTTGTAAAGCCTTGCGTAACACAAGGACCATTTGTGTTAAAAACTGAAAAGGAATATATTAAAAGAAAAGGACAGGGGTATTTCTGTCTTTTGACTGAGGCCAGGGACCAAAAATGCAACGAAAACTTGAAAATGGGGACCATTGGTGCACTTTCAAAAAGTTGGGGACCAAATCTGCAATTTGGCCAAACCACAGGGACCAAAAATGCAATTTACTCTAAATTTTATAAATAGATTCCTCTTGATTCTATATGCCAAATAACCAAATATGGTTACAGTATATGATATGATATGAAATATACCTTCTAACTATTTCATGACTTACACTAGTTTCTCCTGCTTATTTTGTGCCTAGCTAATTTTCCCGAATCGTATTCTCTTCACATAGTAAGTTTTTCTCTCTATCCTTAGATAGAATTGATCACATGCTACTTTTTTTTTGTTAATCAGATTAACCAATCAAACTTTAGATGTTTTAGCTTATGTGCCTACTTCATCATATTTGTGCATGAAAATATATCTTCATGTGTGTTATCATCTCATCTTTAGTGTATATCGATTTTTATATATTTATCTATTACTAGTGAAACACTATTTCAAAGCATGTATTTGGATAATATGATTCCCATGTAATATTAGGAGTTGATTCTGTGTTTCAGGATTTCTGTTTAGTGGTTACGTCAAACCTTATTTAGAACTTTTTAACATAGAGTTGTGTATAGTTTATGTTACAAAACATGTAAATGAAATGTTTAGCTTATGTTCTAATTGTGTTATAATGTTACTTCATGTTAATTCAAGTCTTGTTTAATATATACTTGTGGTGTACTGTGATATTAGTTAGTGTTAAAAAAAAAATACTGGTAATAATTTGGTGTGCCTTACCTGATAGCAAAATAAATTGTACTGTAATTTGTTTTATCTAGAATTAAATTGTGAGTGAGTGAATAGAATTATAGAAATAAAGAAACCAAAGGAAAAGATGATGATGGTCATGGTTGTGGTGTTGAACTGTACACACACCACATCGTACTACTTGTGGGTCCACATGTGCTACACGTTGATTTTTATTTTTAGATAAATTCAAATAGAAAATAAAAAGTTGAAAAATAATTGTTATATTACATGTTCTTGTAAGCAGAATTTGTCAAAATGAGTTAACTTTTTTGCCTACAAAATTGTAACCTTTTATGGAGAAAATTGTGGGCTTTAATCGGATTTACTAATTTTCGGTTTCTAATATATTTGAAGCTCTCATTTTGAAACAATTTATTCCTATTTTCTACACTGGTTGCTTTTGCTGCAAATGGTTTTGGCCTCGAAACAAAATCTGCGTATGGCCTACTAGGTACTAAAGGACATTTGGCCAAGCGATATGTGGTGTGAGGTTACGTGGTAATTAAGATATTGTGTGTTTAAATTTATATGAGATAGTATATGCAAGAAATAAGTTGCCTTAAATATAAAACATGTAATATGGTCACTAAATTTAGGGCATTCGCTATATTAGTTTATGTAAAGGTTTATAAAAATATGAAGAAGTCTAATAACTTGTAAACCATAGTGAGGACCCATTTTATTTTTAGTTTATCTATTATTAGTGAAACACTATTTAATACATTTGGATTATGTATGATATTTATAAAGCTTTATTAAGTTTGTACATGGTGGAGATAGATTTATAAAACAAAAATGTTTATAAATTAATGAGATAATACAACTATAAACCTTTAAAAAGGGTAGATAACTATACTAGTCAATTAAACTTTTCTGCTAATAAGATAGTATAGTTAAAAGCTTAAGATTCACCAAAACATTATAAAACATTCTTTATTTTTACCAAAACGTTAAGTCCCCATCTAACAGACTGTGGGTTCAAGGTCTCTGAGTGATCATAAATGTGAGATTGATGTTTGTGTGAAATTGAATAAATATAGATGCTTTGATGAAAAAAAAAATGGTAACAAAAGTTTATTGAAACATGCTATTTTTTAAAAAAAACAAAGCAAACAAAATACACATATTTTCTATAAAGTGCAACATGAAAATCACTAGTGTGCTTATTGTTTCCCTATGATCAGGATGGATGACGGGGTCGAGACAAAGCTTCTTCGACATGAAGAAGAGGAAGGTGACCTAAAAGAAAGGATATGGGTTGAATCGAAAAAGATATGGAGAGTCGCGTTGCCTGGTGTCATATCAAGGGTTTGTGCATTTGGAACTATTGTTGTCACCCAATCATTTGTTGGACATATAAGTGATCTAGATCTTGCTGCTTACGCACTTGTTCAAACGCTTTGCGTCCGATTTGTCAATGGGATACTTGTAAGTTGATCCTATATAGTTTTTCGGTTATACGTAATAAAGCTAAAAGTGAATAAATTTTAGTGAAGTCCATGAAGTTACCTCATACCGGTAGCACATTGCTACCCTAAGGCCTGAGTTACTATAATAGAGACCGAAGGGAGAAAGTAGCAAAATGAGTGGTATTTGCGGTAACCACTCAGTGTTTGCGTCTTTCTCCCTTTAGCTATTATTCATATTACATATATGATTACAACGAAGTAGGAGAGAGATGTGTTGTTTTACACAGATAATCTCCCTGTTATAATTTTGGAAAGGTTAATTAAATTTTTTTAACATAACAAGTGATTATTGCATAGAAATGATTTATACGACGCTAACGGATGGCTTCATAGTTCTAATGGGCTTACAGATCAGGGATTGCCATCATTTTTGATGAAAGAGGCTTTCTGCAATTGCTTTAATTATGGCTCCATAATTTACCATTTCCTTATAATTTGAATGTATCAACAGTTAGGAATGTCAAGTGCAACCGAAACCCTTTGTGGACAAGCATTTGGAGCCGGACAAACCCATATGATGGGCATTTACTTGCAACGATCGTGGATTGTTGACTTGATTACTTTAACCGTTTTGCTTCCAGTTTTCATATTTGGCACCCAAATCTTCAGACTTTTTGGTGAGGAAGAATCATTAGCAAAAGTTGGTGGATACATGTCATTATGGTTCATCCCTTTTGTCTATAACTTTGTTTTTAGCTTGACAATACAAATGTATCTACAAGCACAGTTAAAGAACATGATTATAGCATGGCTTTCGGCGTTTCAATTTGCAATCCACATACCTTTGTCAATGCTTTTCGTGTATAAGCTCAACATGGGGATTGCGGGTGCCATGATTGCACTCTCAATGTCATCATGGTTTCTTGTGATTGGTGAATTCATATACATTTTTGGTGGATGGTGTCCTAATTCATGGAAAGGATTCACAATTGCTGCTTTTAAGGATCTGTTGCCTGTTGTGAAGCTCTCATTATCCTCTGGTGTGATGGTCTGGTAAGGATATTTTCTGTATGAATATTTTTAAAGAGTTTAGCGTAATAATCCAGCTCTATGAGAATTTCATATATGAGCGTACTAGTAACAAAGTTGTGACCCAATTAGTGTTTTAAATATGCACACTGTTTTACCGTTGTTGTTAATTTGTAGCTTGGAGTTATGGTATAATGCTTTTCTAGTCTTACTTGCGGGATACATGGAAGATGCAGAGGTCGCGATATCTGCCTTCTCTATTTGGTATCAAATTTGAATTCATATTTCCCTTTCCAACTTTTCTAAAATAAACTAAACTGAAACCCTTTTTCGGTAATTTTTTTTAAGCCTGAACGTTAACGCATGGGAGTTCATGATAAGCCTTGGGTTCGTAGGTGCCGCATGGTGAGTTAAATTTACCCTTTCTACAAAGAACCTGTTATTGACTATTTACCCAACTTGATACACCTGTTTGCCACCTATAAGCATGTATAACAAGGTGTCGATTAAATTGCTTGTTTTTGTTCTTCGGTATCTTCTGTTGTTCGTATATATATGTGACTGATATTCCATGTATTGTAACTTTAACATGTATAAAGTGTCCGGGTGGCGAATGAATTAGGAAGAGGAAATGCAAAAGCAGTGAAGTTTTCAATTAAAGTCGTGTTGGGGACTTCCTTCGCGATAGGCGTGTTCTTCTTTGTTCTTTGTTTGGTGTTTGGCAAAAAACTTGCGTACTTGTTTACGGATGATGATAGAGTTGCAGATACAGTATCAGATCTTTCTTGGCTCCTTTCTATTTCGGTTTTGTTGAACGGCATTTATCCGGTACTCTCAGGTAATTAACTCCTATCAGTTCCTAAAACTCACTTACTACACACATGCACTACAACAAATTCATCTATTTTGGAACCATTGAGGAATATTTACACCTATGGAAAAGTAAAATTATGAGCTTACATTATATAAGTAAAACGTCAATCTATAGATGATGGTTTTTTCGATCGAACAAAGAAATAATTGTTTCTTGGATTTATTCTTGGTCATGTTGAAACACTTCCATAGTGAAAACGTTAATACTCTTGTTGTTTTCTTTATAAATTATAGAAGCACACCGTTTAATGTTCTCATTACGCTATAAAATCATCATTTTATTGGACGGGCTATAAAATCAAGATTAAAACATGGAAGATCATTTGCTTTCCATTTTTGGTATAACTTTACTTGTTGGCATTTAGAATTTGTAACTAAAAACAAAATTACTTTTGTGATCAGGGGTGGCTATTGGAGCTGGTATGCAGGCAGCTGTTGCAGTCGTTAACCTTGTTTGCTTTTACGGAATTGGTATTCCAATAGGAGCTTTGCTTGGATACTTAACGTCTCTTGAAGTTAAGGTACTGTATATAAATTGCATTTAGCAACCCAACACTTTTATATGGTTGAGCTTCTCTATGTTAAGTTTTCAATTTCTTGACAGGGGATATGGATGGGAATGATCGGTGGTATTCTAACGCAAACCATAACGCTTGTATATATGACTTGGAGAACAGACTGGGAACTTCAGGTAATGTGACATACATTATGCTTTAGAATATATGGTTTTGTATATTTTTTGTAAATGGGGATTTTACCTTTCATACATTAGGTCACAAAGGCTTCAGAACGTCTCACTCGCTTTTACTTGAAGTCGGATGAAAATGAAGAGCAAGTTAATTAGTGACTCGTTGTGATTGAGCATGAGGTTAACAGGACGTTCGTTTATACGATTTTTCTTATTTATCTCAACCTTTGTTACTTAAGGTACTTAGTGAATGAATCTTTAGGACTTTTTATAGTGTGTAAAAAATCCATTGATTCATTTGTTATAAAGTCAAACACATATACTAGAACATATGTATTGTAGTACCCTTTTTGGTGGAATTTTAGTTTTACCGGCTTTTAGCCTTACAGTGAATTAAGATATTGTTAATTGAAGTAAAACATGTACGTACTTGTTAGGGATGGAAAAAAATCGAATTCGACAGGGAAACCCGAAACCCGAACTTCTTGGGACGGAAGAGCATGCTTATCGGGTTACCCGAAACCCGAACTTCTTGGGACGGAAGAGCATGCTTATCGGGTTACAGGGCAGGCTTCGGGGCGTTAATGAGGATTTTTATTGGGTTCAGGACGGGGATGGGAGCAAAACATCCCCAACCCGCCCCACCCCGAAATATATAGGTTTACTATATTCATATAGTGTTATGTTAGTATTTACGTACTAAAAACAGGATTCTCGAATTTTTGTTAGTTTTTTTTAATCTTTGCAAGAACGCAAATTGTGATTATAAAAACTTCTTATGTGTTATATTTTTAAACAAAAATTTGATATTTTAAGAGATGGTTTATTGTTATTTATGCTTAATTTGTTGAAAAGTTGATAAGGCTACTACTTAATGTATTACTAGTGAGTTCTTGATTCATTACGTCATTGCATATAATTATATTGCTAATATATGATGTAAAAATAATAATGACGGGGAATAATGTGTATTTGGTGGAAACTGCGCCCAAAAGGCTCCCTAATAAGATCCCGAATAAGGATCGAGGCGGATTTGGGGGAACATCCCGCCCCTGATCGTGTATAGTATCCCCGGACCCCAGCATACTGGGCCGGGCACGACTAACATCTTCAACCACGGCAGATCCCAATCTCACAATCCGGACAAGAACATCTCCGGTCTCTCAAGACCAGGGATGGAACCCGATGTCGACAGCTATCATGCCGCGACTACCTAAAGCCAGATCTTGTGGGATTGTGTCTTCCACTTGATCTGACATTTACATACTAAGGTAAGGCGCAACCATGCGCTGCTCTGACATTTACCTACTAAGGTAAGGCGCAACCATGCGCTGCTCTGACACTTACCTACTCGGTAATTAATGCGCAGTGTCCCGAGGTAGCCACAGTAAGTATACGGGTAGTATAAATACCCCCATCTCATTTATTACCACACCTAACTGCATTTACTACACATAGTCCGCACTTAAACTACCTCTCTCAACCAATATACTTACTCTCACACCCGAGGCTAACCGCGGAACCCCCCTTCCGCGGTAAGACTAACGGTGCTACTTTTCTCTTAGCAGTTTACACGAAGTACTTAGTGCAAGATCTACCCTCCAAGAGCTAGTCTAACCTAGGTCTGGGAGTGTGCCCAAGATTTGTACTAACAAGTTGGTGCCATCCGTGGGACCAGTTACATAAACTGCGTTTCAAAAGGAAGAAAAATCTACCATGAGCAATCAAGGAAACAATCCTTCTCCCTCCCTGGAACCTTCCACCGTGCGTAACACTCGTGACACGGGAAAAGAGAAGGAGCAGGAACACCATGTGGAATCCCTCCCGGATGAAGCAATCAGGGAGTTTTGCAATCAGTACTACGACCGATTGCTGCCACTAATGTCCGAGAAGGTCCATGCAGAAAAGCTGAATCAAGTAAGGACCCGCCTTAATTTCGAGGATGAGTCGCGGGAAAACCCTTCCCCGCAAGGACTGTCCAAAAACTCTCAGTCAAGATCCCTATGGGAAAGAAAGAGCGAAATGAGGTGGAAATCCAGTCCTAGTCAAGGACTGTCCAAAAACTCTCAGTCAAGATCCCTATGGGAAAGAAAGAGCGAAAAGAGGCGGAATTCCAGTCCTAGTTACAGATCGGGACCCTCTGAAAGCTCTTACTCCCGAAGCATTTTCTCTAGACTTGGCAAAGAGCCTAGGGGCGGCGAAAAAGAAATGGAATACCCCCGATCTACTGTTTTTACCCGTTTGGGAGAAAGGAGGGGGGATGTTAAGTCACGCCTAGGAGAGAAGAAGGCAGACGTATTCTCTAGGCTTAGAACAAAAAGCCGTGCTAGAAGAGAGCGCAGAAATGAAGCACAGCGTTATAGACAAGGTGGGCGTCCTCATGAGGAAAGAGGCCCAGAAAGCAGCAGGAAAAGGTCACCCAGCCCAACCCTCAGCCGCGTCCCTCGTTCCAGGGAGCACGGAACCGGAGATAGGTCCACATACTCCGGCCCTGAGCGACCTCGGAAGCGGACACCCGTAGAAAGTGAGGACAGTGCGGGGGAATACTGGGAGGCAAAGTCTGGAAAGAGCAAAGGGGAAGAAGATGATCTTTATCATCCCTATGACGTTGAAGACACTAATCCCTTCACATTGAGGATTAGGGGTTTCAAATTCCCAAAAAGAACCAGAATGCCTAATAATGTCAAGACTTACGATGGAACCGGGGATCCGGAGGACCACATGAAAAGCTTCTGCACCGCAGCCAAAGTAGAGCGATGGGCCATGCCCACATGGTGTCATATGTTTAACTCCACCCTCATGGGGCATGCTCGAATGTGGTTTGACGACTTGCCAGCAGAAAGCATTGACAACTTTGAGGATCTCAAGAAATACTTCTTGTCTTACTTTCTCCAACATAAGAAGTATACTAAAGACCCGGCAGAGCTCCATCATATCAAACAAAGAGAAGGGGAAACAACAACGGCATTTGTTGACCGTTTCAAGGCGGAAAGCATGCAAGTAAAGGGTGCCCCGGAATGCATGAGAGTCTCAGGGTTCATGCACGGAATTAACAACCCAGAGTTAATCAGGAGACTTAATGATAAAATCCCAAAGACCATGGACGAAATGTGGAAGATTACCACTGCGTTCCTCCGAGGGGAAACTGCCGCGGCAAACCTATCTAGGAAAAAACAGGACCGTTCCTCGTGGAAGTTCGGCGAAGGAGGATCCCGGGCAACCAATAGCCAGCCTTTTGATAGAAAGACAGAATTCAAACAACGCTCCAGGGCAGACCGAAAGCGGAGTGATAGATTTACGCCCCTCACAAAAACACCAAAAGAGATTCTCGCGATGGATTCAGTCAAGTTCACGGCCCCACCGCCAATGTCAAGTCCGGCCGAGTCCAGAAACAAGGACAAATACTGTGACTTTCACAGAGAAAGAGGCCATCACACGGACGAATGTTTTCAATTGAGAAAACAAATTGAAGAAGCAGTCAGATCAGGACAGCTGGCACATCTAGTGAAAGAGATTAAGAACGGGAGCCAAAAAGGCGGGACCTCCAAGAGCGGCAAGAAGGAAACAGCGGCTAAAGATAAAGCCCCGGCCATATTCATGATACAGGCCTTGCCGCGGAATGTGAAGCAAAAAACAACCTCTAGCGCCTACCCCAATATGGAAATATCTTTCCCTCCTATAAGGGAGGATGACTGGGACGATCATCCGCTGGTGATAAAGGCAGAAGTAGGCGGACACCATGTGCACCGGATGTATGTGGACAATGGAAGCGCCTCGGAGGTTTTGTACGAACATTGTTTCAATCGCTTGAGCCTGGAAGTTAAGAGAAGAATGATCCCTGCTACGACCCCCCTGCTCGGATTCAGTGGAGAGTTGTCATGGCCTTTGGGACAGATTCTATTGGAAGTAACCCTAGGAGATGAAGAGAACTCCTCAAGTGCTTGGATGAACTTCATGATTGTCAGATCACCCTCCCAATATAATGGCATAATAGGCCGACCGGGGATAAGACAGCTTAAACTCATTCCCTCCACGGCCCACAGCATGATTAAGTTCCCCACCCAAGGAGGGGTAGTCACAATATATAGTGACAAAATCATGCCCATGGAATGCCAGATGGTAGCGGAACCCTCATCACAACAAAGTTTCAAAGAAGTTCCGGCCAAAGAAGGCGTAAAAGTTGCGATACATCCCAAGTTCGCGGACCAAACAGTCACCCTGGGGGGAAGCCTGACGAACCAAGGAAAAAAAGACCTATGTGATTTGTTGAAGAATAACTTGGACATTTTTGCTTGGCAACCGTCGGATATGACGGGTGTGCCGCGGAACATAGCAGAACATAGGCTTAATATCCGGGAAGGGTACGCGCCAGTAAGGCAAAAGAAGCGCGGACAAGCTCCTGAAAGAAACAAGGCCATCAACGAAGACGTGGCAAAGTTGGTAGAGGCGGACATAATGCGAGAAGTCCATTATCACGACTGGGTGTCAAATCCGGTCTTGGTCAAGAAAAGTGACGGAACTTGGAGAATGTGTGTAGACTTCAAAGACTTGAACAAGGCGTGCCCAAAAGACTGCTACCCTCTACCGGAGATTGACTACAAAGTTGAATCTCTCTACGGCTACACCTTCAAATGCTTCTTGGACGCATACAAGGGGTATCACCAAATACAAATGGCCGCGAAAGACGAGGAAAAAACCGCCTTTCACACAAACCAAGGAATATTTTGTTATAAAAAGATGCCTTTCGGATTGAAGAATGCCGGAGCCACCTATCAACGACTGGTGGATAAGGCTTTCAAAAAACAGATTGGGAGGAATCTAGAAGTATATTTGGATGACTTGGTCATTAAAAGCCATTCGGAGACGGAGATGTTAAGAGACGTAGAAGAAACCTTCAAAACGTTGAGGAAAATTAACATGAAGTTAAACCCGAAAAAGTGCACCTTTGGGGCAGAGGAAGGAATGTTTTTAGGCCATCTGATCAACAAAAACGGAATTGGGGCTTGCCCGGATAAATCCGCGGTGGTTGCTCAGTTACCCTCTCCCCGCACACTTAAGGAAGTGCAGAGCCTAAATGGGAAATTGGCAAGTCTCAACCGTTTCCTATCAAAGTCAGCAGAAAAATCCATGCCGTTCTTCAAGACATTAAAGAAATGCATCAAGAAAAGTGACTTTCATTGGACACCAGAAGCAGAGCAAGCATTCAAGGAAATGAAGAACCACATAGCCAACCTTTCTACCCTGGCGGCTCCGCGACCACGGGAGGAACTACTAATGTACCTATCCGCGGCATAGGAAGCCATTAGTGCAGTCTTGCTGGTGGAGAGAGGTCCAATCCAGCAACCCATCTACTTCATCAGCCGCACATTGCAACCCCCGGAAGTAAATTATGCCCCAATGGAAAAGTTGGTTCTGGCACTGATCCACGCGGCCAGGAGATTGAAGAGATACTTCCAGGCACATCCAGTAATTGTCGTCACGGATCAGCCCATCAAACAAATGCTCGCGAAAACAGAAAAAACTGGGAGATTGGCTAAATGGGCCATTGAGTTGGGAGAACATGACATCAGCTTTAGGCCGCGGACCTCAATAAGGGGACAGGTGTTAGCTGACTTCATTGCGGAAATCCCAGAAGAAAAGACTCCGGCACCCGGTGAAACCGCGGAAGAATACCCATATGTTGAGCTCTGGAGTTTGTACACTGACGGATCATCCTGCCGAGAAGGATCAGGAGCAGGCCTGATTCTCACAAACCCTGAAGGTGCGGAATTTACTTACGCGTTAAGATTTGAGTTTGATGCATCTAACAATGAAGCGGAGTATGAAGCACTAATAGCAGGTTTAAGGATAGCTGAGCAAATGGGAATCCAACACCTTTCCGCGAATGTTGACTCCCGGCTGGTCGCAAACCAAATTAATGGGGCCTACGAAGCCAAGGAAGAAAGTATGGCATCGTACCTGGCGAAAGCCAAAGCCTTGATACAAAGCTTCCGCACATTCTCCATCAGACAAGTGTCGCGCAGCCAGAACGAACAGGCAGATGCTCTAAGCAAGATAGCCTCCACCAGTTTCGCTCATTTGTCAAAGCAAGTTCTTGTCGAAACATTGAAGGTGAAATCAATAGAAGAGAAGGAAGTAATGGCTGTGGTAGAGGAGGAAGAGGAGAGTTGGATGACCCCCCTCATAGCCTACATAAAGGACGAAGTACTCCTAGCAGATCAGAAAGAGGCTAGAAAGTTGAAAATCAAGGCACGACAATACTCCGTTATTGATGGGGTATTATTCCGCAAGTCCTTTCTAGAACCATGGTTGCGATGCGTAGGTCCGGCACAGGCGAGCTACGTAATCAGAGAGATCCATGAGGGCTCATGCAGCATGCACTCAGGACCGCGGTCTATTGTGGCCAAGGCAATCAGATCCGGATACTACTGGCCCACAATGCATAGGGACGCAAGGGAAATCATAAACAAATGTCAAGACTGCCAGGTACACCGGCCGGTTCCCAGGAACCCCCAACAAAAGTTAAATCCCATCACCTCCCCCTGGTCGTTCTACAAATGAGGAATAGACATCTGCGGCCCATTCCCAAAAGCCCCAGGAAGGATCAAATACCTGATAGTCGCAATAGATTACTTTACAAAATGGATAGAAGCCAAGGCTCTCGCAACAATCACCGGCAATCAGGTCAAAAAGTTTGTGTGGGATAACATCGTATGCAGGTTCGGACTTCCGGGGGAAATAGTCGCGGACAACGCCAAACAATTCCGGGACAACCCCTTCAAGGATTGGTGCGAAAAGCTCAACATCAAACAACGATTTGCGTCGGTCAAACACCCACAGGCAAATGGACTGGTAGAAAGAGCAAATCGAAGTTTAGGTGAAGGAATCAAAGCAAGGATTGATCAAGGAAGCCGGGACTGGCTGGAAGAAGTTCCGCACGTGCTATGGGCACACAGAACTATGATCAAATCCAGCAATGGGGATACCCCGTTCTCCCTGACATATGGAACGGAGGCTGTCATCCCCGTCGAGATCGGAATGCCATCTTTAAGGTGCGCTCTGTTTGATCCGATAGCAAATGACAAAGACCTGCAGCTAAATTTGGATTTAGTTGAAGAAAGAAGAGAGGTCGCGGCAATCCAAGAGGCCAAAAGCAAAACACAAATGGAGAAGTATTACAACGCCAAAGTTCGCGGCACGAGCTTCAAGCCAGGAGATTTTGTCTACCGGAGCAATGATGCAAGCCTTGTGGAAGACACCGGCAAGCTGGGCCCCAAATGGGAAGGCCCATATGAAGTCGTGGAAGCTTTGGGGAAAGGAGCTTATAAGCTCAGAGGTCAAGATGGTCGGGATATACCCCGGACTTGGAACATCCAGAACCTCAAGAAATGCTATTTGTAATTAAGTATAAGCACTCCCATCTTTTGTATGCAATAGCGGGAGTCCATGTTTACAAGCTAAGTTATCTACTATGTATTAATCCTATAATTAATGATATGTGGGGTCTGATCAACTCCACAATTTTTCCCAAAAAATTTACTTTGTCATTTTTTATGTTCACATTTGCATGCATGTATGACCCGGACTAAGAAATCCGGACGCGTAAGCGGCCTCACAAGCCCGGCATGAGGACATTGCACCTCAAATTATCTAAGGCATATAAGTGGTATTGCAAACCCATTGACCATATTAAACTATCCCCGGAAATCCTAAGTACGGATACATAGAGATAGTAAACTAAGTCCGGCCTTATGAGCCCCGGCAAAAACAAACACACAATGAAAAAACAACCAAGTGTTAATACACATGAAAATTGGTTAAGTTATATTCATTAGCCAAACATTTACAAGATACACGGATGCATTCATCCGGATTACATTCACAAAAAGATAAGGTTTAAAAAGCTTCACAATGACACGGCAGGGTAGATATAGTCAAAATATCCCCCGAACAACAGCCGCACATACCTAATTCTGAGGGTTCTCAGGGTTCTGGGAGTCAAGCATGGAGGAGTCAAACATGTCATCATGTGTAACACCATCTCCAGCCAAAGCAACTTCCGCAGTAGCCCCGGTTTGAGGAACTTCCGTAGTAACAACGGTCACAGGCTCGGCAGATACTGCAGCAACACTGGAGGAAGGCTGGGGACCAAGGGGGTTAGGAAGCACGATGGCAAGACCCTTGTCAGAATAATCAAACTACACCCCATACCTTTTGTTCTTGAACTCTTTATAAGTCGCAATGGCTCTGGGGCGGCGAGTAACAAACCGGAGCACGGACTCCGGTAAAACAGTCTCTTCCGCAACCGGAGCTTTGAAGGTAAGCTCCTCGGTCTTGGGATGACAATGCTCCTCCAAAACCAATTTTGACATTAAGTACTCAAGTGGGGCATCCCGACACGCCTCCAAGGAATCCAACAAGGGGAAAGGCACTTTAGCCAACCTAACCACAAACTCATCATAACGTTGCTTGGCCTCCGGATCATAGGCCTCTATCTGATCAAGTTTAATGCCTTGCGACCCATGTACAATCCCGGCCTCCATCCCCTGGCGTATACCGTCCTTAATGGCCGCGGTAATACAACCACCAAGTCTGAGCTTCAAATCCTCGGACTCTTTAAATTTTTCAATGACATACCTGAATCCGTGGCCGATAACCCAGCGGCGGCCTTCAACAGCCCTCAAAGTCTGAGGAAAGAGCTCCGTGTCAAACTCTTCGTTAATAGCGACCAGCCTTCTATCCATCTCCGCAAGATGATTTTCGAAAGTGGCATGGGCAGAGCTCATACTCTCCTCAACAATTTTCTCCGTCTGAGTCTTAAACTGCTACTCAAGGGTGCCGCAAAGGACTTCCAGGCCGGACACTTTTTCATTCAGCACCTCCTTCTCACCACGAAGCTCTATAACCTCTGAAGCCAAACCCGCATTTTTATCAATCAAAGACTGAACCATGGTCTCCGCCGGAGATAACCTTTCAACTTCAGCACGGAGCTTCTCCAGATCCTTATCCTTAGCATCCACGGCCGACTCTAGAGTAGACACTCGGCCGCGGAGATCCATAGCCCCGGCATTCTCACTCTCCAGCTCGGTCAACTTAGCCCTCAAATTAGCAATCATCTTCTTCTTCCCCTCCAGCTGCTTCCTCAACCTACCATTTTGGTACAGAGTGTTCTCTAACCTTAGTCGCACCTCAGAATTAACACAGATCTGACGGGTAGACAGCAGATTGAACTCATTCATCAGATCCTCATTGGACATGTCCCTCATATCAGATGCATAGACCGGGGTTGCCACATTGTCAACAATGCTGCGGCAGATCCAGGGATCGTCCATCTTGAAGCCGTTGGTAGACAACCATTTGGTGACGTAAGTGGAAGAAGTGTTCGCGGTCTCAACAGATACGGACTTCTCAAACTCATCAGAACCGCTCGCATCCTCTTCCTCACTGATCACATGACTGGACGAAGCAATCAAACCCTCAGCATGTCCGGACGGTTTATCCTGATGACCCGAATCAGATACCTCAAAAGTCGGCATTTCGGACTCCACATTCTGAGACTCGTTAACATCCGTATGAGGAGTCTCAGAATTCCCCTCAGACCGCTCTTGAGTGGGTGTGTGGGAAGAAGAAGAGAGAAAAGTTGCATTCTTCATAATCCCCTCATCCGTATGAGGACCGGAACGGTTCAAGTCAGACCCTGACTCATTTTGAAGATCAACAGTAGCGGGACCTTTCGCGGAAGGACCACCTGAAAAACAAAAACGTGTAAGTACGGATATATATATATATATATATATATATATATATATATATATATATATATATAATATATATATATATATATAAAAGAAGAGAGAACAACACACAGGGATATAGCAAGCAGCTCATACCAGATCCAGCCGCAGCACCCTTGCGGACCAGTTTCTTCTTCTTTTTTGGCGGCTCGGGCACATCAATAACCACCCTCTTCTTTCCATCTTTCCTACCCTCCTTAGCCGCAGCAATCTCATCATGCACAGTATGTTGGACCACCTTTACCACACCCTCGCGCGGTTGAAGAACACGCGCAGCGGTCTCAGCCCTTAAAGACTTCTCATCTTTTTCGAAGGTGCGTTCCCCGACCTTCACCTTGAATACGTCAGGCTGTTGGATATAAGAAAACAAGTCCATCTCTGCAAAGCAAAGCAAATAAGATTAGACGCGGAAGCAAACAAATAGAAAATGGAAAAACAAGCGAGTCTATTCAACCCACCCGTTTCATCCGGCCGTAGAAAAGTCGGACGGGCACTATCGTCATCCCAAGTTTGGCTCAAACCTATGACGTTCAGAAAATCCTCCAGATACTTTTTAAATGGAGCCCTATTAGTGTCAAGGAGCCGCAACAATTCTAGATCCACACCCTCATCAGAAGGAGGAGGGTCGCGGTCTACAGACGTCCCCTCATACCATGGAATATCCAAGGGGAAGATGGTCTTCTTAACAAAAAAGAAATGGTCTTTCCAGTTCTTGACCGAATCTAGGGCGCTAGTATAACAGACGGGGACAACTAAAGACTTTGGGCCCTTCCTCTTCTCTAACGTCATCCAACCATTGTTAACACCCGCATAATAGAATTTCCTAAACAAATCTATAGTAGGAACACCACCATGGACGCGGCAAAGTATCTCAAAGTGACTAACCCTACAAGCCGCTAACACTGATAGCTGCGATAAATGAATCTGGAAATACTCCAGTACACGGAGCAAAAACAATGAAAGGGGAATCCTAAAGTTACCGAACTCAAAAAACCTAGTATACACACCTATCATTACTTCTGGAGCATTCCTATTAGTATCCCTAGGTCCGGGCGCTATAGGTAAAAGATGGCCTGGATCTTATATTTATCACAAAATTTGTTTACATCTTCCTGAGAGAGTTTGGAGGTTACCGTACTTATATGCGCCATTCTAAATGCTTAATGAAGAACAAGTATGAAAGAAGTCTAACCTGAAAAAACTAAAGTCCGGAAATAAAGAAAGCAAGAGGAGCAAAGGCGGGAGGAATTCTTGTTTTCTAGAGAGAAGGAAAAGTTTTAACTGTGTGTAAAAAGCTTAAAAGTGGTGTAAATCTTAGTATTTATAGCCACACACGCACGTGCTATCACTTCAATCGAAAGGCCACAAAACTGACACGTCCCCGGATACTTATTGGACGGTCACAGATCTAGCCAGGTGAACCACCAAGATGATCGCAGAAAATGAACGGTCAGCCGCCGAAAACGTCACATCAGTCAGCAATTGCGTGGGTAAAAACGTTTCGCTGTTCCCCATGGCAGCCTGTCACCACCAACCACGTGGAAAGTGGAATGTCCAGTCAGCAACATGGGACACATCCTAAAACCAACCGCGGAGACTACAACAGCCTCCATAAAGCCGCGACCTCTAAAGGCCGCGGAACGCAAATATAAAGTCTAGAACACTTGCTCTTCAAACAAAACAAGTATACTAGACTGGGGGGACTTGATCGTGTATAGTATCCCCGGACCCCAACATACTGGGCCGGGCACGACTAACATCTTCAACCACGGCAGATCCCAATCCCACAATCCGGACAAGAACATCCCCGGTCTCTCAAGACCGGGGATGGAACCCGATGTCGACAGCTATCATGCCGCGACTACCTAAAGCCAGATCTTGTGGGATTGTGTCTTCCACTTGATCTGACATTTACCTACTAAGGTAAGGCGCAACCATGCGCTGCTCTGACATTTACCTACTAAGGTAAGGCGCAACCATGCGCTGCTCTGACACTTACCTACTCGGTAATTAATGTGCAGTGTCCCGAGGTAGCCACAGTAAGTATACGGGTAGTATAAATACCCCCATCTCATTTATTACCACACCTAACTGCATTTACTACACATAGTCCGCACTTAAACTACCTCTCTCAACCAATATACTTACTCTCACACCCGAGGCTAACCGCGGAACCCCCTTCCGCGGTAAGACTAACGGTGCTACTTTTCTCTTAGCAGTTTACACGAAGTACTCAGTGCAAGATCTACCCTCCAAGAGCTAGTCTAACCTAGGTCTAGGAGTGTACCCAAGATTTGTACTAACATCCCGCCCCGATAATATCTCCAATGAGGTTTGAGGCGGGTTTGGGGCATTGTTTGCTAATCGGGTTTGGGGGCGTTGTTTTGCTAATTGGGTTTGGGGATGGCCGCCCCATCCCAAACCCACTACATTGCCATTCCTAGTACTTGTTGAGTTGTTGCTCTATGTTTAGAACTTTTCATCTAAAGTCAATAATTATGGAGCATAAAATTCCATTTTTTATGGAACAAATTTCACACAAAGCACAAACATAACATACCAAACACTTGAAATATTTTCATCTAGTACTGCATACAAGGCATAAGATTTTTTTTTTTGAAAGGTGAATTTCGTTTCGATAGCGGGAGGTCTAGCTTACGTTGTCTTAAACGGGCCCGCGCTAGAGAGCTCCCTCGAAGTAGGAAAGCCTTATTCAAATACCCGAAGGCATAAGATTTATTGATTACAGATAATTAACAATAAGTATATATTTAACCATGATACACAACTGTAATTAGATAACCCAAAGACCTTCAATGTAGTATTAAATAGTTTTAATTTATTGATTAAGAGGAGTGAAACCATGCTGAAGACTTGCTTGCCATATTTTATCAATGTTGAACATCTCATTTCCACATTCATTCACATTCCATCCTTCTATGCCATGTAATATCCCAGCTATCCTCCAAGCACTCATCACCCTTCTTGGCAACCAATTCTGCACCACAAATACATCCAAAAGTTAGGTTTGGTAGTATACCCTTAAGTTATTCATATATGGTTGATCTATTTTATCGATATACAGAACACGTTAACAATCTTTTTCTATATTGGTAATGGCACTTGTTAACTTTGCATGTTACGTAAGTTGCATAACTAAACGCACCCTAAGGTCTTAAGTCACAGGGAATCTAGTATCTCGTCTATAGGACAAATACTCGAATAGATCAAAGAAATTGCATGTCCTAAAAGTCGTAATGTTTAACCAGCCGTGTACATGTACCAGCACCAGGGGCAGATTCACGACTCTGAGTCATCAAGTGCACAAATATTATTTCACGAGTATAAAGGAAATAAAAATGAACTAAAAGCTACAGTTTCATTAAAACTAGCTTAAAAAATTAAGAAGACAAATATTTCTTTTGACATATTAGTGAACTAACTAAACAAGACATGTATCTATTTGACACAACATTTCGGGACTAGGTTCATTTCGTAAAAATCGTAAAGTTTTACGTAAATTTACATTAGTTGACAAACATCTATCGGATTCCCGTGAACCACCCTGAGAACCCCCTAGGTCCGCCCATGACCCACACTTTGGAGCGTGTAGTATTGGACAACTTTTCAATATGATGTTTGTTATATTCAATTGTTCACTTACGCATTTCATGAGAGCTGCATATTTTCCAATCTTTAGATACATGATTTATTGATTTAAAATTGATTATTGAAAGGATTACATGCAAAAAGATAACGGATTTCACAACTGGTCTTTACAGAAATGCCGAAAGGTTACACCGGTACACATTAAACAGAACAGGCAAGTGGAAATGAGAAACAACTTACGAAATGAATTAAGAGTAGTGAGGAAATGAAAATCCCGAAGTATTTTCATTGAGGGGTAAAACGGTAATTGTCCTGAGTAAATATATTTATCAACAAATAAATATAAGTAATAAAAGGCAAAACCCAAACCATTAGGGTTTAGGGTATTCGGTTGACCACCCATGAGGCAAGTTTGACAAGTTGTCAAACTTGTATCACTTGGTGGACAAGTAATGGGCTTCCTAGTCCTTCTAGGAATGTTCTAAGGGTCCATGTAAATACAAAGACATTCCCTAGAACTTCATTATTCAATCCTCTAACCCTGAAACCTTCCCTTCTCCTATCCTCTTGGTTGATCGACCGAAACCCACACAAAAGGGTTCAAAACTTCTTTTTGGTCTATCCACATACGGTCGAACTTAGGGTTTCCAAACCCTAAGTCGACTTCCCTAGTCAACATCTTAGTTGATTAGGGTTTTACTCGATTCCGTACTCGCCAACTTGCATAGGTTCCTAACTCTAGTTCTACATGTGTAGTAGCGGTGGATACCTAACGCAGTCCAAGTAGTAGTTTTCTCCAATAAACCCTAAAGAAGTTCATGAAGCATTAAGATCAAGAAGAAGGTGTTCTATGCAAATAAAGAAAGGTCAAGGAGCTTATGCAGTGCATGATCAACAAGTACGTATCCCTAAACACCATTCTTATGTGTTAGTTAGGTTATATCACTGATTAGGAGATCTGACTAATTAGGGTTTTGGCTGCATGACTTATCTTTATTTATTTTCCGCTGTGCATGATTATAAGCCATGCAGGTGACCACCAAACCCCTATAGTGGTATCAGAGCCACCCTAATCATATATAACCTAGTTAGGGTTCCTAGTAATTACTTATATTGCTATAATGTTTGAATCTTTAAATAGGTATTGCTTGCTTTGGTCGATTTGTGTATTTCGGGTTTTAGGGTTTATGTTTTGTGACAACTAAGGTTTGAGCACTCTTGTGATTAAAGTTAGGGTTTAAGATTTTTATTTTCATAAAATCGACCCATTAGGTTTTCTAAACCTTAAAGGTGTCGAGTTTATGTGATGCGCAAGTATCCGGGATCATTCTTGGAAACCCTAATGCGTGTTGTTGCGATTAACAAAATCTATGGTTTTCTTGGGATTATTTTTCTTTGATTAAAGGGTTATTTTCTTTCGTTTTATAATTTAGGGTTTTGGATATTTTTAGTAAGATGCAAATCTTCCTAAAAATAGGTTAAAACCATTATTGGAATCCTAGGTTTCCAAAGTTAATCATATGGAAACAAGACTACTTGACGGACAAGAAAATCATATTTAAGATTACCAAAACCTTTAAGTTGGTCGATTTCCTATATCTCAGCCAGATGGGATCTTGAAATCTTGACCAACACAAATCTTGGTGACCAAACCGCAAGTTTTCATAAACTTTCTTTTTTACAGTTTTGTTGTACTTGGAATCTTTAATTCCCAAATATGAAGACTAGGGTTTTAAAATATTTTAAGCATACCCGGTTAATTAAGGAAAATAAATTTTATTAGAAAGTCTATAATTAAATTTTTCTTAAACTAAAACCTAGTGACTTAGTGTTTCTTGCTACCTAAGTCACATACTTTTAAAATTTGAAACTTGGAAACGCTAATTAGGGGTTGTGAAATTTAAAAGTAAAACTTTTCCTAAATTGGCAATAAAATAAGAACCGCCATTCCTGAAGAAGGACATGTTGCATTTTTGTGCAACGGTGTGGTGAAACTTGTGGTTTGCATGTACTTTTAGGATGGGCTATATATGCGGTGCATGCGCATATGTAGTAGGTACTAGCAAACCATAGCTATCTGCATTTTTATTTTAGTACTTTCCTTCTTTATTGTCAATCATGCATGACGCAAGCCCGAGCTATTGACCAAAAATATAAACTGCATGGTTATGATGTAGTTTAAATATGTTTATATTTACTGTTTTTGGGTTTAAGGGAGGCATGTGTGCCATTTTTTATTTTCTCTTGTAATTTAATTTTAAGTAGAGTAGCTTTAAATTAAATGTAAACGAAGATGGACATGAAGCAAGGAAGCCTAGACCAGGTAGGAGAACCTATGGAGTATGAAGAGATAGGAGATCTAGTGGGAGCACGGAGGATTGAAGATCCACCACAAGCAAAAAAACCAAGGGCAATGCTAAATAGACGCGAAACCAGAAGCTGCCTTCTTGCCTTGTGTCATGTTTTAACCTTTAGGATAGACCCAAGTTGATTCCCGAAGTGGCTCTCAGGATCGACGTAGATTATGGTTTGGTTGTGTCAGTGTTTTATTATTTTTTGATATGCATGCTATTTGTTAAATGGTATGTCAACCAGTATTATTTAGAGACATAATAAAACGAGGCGTCTATGCTTTGATCATGGGAAGGAGTATACTTAAGCAATAAGTCCCAGTCAGCGAGTTCGTGTAATAAAAAGTATAAAGTCTATGAATTTAGTCAACCTATCTTAAAAATGGCTTGGGAAGGGTAAACATGAGTTTAGACACTTTTTTATTACAAAAGGATTTGTTTTATAAAATTAACAAATAGTAGTATGAATTCTTGCATAGTTCATATGTAAAACGACTTTTTGGTGGAAAAATCGTTTTAATATTGGATATAAAAATATAAGACTGCTAAACCGATGGGTTTAAGGTCTTGCCCTATGTTAATCTTAGACTGATGCGCCATCCATAATTGTTACACTCTCTTAGCTCAGACCCTGCAGGCACGTAAAGCCAAAGCTTTGTGTATGTGGTTACATGGCTGACGCGAGATGAGGTAGCCATTGGATTTGTTGGTCATATGCAAAAGCAAAAGCCAAAAAATTTGCAAAGCCACTGGCATTTTATGGTATAGTCTAATGGTATTCCGACAAAGAGGACCAAGGCTGCATGTAGAGACTAAATATGCCAGATTGGTGTGGAAGTCTCGGTCCTAGGAGTTTCCCCTGAAGGGCAATTGGTGGTGGTAAAACACCTACCTAGAAACTATTGCAAGGTAGGTTACGCCAAAACTTGGTGCCTTGTAGTAGTATAATATGGATCCTAGTGTAATATACGAAATGATAGGGTTGAGTAGTTATTACGATAAAATGATTGAATTCACTTATCGTCTTTATTAAACCGTAGATGGCATACTACAACATGATGCATCGTCATTCTGAGCCTTATGGCTGGTCTAACTAGTCAAGTTAGGAACGATATTGTTTCATCAACAAGGTTTAACAGATGAAACACCATAATATCTAATCACCCGATTTATCGTAGTGATAGGGTGATTAGATCACCTCATGTCTACAATATTTGGAAACCTGAGGCTCTTTGTGATATTCATCCTTAATCAAGGAATGTTGAGATGTTTGCCTTAACGTATGAGTTAAGAAATTATCCTATGCGATATGGCACATCTGCTAGGTTTCACTTCTCCGGAAGATTGGAAATCCTGTAAGTGAGGCATTTGGGGTATTCTGTATGGTAAAGTCTCTACCTATAGAATATGGTTCATACCTATTCGATTTTATAGAGACTTATGAAGAGCCTACGTAGATGAAGCTTTACGAGATGGTATGTAAAGTTGAGGACGACCTCAGGGTTAGATCCGATAAGATCAGGAAGCGAAAGGCTGATGAGATGAATTATAATCAAGTTACTGGAAGGGTTGAGGAGGTTCTTCTTTGAACTAGTAACCAGAAAAAAGAGTGGCAGTTTCCAAATGCTATTATTGCCGAAATCCTAGGCATAAGATTAGAAAATGCTTCCAGTATATTCATGACCTGAAGTTCACAAAAATCGAAAAAGGTATATATATTCTATAGATTGTTATTTCTGTCGTCTTAACTTTTATTTATGTGAAGTTTACAAAAAGTAAGAGCTAATTGACATATACAATTTATTATAGTATGTCAGGTGGATAAGGAAAGCATGCATTGTAGCTGTGATGATCCCGAAGCATCATCAAGCGAGGGTAATGAAGTTGAGTCTTCATCAAGAGCGTGAGGAATTTACAGAAGATGATGCTTGAAGACGTGAAACATTTCTGGCATCTAGGATTTTAAAACTGTTTACATTTCTGTAATTTTAAAACTGGTTGTTGCCCGCTTTAGGGCCTGTTTTAAAACTTATTTTTATGTTTTTGTGTTTGAAACATTTAACTTGAAATTTAATATATTTTGCATTATTTGTTTTAAAAATCCATGACTAATAAATTTCTAAAGGCTTAGAAATATTCCAAAGACATATCTGTCAATTGTGACAATTTATCTGGTTTGATCAAGAGGAGATCATACTTTATGGGTTCTTTGTAAGAACTGGTGAAGTAGAAGAATGTTCGAATGAGCTCCTAAGCTCAATATGATGATGCAATCTATTTAAGAGGGAGGTTCAAAGATAATCATGGACTTTGATGCAATCTATCTATGATGGAAGTTCAAAGTGAACAAGAATCATTGGTTGGTATAGACTGGAGAAAGGATAATCTTCCTGGGCCCCTTGTGTGTAAAGGATTTGTTAAAGCATTTCCATGCGACAAATAGTGCCTGAAGTCACTATGGGAGAAAAAATCTATTCACGAGAACAAGAAAGGACGAAAGTATTCTAGAATTTACATACAACTTGTATGATACAAGTAATGGGCTTCTTAGTCCTTCTAGGAATCTTCAAAGGGTGCCTATAAATACAAAGGCATTCCCTAATACTTCATTATTCAATCCTCTGACCCTAAAACCTTCCCCTCACCTCTCCTCTTGGTCGGTCGACCAAAACCTACACAAAAAGGGTTCAAAAACCCTTTTTGGTCAATCCACATACGGTCGAACTTAGGGTTTCCAAACCCTAAGTCGACTTCCCGAGTCGACATCCTAGTCGACATTCTAGTCGATTAGGGTTTTACCTTATTCCTTACTCGCCAACTTGAATAGGTTTGTCGCGCTAGTTCTACCTGTGCAGTACCGGTGGATACCTGACGCACTCCAAGTAGTGGCTTTCTCTAATAAACCCTAAAGAAGTTTGTGAAGCATCAAGATCAAGAAGAAGGCGTTCTGTGCAGATAAAGAAAGGTCAAGGAGCTTATGCATAGCAGGGTTAACAAGTAAGTATCCCTAAACACCCTTCTTATGTGTTAGTTAGGTTATATCCCTGATTAGCGGATCTGACTAATTAGGGTTTTGGTTGCATGGTTTTCTCTGTTTATTTTCCGATGTGCGTTATTATAAGCCATGTAGGTGACAACCAAACCCTTACAGTTATTGCTTATCATTACATCATATAAATAAACATAAAAATATTTATGACAACTTATAACTATATTCATAGTAAGAGCATCCACTATGGTATACTTTTTAGAAATGTTTTCTAGAATGACAATCAATAATTTTTAGACCTTTTGATAGCATAAACCTACATCCAATCTAGTATATAAACATTTATAACTTCATAAAATGTCATATATAACAAATGCATTAAATGTATTAAATTCATAAAAGGGTTCAAGAATTATGACATTTTCATGCCAAATAGATATAAAATGAGTGTCCACTATTGTTGAGATGAAACATAAACTTTTTATTTTTTAGAGCTTTTCATAAACCCACTATAGTGGGGGATGGCAAAAAAAACCTGAATCTGACGGGTAGTCCGAAACCCGAACTAATTGGGTCGGGGCGAGGCATGCTTATCGGTTTACGGGGCGGGTTTGGGGCTTAAACGGAGATTTTAATCGAGTTTCGGGTGGGAAGCGGGGAATAACATCTCCGCCCCGCCCGGTCCGAATAATATATACTCATATACAAATATATCTATACTTATATAGCATTTTGTTAGTATTTACGTAATTTTAAAAACAAAAATTATTTAATATTGTTACTTTTTAAGTTTGTAAGATTATTGTGATTATAGAAAATTATTTAATGTCGTATTTTTAAGTTGTAATTTTTTGCGATGTAATTTATCATTATTTATATATAATATTATCGTTGAAAACTTAATAAGGTTTGTTTGTAATTGATTAATAATAAGTTTTTGATTCTTCAAGTTATTGCTAACGTTTAAAATAATAATAAATGTGAAAAGGTACGGCTTTGGTTGAGAATTGCAACGAAAGAGGACACATCGATAAGATCCCTGATTAGTACGGGGCTGGTTAGGGGGAGCATCGCGCCCAAACGAGGCGCCCCGATTAGATCCTAATGGGAATCGGGGGGATTTGAGGAGAAATTTTTTAATCGGGTTTAAGGATGAGGATGACCGCCCGGCCTCAAATCCACCCCGTTGCCATCCCTGATTAGTGGATGCCCTTATAATAAGGGCCCGTTTGGTTTGTAGGTGGGTTTATGATTAGGATTAGGATTTAAAAGTTGGTGGATTGGGATTATATTTCAGTGTTTGTAAAGTGCTGTTTGGTTTGTTTTTAGTTGTTGTATAAACTTTTGCTTTATCACCTAAAGACAAAAAGGATAAATTATTTTAACACAAAAGGACAAAAAAAGAATAGAAGGAAGTGATAAAATAAAAGGCGGGAAACAAATATAATGGGGAAAGAGAAAGTGGTGGGCCCTTGTCAGAAATTTGCATACAAAGTAAGTTAGCACCGTGGGTTTTATGTATCCCCTGATTTTATGACTCAATCTAAATTTTAAACCATGAGTTTTGTCACCAAACATCATTTTCAACTCCAAATCCTCTTCTTTGGGCTCAAAACCGGAAACAAACGGGCAATAAATACATTTCATATAATTTCAAGCACGTTAATAGTTGGAGTTAAAGTTGTAACCGGAATATATTACGTAAAAGGGTAGTTACTGTTTGTTATAAAGCTTGTAACGGAAAAATTACTACTCATTTAAATGTTTTATCCGCAAAAAATGTGTGAATTTGCGGGAACACTCTGACCCACATGCCTTTTGACACCAGCCATTATCCACCTCACAAAGAATAGTTCAACAACTCTCCAGCCATTGACCTTTTATTCACAAAATATCTACAGTGGGCTCATGGGTTTTTTGAAGGTAGGTACCAATTGAGCCAAAACCCTTTGGTCTCATTTAAATGTTTTAATGTGAAGTTTTAACATTTACATGCACAATCTGATCTTAAACGCATTGGAGAAAAGGGGTATATATTAAGAGGATTGGGTATGGTGGTGTGCACCCTCGCCATTTCCGACGTGGCAAGTCAAACGGCGCCGTTGTTTCGGCGCCACTGCACTTCTCCTTCTGGCGCCAATTCAAAAGTGGGTGAATTCACACCTCATCATTTCAATTTTTTTTCTTATTCGTTTTGTGTTTTTATTGTGTTTTAATTGTATGTGTTTATTTTTTGTGTATGCGTGTGCGTTTGTGGTGTGCGTATAGGATGAAGATGAAGTTCAAAGAACAAAGATAGTGTAATTGTCTGTGTTTATTTTGCTAAGCTCTTCACCCCAGTTTTATATAATTGGTTATACTCTAGACCCAAATGTGCTAAACTCAAATTTTATTTAATTAGCCCAATTTTTATTGTGCTAAGCTCTTGGCCTAAATGTGCTAAAATAACAAGAAATGCAAATTTTTGTTATTTGAATGAATGAAAAATTAGTTTGTTTGAAAAATTAGAAAAAAAAAAAATATATATATAAATGATGGGGCCAAAAAATTGGCAAACGGCTTGAGTCTCTACAAAGCGGGTATTTTTGGTATGTGAAATGTGAAATGCTGGAATGACATTGAGGTGACGAAACGACATGCCAAACGGCATGTGACCATACTCAATGCTCTAAGATAAGATATTTTGACTTGACGCCTAGTCTAACGGAAGATATATTGTAGGGGATCTACTTAGGTAACACCCCCTAGTGGGTGGGACACCCCTATTTTGGTCAAAAGGCATAAGTGGTAAAGTAGACAGTACAAGCGGCGACAGCACATAAAAGTCAACACCCCCCCCCCCCCCCCTACAGGGGGTGTTATCGTATCACCCATATTGTAGACATGTCCCTCTAAAAGTTTTTTTTTTGTCCTTAGTGTAATTTATGGATTATGTTAGTGCAAAATATATATATATATATATATATATATATATATATATATATATATATATATATATATATATATATATATATTATTTAACAATTTGGCCCCTTCAAAAATTAATAAAGTTTTGCGCCCTAATAAAAAGTTTCAAGCTCCGTCCTTTAATTGTAAAAAGTTATTTGAAAATGTTCAAGTGGATCATAAGAAACATACAAATCGTGTTCAAATCGAGTAGTTATTCACTTATTCTAAAAGAAGTATGTAATATATGATTACTAACCTCACAAGAGTCCACATTCTCAAGATATTTGGGAACCAACATGGCAGGGGTAGTATGGTATGAGCAGCCTTTGTGCACTTTCTTTGGGGGGAGTTGAAAGTAAGGAATTAGTAGTGTTCCCTTTGATGCCTTCAACTGTTCTTCTTTGCTTAATCCATCTCCAATCAACCACACCTGTGAAGAATGAACATATGAATTTATTTCATGCGTATAAAATAAAAGAATATGTTGCTGTCCCAAAGAAATTAAAACACTAAGAAAATCTCTAAAATTTACCGTTTGTGAGTATGATCGTGAAAGACTCAACATATTTTCAGCATCAGTTCCTTCCAGCTCCATTTTAAGCTTTGAATAATCAACTGGCCGCGACATTACAACCTGCAACGAGTTGTTTCCAGTTATCATTGTTAAGAAAATCTTTAGAAAATTAATTTAAGATTACTACCAGATATGTAAAATACTGAAACGGAACCCACAGTCAATGTATAGAATTTGAACAACAAATAATATAGTTATATCACATGAAACTCGAGTTTAACATGTAATATCGGATGCTTGCTGTTACATGTATGTCAAGTGATTGAATACTATTTACCTTCATTCAAAAACTAAAACAAGTTAAAACGGTTGGCCAGTAAAATATTAATGTATCTCTATACTTTTGGCATAATTAACTTGTTCAAGTGTTTGCAATTTCCTAAGAAAGAGTAAAGGAAACGTGTTTGGAATCTTTACACTTGCAATCTCATTCTTTTGAAATTTCAATAATGCTTGATACAAAAGCAGGCTTCCGAAAGAGAAGAATGAACGTCTACGTCTTCAATAATTTGTTTAATGATAGGTATTTTATCATGACGTTTATTTATTCCTTAAACGAAAATAATCCCGCAAATCATTCATATAGACCACTTAGAAATTCTATTCCATTTTTAGGTTAATGAGACACATTCATAATAAACAAACTGCCTAGAATGGTATTGGCAAAGTAAGCAAAATTTGAATGTCTATAAGAAGCAGAAATACTAAATTCAAATTACCTGAATGCCCTTGTGGCATAAGGCTAAGGCAAGGTTGTGAGCAACCTTGTCGAAGTTGCCTCTAAGAGCGACTTGAGTTGTGTGTTTAGGAATGCTATTGAGAACCACAGCAACTGCTAAACTACTCCCATCCACCAACTTCACTTTTAATTTTGGATATTTTCTTATGAATAGCTCCCCACAACTATTTAGCTCCTCTCCCTACAAAGAATATCAATGATTTTCATAAATTCTCAGAAAGAAATCCATCACTGAATAACTAAGCTGGTTGTATCACATACTATTTAAAAACTACTACAATGCTTCAATATATATATAACATAAAGCTGCACCTGATTGAGTAGACCTAGAGTTAAAACCTTTGCCCCTTTTCCCTCTGCTTCAATTATTGCCTCCTCAATCAAGCCATTGATGGCCTCTCTTTGCCATTCCATGAAATACTACAAAATATGCAAGAAATGAACATTTTAACTGTAGGGAGAATTTCGTATATCCCCTTCCTAGTATGATTAATATCATATATAACACATAGACAATTAGGAAAAGAAATAAAAAGTGCAAAAAATACATCTACATACTTGAATCTTGTATTTTGGAACAGCCCATGTTTGTAGTTTAATGTTTTTGAAAACGTTTCTTTCGACCACAAATGTCTTGCCATAAATCCAAGTAATTATCATGGACGAGATTGTCACGGGCCATAGCAACCGCAAGTACCATTTGGGAGCAGTGTAGGGTTTAGAGGCCAAAGATGCGAACCCAAGCCTCATATGGTAAATGGATTCTGGTGTTGTTAGATGTGTTAAATGTACCACAGTTGGTGACTCATCTTTTCGCTCAAGTGATGTCTCGAACAATGTGTCTGTAGATTTGTCGAGTGTCCCATAAAGGTAGTCGTAAAACGGCATGAATAGGGAATAATTGGTTCTGAACTGAGTATGGTGCAACGAATGATACCTAAAGAGTCAAAATTCAACTTATTAAGGAATAATTATTCTTTAATAGGAACACATGTTTTATACCGAACAATATTTGATTAATACATGTTTGAGCATACATTTTCAGCAGTACTTAATAAGTGTAATGTTAAAACGTGGTAAGTTATAAATGTACTTACGAAGGAGTGTACATAAGGTACTTAAGGGGAGGGAAGATTTTGAAGGCTACTTTCGGGATTAGCTCAAAATTGCAATGGCCCATGTTGTTCATCACATCAATGTAGGTCACATAGCCAGCGAATGAAACTATAGACCCAGTCTTGGTGAAGGTTATTGTCAACAAAGGTATTGCAAAGAGTGTGAAATAGGCTATATGTTCTCCAAATGGATGAATCACAGCTGCACCAACAAAACCAATTTGTATTAGCAATTCTACTGTATGAATCAATAAATTGGTCATACTCATTTTAACACTATAACTTCTGTGACGTGATATGTAAAATGAAGAAAATGCCAAACATCCGGATGCTAGGTAGTCATTTACATGTGATTGGCTCAGTGACAATAGAGGAATGATGGTGAGAATGATAGCGGTTGTAGAGGAAGTGATGATGGAGAGCTCTATGAAGCCAATAATAAAGAAATTCCACGACTCCAACATGTAACAAAGTTACAATGATCACCCCGTCTAACCTCCAAAAAGGAAGTCTTTTAGCACCTTCTAATGTATATATTCCCACATAGTACAATATTCCATTGAAAATTATCTGATCATCCCTACAAAGTAGATAAAATTAAGTTAACTGGCAAGTTATTTTGAATAGTTAGAAAGTCAAACGATGGTTCAAAGTTTATTCAGGTGGTATACTATTTTTGGAAATGCGTCAAGAACTACATAAAAGGAACCATGATATTTGTCGATCAAGACATTAAAAAGCTGTACTGGCACCATGTATGTACGATTTTTTTTTTTTTTTTTTTTACGATTTTTTTTTTTTTTTTTTAAATGTAAAATGTATACCTTTTTTTTTAGAACGGCATAAAAATGTATACCTTATAATCTAACGATGATCAAGATAAAAAAATCCATTAACTTTATGACTCGCCAGTTTATAATGCATTTTGGAATAGATTAGGATACACATATGAAATGAGAAACAGAGAACCAACCAGTCTCTTTCACGATCAACTTGGTCGAACTCAATGGTTTTGTCAACGATCCTGTTTTTGCCTTTGGCCGTCATGTAGCGAGATAGAGAAATCCAAAGTTGATTGTTGAGCATCCGAGCCAGGAGAAATGGAAATACTAACATTAAACCATAATCTCGCTCATTCGCATCCGCAACTATGAAGTCATAAGTACTCTTCACCGCCCATGGCGCCAATAACACATACTACATGACATCCAAAATAATAATATTAATACTTAGTCCAAAAATATAGCATATCCACATACTTCAGACTTGATATACATAAGTAGGGCAGAGATACGGTGATAGGAAATCGTAAAATGAGAAGTATGAAAAATAAATATGACCGCACATTTGAGATGTATCGACTTGAATTAAATGCATCTCTAATTATTTAGATGCATATCGATTAGTTTGGAAAGTGATTTTGAAGTGAAAATGATTCAAAGTAATACTACTACCACATTTGACACGTAGATGACGATAAATACATAAGATTCGTCTAACTTAATGAAATGCATCTATTCTATATATATGTATTTAATTTTGAGATAGAAAATATATTATACGTAGTAATATATTTAAAAGATGAATACATCTAATTCTATTTGATACACTACTGATGTGTGACTATATTATTTTGCCACATTTGACCCTGATTGCGAAATTAATATCCGATACGAACATGATACGTGTACGATACTTTTCATTAAAAAAATGAATGAGTAAACATTGGTCCATGGATACCCATGTGTTGCCTATTGACATGTCTCCAATCTACAAGTTGGGAACGAGTTAAATGTCCCAAAACAAGTTTTACTTAAATCTACCTACCTCTTGTTCCATAATAAATGCAAGAAATTAATTTTGACATCCTTATCAAATAAAATAAAATAGATATACTACGAGCTAAGCTCGAACAAACATTTAATCTTTCATTAGCACATCATAAAAACGAGTAAAGCCCGAGCTGAATCTGAGCTTGTTTAATATACCATGAGCCAAGCTCGAGCTAAAAAATCAACACTCCAACCGAGCCGAGCTCAAGCTTGAGGTTTATAAAACTTAAAGGAGCCGAGCTTGAACTCTGGTAGGTTCGGCTCGCCTCCACTCATTTCCAACCCTATTATAAAAGGATAATCATTTAAAATGTATTCAACTTGTTTCAAAATTCTATAGTGTGTGTCAAATTTTTAATTGTCCTATTGTATGTAACTAACTTGTTAATTTTCTATTGTACGAGTATATATTGTAAGCCTATTAACCAATAGTTACTATTTTATTAAATATCGATTAATCGGATTTTTAGTACATAAAAAAAAAAAAAAAGCAATTTAATTACATACAATAGAAAAATTAAAAGTTTGATATACACTATAAAATTTTGTGACAAGTTAAATACAATTTCAAATTTTAAATGTGTTTAATTATAAATGTAGAGTTGAGTTCAATATAGATCTCAAATTATTTATAAACCCAATCATATCCATCCAATTTATTATTAACTTTTTTTTTTGAAAATAAAATATCTTGCAAACGGTAAATCGTTAAGCAACAAAAAATATACCATTGCGACGACATTTTTTTTTTATCTTTCAGTATACGGAACTTCGATATACTTTCGACGAACTTTTTTTCGAGTTTTGTTTTGGTGTTAAAATTTGTCTGGAAAAATCACATTTGATTTGTGTGTCAGGAATCACGTGTGATTTTCTAAATCACATGTGATTTTAAAATTACAAATCACATGTGATTTTTCAGACGTAAATTTCAATACTTTGAAAAAAAAAAGTCGAAATTTTTTTTCGTCAAAAGTATATATATGTGCCCCTCTATAGAAAGATGATTTATTTCTCGTTGTGATTGTATGATTCTTTTTGCATAACGATTAATGATTTGTGAAATATTCAATTTTAAAAAAAAATAATGAAAGTGATTTTTTTTTTTTATAATTTTTTAAAAAATAATGAAAGGGTTTTAATCAAAATGTACAAACTGCGATTTAGACCGTATAAACCCGCAATGTATAGGGCCCTACGAAACCCCCTATGAGAGGGTCCGTATAAACCCCCTAAAATATCCATCAATAACCATTTCCTTTTTAGGTTCACGTCATCTTTTATGCAAGTATGTAACCATTACTATTTCGTAGCCTTTTTTTTTTTTTTTTTTTTTTTTTTTTTTTTTTTTGTTATTATATATATATATATATATATATATATATATATATAGAATGGCACCCACTTGAAATCCGACCCCCGAGTTAAACTATCCAAACGGGTAGGCCCCGGGACCCGAAACATTAAGAGAGACCCGCGAAAGGAAACCCTTAGAACTCACGGCTTCGCATTAAGAGGAAAATCCGGATTTTCTTTATCTCTTGCGAGACTCGAACTCGAGTAAAACCCTCCCCAAGCTCGTAACTCCTGGTTAGTTTTTGTTGATAAATATAACCCTTCCATTAAAAAAATTATAGATGAAAAGTACACAATTTAAGATAAGCAAAATTATTACTTTTTTTTTTTAAACAACAATTTTACATTTAATAAATTAATTACGTACTTCTTTCTTGAAAGTGTGTAATAACAAATACAAGTAAGAGTAATATATCATTCTCGATCAATTTTCCCTATCTTTATTAGCAGTGGATAACAAAGTTGAGACAACCCGAAATAGAACTCTGAACAATACTATTGAGACGGAGAAAGTAACATGATTTGAAAAACAAGTAAATAGCTAGAAACGTATAGATCGACAAAACTAAATGAACCCAAAATGTGTACTCAAACAAAATACTGTCTATACTAACCGCTAAATAGACATATGCATAACACTCGCACAGCGATATAAGTCCTTGATTTTCTGCGAGGATCTTTGATCCCATTGAGGATTTGGAAGTAAAAACGAAGAATGAGAATATAATACGATCCTTAATATTCTCCGCCACACTATGTAGTTATCTCGGTCAAAAATCAAATATCGTTCAAGGTCCGATATTTGAAATAGCGGTTTTCACGGTGAGATATCGGTTATATATATATATATATATATATATATATATATATATATATATATATATATATATATATATAATATATATATATATATATATAGTATTTAAAATCCAAGGGTTCACCATAAATAACATTTTCTAAGAATGATTTTTTTTTGTTAGATATAATTCTTTTAAAATTTCTCAAAAAAAAAAAAAAATTAACTTTGCATAAAAGTTTGTACAACTAAATTGATGCTAAATATTTGAATAACCAAAAGTTGAACATTGACTAGTAACTTATGATTTATGAAGCAAAAGGTTGAGCCTAAACATATAGCCCGATAACCCAATTGAAACCCCTAGCAAATCTATACTCACTTTTATAATTTCTATCAAAGCCGCCATTTCATTTTCTCCGCAAACATTAAATAAAAAAATGGAACAAGTAAAAACGATGAAAAAGCGAGTTCCGAAATATAGAGATATTCGACGTTACGCTTGCGAATATTGTGGAATAGCCCGGTCAAAGAAGACACTAAGGGTACTGGCAGCCATGGCGGTTTGGCCATCGGTTTGGCCCAAACCTTCGGGGAACACCGCCGCCACCCCATAGGTTTGCTTCGGAGGTTTGGTCTAGCGGTGAAAATCACTTCCACGGTTTGAATGTTAGCCATTTAATTCTAGTGAACATTGGAGGTAAAAAACAAAAAAAGGTTGGGAGGTATAAAAAAATGACCATTGCCACTAAAAAAGGGTTGGGAGGTATGAAAAAAGTGTGAGTGAGGTGGAATGATATTATTGGTGGGTTGGGAGGTATGAGTTTTTTTGGGAGGTATGGTTGCCACCACCCTAATTAAGTCTCACATTCTTTAATCTAATCATCAGGTATAATAATAATTGTTTTTAATCATCAGGAAATCTATAATTCTTAAAATCTCGCCAAAATCTCAGAAATATCGCTGATTTCAAAATATCGGGAAAATAATGGCAAATCTCGCCGATATTATCAAATCCGAGATTTGGGGGCGATATTTTGATCCAAGATTATTTTTAGGGGCGATATCCGAGATCTCGGCGAGATTAACTACACAGCCGCCACATCACCATCCTTTATATGTTTGTAGATCTATCTTTAAAAAAATTTGTCAAGTTATTTACGTGATATTTTGCGATAAAAAAAATCTAAATGAAGTGATATTCATATTGAAAACTTTGTACTCGTAATATTTATTTTATGCATAGCTGCAAATAATTTATTTATAAATAGAAAGTAGTAATGTACAGCATGCAGAGCAAAAAGAAGTAGCTCTTTCAGAATCGGATAAAACATTTTCTCTTGGCCAAAAAAAATAATAATAATATGGATCTTACGATGAATAGAAAAAACCATCTAAGCAATTCGTTATAGGGAACTCTAAGAAGAAAAAAAAAAGTACGAATCATATTGGATCCATATGCATTATCAGTGATTCCATTAACTCACAATTAGATTAATTGCTAACTTCAAAAGTATTTGATGCACGAGTCTTTTTATCACCATGATATCCATCCACCTATATATCTTTCATGTATAAGTCTTAAGTATATCCGAGGACAAGAAATTTTGGTAAATCTAATTTAGTAGGCACAAATAGAGACATCTTGAAATATGTAAATAACTGACTATAGTAACTCTTCGTTGATAGATCGAGCTAGAAAGAATTTTACATCCATGGTGCATCATTAGCAACGGAATTAGCAACTTGATAATATTTGTTCATAGGTGAGTAAATTATTTCACACCAAACGAAGTTATACTCCCTCCTAGTATATAACCAGTATTTTCGTTTCATATGTTCATAAATAAACTCTCTATGTCTAAAAACAAGTGTGCAGTACTGTACATGTAGTGTATAATACATGCAGTCTTAGAAAAACACAGAGATTCTAATGTTAACCAATCAAAGATCTTCACTTTATTTTGAAAATATTTTGATAGATTGTAATTTGTAATTGCACATTTATTTTGGAACAAACTTATTAACATATTAATGTGGACACCTATTTTGATAGGGAGGAACCCTATACATATTAACATATACATATAGAAGAAGAGAAGCTAGATATGCAATGGATGGCTGTACCTTAAAGTTTCCAAGTGGTTTCCATGGCCAATCAGTGAGAAATCCAGGAGTGTTAGCCATTGAAGAACTCTCTAAAAGAGAAGAATTGAAGGTTGCTGAGAGATATGGTTGCCTTCTGTTATGAGACTGAGTACTATATTTATAAGGAATTAAAATATCAATTCAAAATTAGCCTTCATGCAATAACTACACCACCAATTATTTTAACCGGCCTTTCTGCTAGGCTGGTTGTGTTTTGAATATTTTACCTTGTTATTTTTTGAAATTATAGAATAGATTAACACCAATTAATGTATACACCTAAGTACCTAATCATATATTTAGTTGTACTTAAGTAGACTCTCGTGCATGCCTAGCTAGTTTTGGTTACTATGATGTACGTGAACATGTTTATTAGAAACACAGAATAGGTTAAAATACCAATTAGTGCGTGTATGTAAATGTACTCGTATAAGATTATCTCGAGAGATACTTTCGTGTATGCCTATCTGGTCGGTTTACCTCGTAAAATCTTTATTTCGTATAAATATTCAGTCACGAACCAGTCAACCGAATGCAATATTCGGTAGTAATAAAATTGGTTTGTTGATACATTGAATACGACTAGTATCATTTATGTAACTGCAACATGTTTGAAACTGTCTATTAGTACGTAGCTCCGTAAAATGGACCAAAGTACCAAAGCAATAAAGTATCACTCATATCCTAGTATTATTTATTTGCAAAATGCCGATTACTGCAAAATAAACTCTCTCTGGCATATGTTAGTTAACTATGATGCTATGTTTGAACATTTGACTATTTACATCTTCTTGTTTTTGTTGCTAATTAACTTTGGATATATGGAACTAAAATTACCATCTTTTACTTTACCATTCCTACTAAATTCTTATATTTGTAGCTGGTTACGACAAGAAGTGGTAAGAATAAGAGTATCATATATGTTACGATTCATAAAACAACAAACACACTATTTTGAACAGTCTTGTTCGATTTGCTGGAATAAGCTAATTGGTTTGAAAGATGTACCTGCGTTATCGTCTTAGAAGTTAATAAATGTTGAACTTGTCCGTTATCACTTTTTGTCAAAGTTGTTTTTCTTTGCAAGTACTACTTGCATTGTAATGGAATAAGAAATATAAGAAACAAACAAACGGCCAGGGTTTTCACTGTTAAGGGTGATGGCAACGTACGCTAAATATCACAAGACGGGATGGATCTAGCTTTAGACCACTGCCACCGTGAACACTAGATGGGGTGCTAGATGAGTTTTGCGTGATCACATCACGCACTAGACGAGCAAAAAAAAAACGAACGTTGCACATTTAATTTTCGACCATTGCACATTTAATGGGGTGCTAGATGGAATGTAGTGCACTAGATGGTGTTGCCTACAAAAATATGGATGAGTAATGAAAAAAATAAGTGAATGATGTGGCATAAAGGGATTGGTTGGGAGTGAGTAATGGGATGTAGTACCCTAGATGGGTTGCCATCACCCTAAGTCATCTAGAGATGACAAAATTTTGACTTAGATGTACACGGTCTAACAAAAGTAATCCTGTAACTGCATGTTTTTTTTTTTACTTAGATGTATTGTCTAACTGAGTTATCTCCATTACCATTTTTGATGTTTTTCCCTGTTCGCAGGGTGTACCTAATGAGGTTTAAATTCTAAACCATTTGTGAAGGGGTAATGTGTCTTGCCACTATACTATTTGATGGTAACGAGGAATTCGGCTGCCGCGCGTTGCAGCGGAGCCAATCTAAGTCTAATGTTCGTGCGACGGAGCTATTTTTTTGTCCGTTTTTCTTGTCGGAAATATAAAACCACGGGTTTGATATTTTGCGTTCGTCTAATGTCATGCTTGGTTATTTTAAAATTAAGAATTTTGTACAGTACTTTTGAAATGAAGAGAACGCTTGACATTAAGGACGTAAATAAAACTTTTGACGTTAACTTAGTTACTATTATTAGTACATTTACATTATGTATTAATGGTATATTGTACATCAAATGTAACCTATCGAACGGTCGTAATAGTTTTTATTCCCTTGGCTGCAAGGTTAAGTAAAAAGGAAATTGGTCCAAGAGATTATTGAGATAAATGACAACGAAGGTGATTATCATAGAGGTGCCATCATCAGCATCTCCATCATTTAACGCAACAATTTCTTAAAGCACTTATTTTTTTCCATTTAAACTTGCAGCCAAAGGAATAATAAGTATTACAGACGCTCGTGTGTTATGTAAAAAGCCGGAGATACTTGAAGAAGATGTTTCAGCTATGGGAAGTTACAGATGTACGTAGAAAGGAAACAGAGTATTTGTTTTGGTAAATCTGAAATAGCTACAGTTTCTTGTCTTCAAATCACCTTAGAGTCTCCGTCTATCATAAATTAAATAGTATTAGAATGAATGATAAACTTTAAAAGATATAACGAAATGGTTATATTTATAGATTATGGAAGCTATATATTATGAACATGTGTACTGAATGACGTTTAGAAGTACAAACCTGCATAACTGCTCGTTTTTTGGTTGAGTGTCATTCAACGGGTACCCAAGTATCCAGGCTATTTTCATGACGTTTGTAGCACATTCCTTATCTACATCAATTTTTTGGATGAGTGCAACCCATGTTCATAAGTTAGACGTTCTAATAGTGTGATGTTAGATAAGTCATCTGAGTCCTTCATAAAGATATAAATTAGTTAAAAAATGTCATATACAAGAATGAGAAAAAAAGGTTCAATATGATCATGGCCATTGATGAGGTGTAATTTTATACGCTTTTAAGGAGTCATTTAGCCTTTAAATTCATTTATATTTGATCATTTATTGTCCTAAATTATTTCTATTTGAGTTTTAGGTACTTGGGACGCATTTGCTGGAAAAGAACGTGTTTTGAGCACGATTGGATAGAAAAACGAAGAAAACGACAAAGACGTCACAAAAAATGCTCATGACGGCGTCACAAGCTACTAACTGACGCCATCACTTGAGGGTGCTGACTATACAGTGGTTGGAGACGGTTTACCATGACGGCGTCAAGACCTGATAAATCGAGGATGACAGCGTCACAACTTCTAAGTGACGCCTTCATAACTAAGTCGGTTTAAGAACGAAACCCTAATGGGCGGTAAGCTGACGACGTCATAACCCCTGCATGACGCGGTCACAACTCAAAATCTATAAATATAAACGCATTGTTTTTATTATTGTGTGTGCAACTTTGGAGGAACTTTCAACACCGAACCATAGTCATTTTTAGTAGCTTTTTAAGGATATTTCAGCCATTGAAGACCTTATGTATTGTTATGATAAGTTATTTAATTAATCATTCAATCAAATCTATGTGTTATTGTTTGATTTACTTAATTGCTTCTCTTTACATTACTATGCTAGGCTAAATTAATTAGTATTTACTTAGGATTACATGAAACCTAGCAGATTTTCTCGACGAGGTCGACACACCACCTCTGGTAATACCAGACAAGAATTCGAAAAAGCAGTCAACACCCATTGGCCACGATGACGAAACCTGGACTTTATACACTGACGTCGCGTCATGTAAGCAATGTTCAGGGGCAGGGTTAATGCTCACAAGCCACTCAGAGCACGACTTCACGTATGCCCTGAAGTTCAATTTTGATGCATCGAACAACGAGTTAGAATATGAAGCGCTACTAGCAGGCTTACGCATAGCCAAAACAATGGAAGTTAAAATAATCAAGGTATTCACAAACTCAATGTTAGTAGCCTCCTGATGTGTTATTTATAGTCTATATATTTTAACCAAGTTTTAAATTTATATTAAGCCAAACTATCCTATAGGCTAACACTAACGGGTAGTGTATCTGATCCGTTATAGCTAGTGAATGGTAAGTACGGGTCATTCGCAAGGAGTGAATTGCCTTAAAACTAATCTAAAGTTATTCTAATTATCTAAATTAACTAAATAACCTAAACTAACGCAATATGGGGGGTTCAGCCTGAGAGACTGACACGAGTTTGGATTACTGATTAAACTACTAAAGCAAATAAACTAATTAAAATAATTATACCAAGCAAACAATAAAGGATATAAGGTCTAAATCAATATAGGAAGAGCGTTAGCCAAGTTCATCTTATCAAATGATAGTGATATGTCTACTAATGCAATGATTACTTACTTATTTTCATTAGTGATTCACGAATGTAAACTAGGTGGGTCTTCTCCTAAATCCTAGGCTAACATGAGTTCAACTCTGTCACAGTTAACAAGCTCACACAAAGTCCTTCAACTATTAATTATAATCTATCTAGTTTTGAATACTTACTCGCCTTAATAGTGTAATTATCTAACCTAGATACATTAAGTCCACTAGTCCTAATAGTGAAATTTGCTATGGGACCGTTCCAGGTGGTTTTCCTTAGCTAAGGGACGATTCAGATGGTTTTCCTTGCATTCTGCTATTATGATACGGATCTTAGGTCTACAAATTAGTTCAAGTAACCAAAAGTACGGACAGTTTAATCACATAAATCAATTCATATTCCAAAAGATCTTGAAAATAAATAAGAACATGATCAAGAAAGTAAATGAGTATTTAGCGATAAACATAAATAATATCCAATGAGAAAACCAAGTGATCGATGTAAAACATATCAAAAGTAAATGATCTTCATAAACTTGGCTAACACCTAAGGGTGTCAACCCACAATATCAGTAATAAATTACAAAGTAATAATCAAATGATAAAAGTATGATTCGTAATGAAAACAATACGCTAACCGAATAATTAATCTAAGTTATGAGGTTACAAAGAGTTCTCCTATGGAACGACTGAGTTTGCAGGACCTACTAGGTTCCTAAATTCGTCTGGAAGTCGAACTTGGTGGTAAAAAGTGTAACCTAAATCGTAATTTAGGTTTTCTACATATAGTGTCTGGAATTGGCACGATACGGCGTATCAGATTTCTCCAATACGACGTATTGGGGTCTTTTAGCATAGGTTCCACGATTAAAATATTCTGATAAGTGTACGAACCACTTCTGAATGGGGCGTATTGGTGTCTTTGGATACAGCGTATTGGGTCTTTCTCGTCATGGATGTTAAGTGTAGTTAAGGACTGGATACGCTGCATTGCTTATGATGAATACGGCGCATTGAAGTCTGAACAGTGGTCTTTACTTGATATCTTCGTTTTAGGTCCAAAACATGTCCTTTTCCTTAGCTATCATCAATTGCTCCAATATTGCTAAGAATTACAAAAGTAAATGATCAAGTACCAATTCTCATATAAGTAGTATAAAAGAAGCAATATAAACAGGATAAATGATGCGTATCATTAGTACTTATTTGATGTCATCACCTCCCAAGTAAGGGGTAAGTACACTTCAAAGGAAAACTTGATGAAGCTATACTTGGCACAGGTCAACCAGATCTTACCATACTTCACGTCTTTCACCATTACTCAAATCCCTAGGGGAAAGAACCAGCGAGCAGACGCCCTAAGCAAACTCGTTGCCCTTACCTTTGAACACTTCAGAAAATAAGTCTTGGTAGAAGTCATCAATAAGAAATCCATCCTCCAACCTGCGGAAGTTTCTCAGGTCGAAACAAATGACACTTGGCTGACTCCCATCTTTAATTGGCTATCTCAAGCTATTCTACCACCTGACAAACTAGTGGCACTGAGAATCAGGCGTAAGGCCATCATGTACTTTATCAGGGATTACATCTTATACTGCAAAACATTCAGAGTCCCAATGGCGAGATGTGTGGGACCAACAGAGGCTCGAACAATCTTTCAAGACATTCATAATGGAATGGGCAGCATGCACTCAGAGTCTCGTGTCATAGCGGTCAAAGCAATCAGGATGGGGTATCACTAGCCAACAGTGATACAGGACGCTGAGGCTGAGCTAAAGACACGCCAAGAACTTCACGCTTACGCCAATGTTCAGCGTGCAACAAAACATGACATCATCCCCATCCCCGCACCCTAGTTATTCCATCAATAGCACATCAACATATGCGAACCGTTCCCGGATGCCCTTGAAAATGTCAAGCACATGATTGTAGCCGTCAATTACTTTACCAAATGGGTCGAAGCAAAACTGCTAGCCTCCGTCACTTCAAGAAAAGTCTTAACCTTCGTCTACAATCAAATCGTCACTCGATTTGGCATGCCACAAACGCTTATCACTGACAATGGAACCCAATTTGTCGGCGAGCCATTCAAATCATGTTGCGAAAATCAGGGTATCCTCGGATCTAACACTTCTCCCTACCATTCAAAAGCCAATTGTCAGGAAAAAGTGGCTAAGAGATAAATTATGGAAGCCATCGAGAAACAGATGACGGAATACAAGACTTGTTGGGTCGACGAGCTCTTAAGCGTACTATGGGCGCATAGAACAACGCCTAAGGAAAGCACAGGCGAAACACCCTTCAGTCTGGTCTATGGAACTAAATTTGTGATACCTGTTAAAATGCTCATCAAAACAGAAAGAGTTGCTATGGTTAATGAGAATGAAAACGAAGATTCTTTCAGGCTAGACCTAGCACTAGCCGAGAAAAAGTGCGATCTAGCCACCATCGGCCTAGCATACTCTAAAAACAAATTGGTAATAAAAACAAAATGGTAAAGTATTACAACAAACACGTCCGCCTAGTGTTTTAAAACTTGTCGACCATGTAATGCGCAGAAACGAGCTCAGTAAGGCCGTGGGTCAGGGTAAACTCGCTCCCAATTAGGAAAGGCCATACATCATTCGTCAGTAAACGACAATGGTTCCTACCTGTTAACAACGCTTGAAAGGAATGAAATTCCCCTAACATGGCACACATCCAACCTCAAACGATGTTACATCTAAGGTGGATCGCTAAAACAAGCAACTTTTTGCTATTTTCTTTAACATTTTAAAGAAGGCTTCTAACAGCTAGGATAACTCATATGCCCTATTTCTTCAAATATGCCATAACAAATCCAACATTTTTCATACAAAGTGTCACATACAACTATTCGTACAAGCAACATTTACTCGAACGTAAATTAGCCTCTATGAACATACTCATGAAAAAAGGTGCCCATGGGTCAAAAAACAGCGAATACACCCAACGACGCTTTAGATGAGGTTTCATAGTGCAAGCCTCATTCCAAAGTATACAAACGCACAATTTGCTACGAGCGACTTGTTGGAAGATAGCTAGTCGATAGTTACTAGTTAAATGTGCACCCCAAAACATAAGTACTTATTATCACAAAAATCAGGGTCAAACCAGATCATCGATTACAAACACTATTTAACTTATCACTAAACAAAGGAATATAACACATGCAATAAATTGGCTGAATGGCTAACTTCATTAAGAGTACAGGGTTACAATATCCAAACTAAAAAACCATGCCTACATAGACCTGGTAAACACAAATAATAAATTGACGAACAGTTAATTTCATTATAAAATCATGGCAAACCACCCTATTATAAAACACAGGACGAAACATGCGTAGTACATTCTACGAAACAATCCTGATACATCATGGATTACATACGTATACAAGTTTTACAGTAGCTAATACGATCTGAAAACATGATGCAGGATTTCTGTCCAGGTTTTAATATTTATAAGTTCTCATCTACCTATGGTCTACCTAATGCACTAACGGGCACTGTACCTGGTCGTGTGTAGTGTAGTAATCAGTAAAACCGAGGTTGTCCCAACAGCTATGCGTGTGGATCTAATTTAAGTTCTAATGTCACTGGTTTTAAAGAGGGGTTTTATAAATTGTTTAATTAAACTAAGAAATAAAAGTAAAATAAAAGCAATTAAATGTAGAAAGATAATTAATAGGGAGAAATGTGCTAGCCTAGTTACTAATCTTGTTATGTTATGATTACGTTTTCTAAATAATGTTTTCTATCGCTCCACATGGGGGTTTAAGTCACTAGACTCAGTTGGTCAATTTGTCTAGTCCTATTTTCAAAAGCGTCCTATTCCGTAACCTAATGATTACAAGAATTTGTGGGTTTACCCTATGGAAAAGTCATTAAGTGCTGCTACGATCTAAGACTTATTCAACGGAACCTAGCCTTTTGGATCTTAGGTTCCCTATAACTTCTTAAGCATTTTCGTTTGGAAGGTGATCGTTGGATAAAATTCTCACGCAAGATAGTGATAGTCCTATGGTCAATTCTTACCACTACTCGCAACCTGATTCACTAGGGTCCTATGGTCAATTCTCCTAGTTTCCTGATACTACCAAAACTTTCATGCTACCAAAACAAGGGTGTCCCAAAATAAGCAAAGAAAGTATACATATAAAGCGATAAAGAAACGAGAAAACTACATCATAACATTAACAATTTCATAACTAGGCTAACACCGAAGGTGTTTAGCCTCTCATATTAAAACATGCAGAAAATTCAATGTTAAACATCATGAATGAAGACATGGAATTAAATACAAGAATGTAATATGAAATACTAAAACTTATGTAGTGATAAGCGTGAATTCTCCCTTGGAAATGACTTGTATGCTGCTGGAAATCGTCCTCCTTGAAACCCTTAATCGTCTCTAGTTTTTGTGTGTTGAGAGGATATGTAAAAATGCGGAATTAGGGCTTGTGTTGGATTTATAGAATTAAACTTAAGCAGTTAGTACGGTTGAAGTATACAAGAACAGTTAAGACTGTTGATACAAGGACAGTTAAGACTGCTGATTGAAGAGCAGTTAGAACTGCTGAAGGAAGAACAGTTAGAACTGCTTATGAGATCAAGGTGAAACCGTGTGAAGATAATTATAGAAAAGATATGATAAATATCTTATTTATATAGAATGATACGGTTAGATGTTTAACGTGTAAAGGACTCTTTACATTATAAAAGGAGATCCTTAGATTAGGGTTTCATATACATATACATATACGAAAACATACAGATCTATTGTAATCGTTCGATATATTGAAGTGATAGTTTGGTTGATATCGTGTGTTCTTATTGTTTTACTTGATCAATCACCAAACACAAACATATATTCTTCTAAGTACTTGGTAGTAAATTCCGCTGCTATCAAATATATACTCAAAGTATCTCCAACACAACGTGTGTGTTTAGATCCGGTCAAGTGGTATCAGAGACCAAGGTTTTTGATATGTTGAGTTTAGAAGAATCGGAAGTATTTATTCACTAGCAATCTAAGAAGATGGACATGGAGACACCTCAAACCTCAATCCTTGCTAAACTCCCCATGCTGAAACAGAATGAATACGACTTATGGCGGCTCAGGATAGAGCAATACTTCATGGTGCAAGACTATGCATTATGGGACATTATTATCAATGGTGATTCCTTCAAACTAGTTGCTGTTGAAGAAACACGTGCTGATGGTTCCAAGGTTACAAAGCTTAACACTGAGCCAGTTACAAACGAGGAGAGAATAAAAAAAAAAGAATGATCAGAAGGCTAGGAATTTGTTACTAATGGCAATTCCTAATGATCAAGTGCTGAACTTTAGCCATTATGAGTCGGCTAAAACTCTCTTTGAAGTAGTGGTGGAAAGATTTGGTGGCAATGAAGCTACCAAGAAGGCACAGAAAACCCTACTCAAGCAAAGTTATGAGAACTTCACTGCATCAAGTAATGAAACTTTGGATCAAATCTTTAATAGGCTTCAGAAGATCATCAGTCAACTTACTGTGTTGAAGATTGTGATACCTCAAGAAGATCTCAACATGAAGTTTCTAAACAGTTTACCTGCTGAATGGAACACTTATGTTGTGGTTTGGAGCAATAAACCAAAGCTGGAGAATATGACAATGAATGAGCTTTACAATAATCTCAAGATTGTTGAGCAAAAGGTCAAGAAGAGTGGTAGCACCAGTTCCAGTTCAGGGAATATGGCTTTTGTATCTTCTTCAAACAGTTCTAACCATGAAGATGAAGAAGCAGTTGGTACTGCTATACCAACAGTTAGCACTGCTGGTGTAAAAACTAGCACTGCTGGCTTGACTGATGAGACCATATATGCATTTGTATCAGAACAGTCTGGTGGGTCAAAGATCTTTAATGAAGATCTTCTTCAAATTGCTGAAGATGATTTGGAAGCTATGGATTTGAAGTGGCAGTTGGCTTTGATAAGCATCAGGGCTAAGAAGTATTACTAAAGGACTGGGAATAAGATTACTTTCAATGGAAGAGATGTTGCTGGGTATGATAAGTCTAAGGTGGAATGCTTTAATTGTCACAAGTTGGGACACTTTGCTAGGGAATGTAGAGGTCCAAGACAACAAAGTAATCAGGGTCAAGGGTTTACGAATCAACAAGGGTCAAGGAGAACTGTTAATGTTGAAGAGCCTTCTTCCAAGGCTATGGTAGCTGTAGATGGAGCTGGATTTGATTGGAGCTTCATGGAGGAAGAAGAGGAACCAACTAACTTGGGTTTGATGGCTTTCTCAGACACTGAGGTATATAAACCTGAAAAATGTTCAATCTCTTGTCATGCTTTAAAAGATTATGAAAATATTAAGAAACAGTATGATGATCTTAGAGTTGAATATAATCAAATAAGTTTTAGTCTGTCAAATCATAAAAGAGGATTAGCTGTTTTGGAAGAACAAATTGTGTTTTATAAACATAATGAGTTAAAATTTACTGATGAGATAGGTCTTTTAAAGAGGGAATTGGAAATAAAAGAAAATAAAATGAGTAGACTTGTATATGAACTAGAGAAGCTTAAAAAGGAGAAAGATAACATTCAGTTAAGTGTAGACACTCTTGAATATACTTCAGATGGAGTTAAGAAGATTGTAGAGAGTCAAATACTTAACAAAGCTAAATCTGGTTTAGGTTATAAGTCAGTTGCACCCCCCTTTAGAGGAATGTTTGCTCCACCAGGAATTAATTTAGCTCATACAGGTTTAGAAGAGTTTAAGGATATGGAATTTCCTGGATATGGTGTAAAGATTAGTGAGAATCCTGTTAAATTTGTTAAGGGAGAAGATCCTTTTGTGAGTGCTAGTGATAAATCTCTCTCTGAGGAAAAGATGTCCTCTGATAGGAATTCAGATGCTCCAACTATTGAGGAGTGGACATCTGATGATGAGAAAGTAGAGGTTAAGGAAAAACCTAATGTTGTTAAAGTAGAAGTTAAACATGCTCCTAAAGTGGTTAAGACTGAAAACATAAAACCAGTTAGGAAAAATGTTAGATATGCTGAGATGTATAGGAACAGATCATCAAGTTCTGAGAGTAGTCATAGGAATTGGAATCATTCAAAATCTAAGAAAATGGATGATAGGTTTGCTATGATTAGAAAAGTATGTTTTGTTTGTGGAAGTTTTGAGCATATGGCTGCTTATTGTGATTCTAACCCATGGAAAAAGAGGGTTACTGGGAATGCAAGGGTGAACAGAAATAACAATGCTAGGGTAACTCAAAATGGTTCAACTAGATTGACAAACCCTAATGCAAATCATAAGATGTCACCTAAAGCTGTTATGTTAAAGACTGTCATCAAAACAGTTTCAACTGCTAGTCAAAATCAGTGGTTTAATAACAAGCAAACTGTTTCTAGTGCAAAACAATTTTCAAATCATGCACAAACAGTTAAAAGTCATTTTTATCAGAAAACAGCAATGGCAAATCAGAAGTGGGTGCCTAAGGTTAAACAAGCAGTTCCAACTGATAGGTCAGCAGTTCTAACTGCTAGACCAGCAAATCCAACTGCTAGGTACTTAAATGTTAAGGGAAAATGGGGCAATGCTGTCAAGGCCTCAGCACATTGGGATAAACATTTTGTCAAACCCAATGGTGCATCAAAGACCTCAAACAAGTTTACTTATCTTGATGCACAAGGCAGATCCAAACCAGTGATGGTTTGGATCCCCAAAAGAAACTAACACCTTTATTTTGTGTGCAGGAACATCCCTCAAATAGCAAAGAAGATAGAGGATTTTCAGACAGTGGATGTTCAAGGCACATGACAGGCAACAAGTCATATCTTTCAGACTTTATTGCTCTGGATGGAAGACCAGTTGTCTTTGGTGGTGGTGCTGGAGGAAGAATTACTGGTAAAGGGGTAATTAAAACTGGTAATATTGATTTTGAAAATGTGTATTATGTACCAGAACTTAAGTACAATCTTTTCAGTGTATCACAAATTTGTGATAAACAGAACAAAGTTTTATTTACTGATACTGATTGTCTTATACTTTCCCCTGATTTCAAGCTACCTGATGAAAGTCAAGTATTGCTTAAAATCCCTAGAAAGGATAATACATACAGTGTTGAGATGAATAAACTAGTTCCTAAGGTTGGACTTACTTGTCTTGTTGCAAAAGCCACATTGAAAGAATCAATGTTATGGCACAGGAGGCTTGGTCATGTTAATTTTAAAACCATTAACAAAATTGCTAAACAGGGATTGGTAAGAGGTTTACCAAACAAAACTTTTCTCAATGACCAAACTTGTGTTTCTTGCCTTAAGGGTAAGCAACACAGAGCCTCATGTAAGCCAAAGACCCAGAACTCTATTTCTCAAGCTTTATATATGTTGCATATGGACTTGTTTGGTCCTACCTCTGTGAATAGCTTGAATTTTAAGAGATACTGCCTTGTTGTCACTGATGATTATAGTAGGTTTTCTTGGGTATTCTTTATGAAAACTAAGGATGAGACAAGTGAAATACTTAAGACCCTTATTGTTGAAGTAGAAAACCTAGTTGATAAGAAGGTTAAAGTAATCAGATGTGACAATGGGACTGAATTTAAGAATAGAGTGATGGATGACTTTTGCAAAGAAAAAGGTATTAAGAGGGAGTTTAGTGTAGCTAGAACCCCACAGCAAAATGGTGTAGCTGAAAGGAAGAATAGGACTCTTATAGAGGCTGCTAGGACAATGTTAGCTGACTCTAAGCTACCAACTTGGTTTTGGGCTGAAGCAGTTAGCACTGCTTGTTATGTGTTGAATAGGGTTTTAGTTGTACAACCTCACAATAAGACTCCTTATGAGTTACTTAGAGGTAGAACCCCTGCTTTAAGCTTCATGAGACCTTTTGGTTGTCATGTTACTATCCTTAATACCAAAGACCAACTAGGAAAGTTTGATGGGAAATCTGAGGAAGGTTTCTTTGTTGGTTATTCTCTGCACAGTAAGGCTTTTAGGGTGTACAATACAAGCACCAAGCAAGTAGAAGAAAATCTGCACATAGAATTTTTGGAGAATAAACCAAATGTTGCAGGTGTAGGTCCTGATTGGATTTTTGATATAGACAGACTTTCAGATTCCATGAATTATGTGCCTGTTACAGGTACAAATACTAACAATGATGCAGGTTCAGAAGAGGAAGATGATGATTGCATTTTCATACCTGTCATGGAAGAAAGTCCTGTGAATGAGTCTTCTGCAAAGAAAGATGATATTCCTTCATCAAATGGTGTAGACAAAGAGAAGGATGCTGCTGAAACAAGTGGTCAGAATGGTCAAGAAGCTGAAATTCCAACAAGCAGTTCCAATGGAGTTAGCACTGCTCAACCTCAAGTTCCAACTGTTGAGCAAAATATTGAGACTGCTGGACCAAGTCAACCTCATCTTGATTCACCAGTTGATACTGCTTCTCAAGCTAATGGTTTTGATTTCTTTGGAGATGGTCTGCAAAACATGCCTTCCAGCTATGCAGTTCCTTCTACTCCCCATACTATTTTACATAGGAATCATCCACTTACCAATATCATAGGAGATGTACAATCTGGAGTCAAGACCAGAAGGCAAATTCAAGATCCAGATCATCATGGTTTTCTCAGTGTGGTTTATGAAGAGAAATATCATGAAGATGAGAATGAGTGTATGTTTGTATGTTTTCTATCTCAGATTGAACCAAAGAATGTGTTAAAGGCTTTAGAATCAGAAAGTTGGGTTGAAGCTATGCAAGAAGAGCTACTTCAATTCAAGATTCAAAATGTTTGGGTTCTGGTTGATTTACCAAAAGGAATGAGAGTGATTGGTACAAAGTGGGTATTCAGGAACAAGAAGGATGAGAGGGGCATTGTGATAAAGAACAAAGCAAGATTAGTTGCTCAAGGCTATACTCAGGAGGAGGGTATAGATTATGAGGAAGTTTTTGCTCCAGTTGCCAGGATTGAAGCAATAAGATTATTTCTTGCTTATGCTTCATTTATGGGGTTTATGGTCTATCAAATGGATGTGAAGAGTGCATTTCTTTATGGCACTATTGATGAAGAGGTTTATGTTACACAACCTCCAGGTTTTATAGACCCAGAGCATCCTGACAAGGTTTACAAAGTGGTGAAAGCTCTATATGGATTGCATCAGGCTCCAAGAGCTTGGTATGAAACTCTTGCTAAATATCTACTGAAGAATGGGTTTCATAGAGGGAAAATTGATCAAACTCTTTTTATTAAGAAGGACAAGGGTGATATTCTACTGGTTCAAGTTTATGTAGATGACATCATTTTTGGTTCTACTAAGAAACAAATGTGTAAGGAGTTTGAAAAGCTGATGAAAGACCAATTTCAGATGAGTTCTATGGGAGAGCTTACCTTCTTTCTAGGTCTTCAAGTACAGCAAAAGTCAGATGGTATATTTATCTCTCAGGATAAATATGTTGGTGAAATTTTAAGGAAATTTCAATTCACAGATGCCAAGGTTGCTAGCACACCAATTGACAAGGAGACACATTTGTTATTAAAGGATCACAGTGGTGAAGATGTGGATGTGCACATGTATAGATCTATGATTGGGTCTCTGATGTATCTTACATCATCTAGGCCTGATATTATGTTTGCTGTGTGTGCCTGTGCAAGATTCCAAGTGAATCCTAAGGTGTCTCATCTCACAGTAGTAAAAAGGATCTTCAGATACCTTAAAGGACAGCCTAACTTGGGGCTATGGTATCCTAAAGAGTCTGCATTTGATCTTGTTGCATTCTCTGATTCTGATTATGCTGGTGCTAGCATGGATAGAAAGTCTACAACAGGTGGTTGTCAATTCTTAGGTCGAAGATTAATCTCTTGGCAGTGTAAGAAGCAGACTATGTGGCTGCTGCAAGTTGTTGTGCTCAAGTTCTATGGATTCAAAGCCAGATGCTTGATTATGGGTACAATTTCTTAAACACAATTATACATATAGACAATAACAGTACAATGTGTATCATTAAGAATCCAGTTCAACATTCAAAAACTAAACATATTGAAATTAGACATCATTTTATAAGAGACTGTGCTGAAAAGAAGTTAATACAAGTTGTTAAAATACACACTGATAACAACTTTGCTGATCTCTTAACAAAAGGTTTTGATGTAAGCAGATTTCAGTACTTGGTAACAGGTATTGGAATGCTTAATCCTTCAAAAGATTAATGTGTAAATGTTTTTGGATTGTGTACTGTTAATTGTGCTATTTGTATAGTTGAGACTGCTTGAATGGTGTTAAGACTGCTTGTGAATTTGTTAGTCAAATGGAATAACTGTTAAAAGAGAATATTATGTATTGTGTTTTCTTTGGTTTTGGACTAACATTTCAAGATAAGAAAAGCTTTTTGCTTTGGATTGTGTTTTGAAACGTATGATGGTTTGGATTGGCAAGTGTGAATGCTTGTCACACAACAAATGGTAATTGATTCACCATGTCTAATCAACATAAGAATCAACTAGTCCAGATCAAACGGTTTCTGGTAAAGACTACTCAAATCCGTTTATGGTTGACAGTTTACCAAAAACTGGTTGGTTATCAACTCACCAAATCTAAGTGTGAAGAGTTGGCTAGTCCATAGCAAACGGCTATTGGTAAAGACAAGTCAAATCCGTTCATAGCTGATAGTTTGCTAAAAACTATAAGTGGACAAAAACGTTTTCGAATCCACAAATTAAAATTCAACTTTTGATTTTATCTCTGAAAACTTTTTGCTACACAGTCTGAACTGCTGGCGTAAACAGTCTGAACTGCTGACTTCATCAGTTTGTACTGATTGTTCAAAACTTAGTTCCTACTGAGTTTATGCTCTGTGATACACCTCTCTCAGAAGGTAATACATCTGGAAGTGTTGAGAGCAGTTTGAAACTAAAACAACTGAATTGATGGTAACTTGTACAAATGGTCTTATTGGATGCTGAGCTTGGATAACTTATGTTCTAGTTCATCTGATGGTGAGGATTCTTCCAAACAGGGGAGGAATTAAAGTTTGTTCTAGTTGCTGTTAAAGATGATTGCTGATTATGAAATTCAGGGGAGGAATTAAGAAGTCAGAGATGAATTATAATGAAGTGCTTAAATTTTATTCAGGTGGTTTCATTACAAAGCTTCATACGGTTACAAGGAAAAACCAACAAAAACTACCAACTACCAACAAAACATCCTACACAACACAAAAGACAACACAACTACTCAAGCTTTCCTTTTCCTTTTCTAGTGATATCCGACATGATTTTGCTGTGGGCTCCTCTGCTACCCATGAGTTCAGACACCTTCTTGCAGGGAAGTGCCAGTATTACTGATCTTGGAGATGGAAATTGCTACTTCTCAGGCTTCTTCTTTGGAACAGGGATCTTCACTGATGATGCTGCTTTCTCAAATTCTTTTGTGAGTAAGTTTGATAGTTTTTGAAGTTCATCATCGTCAGAGTCAGAAGAGTCAGAAGAATCAAACGAAGAGGAGGATAAATCATCAACATAAGGAGGAAGTTCATCGGAGGAAGGTTCATCGGACGAGGATACTTCAGTCTTTTTCTTTGAAAGATTAACTCTTGAAGTTGAAGAATAGATTGGAGGAAAATAGTTGTTCCATCCTGAATCTTCGGAATCAGAAGAAGAATCAGATGAAATTTCTATGATGATTGGTGAAGAAGACATTGTGATTAAAGAAGTTAAAAGATTTGTGTTGAAGAAGATTTGTTTGGATATGTGAGTTTTATAGAGTTAATGAGGGTTTAATGGCATTCAATGCGTGGTTGATATGCAGAATTAACTTTGGGTTGGTATAAGGAATTAATTCCTTGATGGAATTAAATTAATTTTTGGTAATTTTTGAAGGGTTGGTCAAAAGAGTGTGATATATGAAGATAATTCCCAAAGTGTTTCGTGATTCAAGTCAAGTGTTTGAAAGAATCCACCCATCAATGAAATCAGAAGTTTAATTTAAGAAACTTATTGATTTGCATCGAAATCATAAGTTTAGGGGAGGATTGTTGGGAATTAAACTTAAGCAGTTAGTACGGTTGAAGTATACAAGAACAGTTAAGACTGTTGATACAAGGACAGTTAAGACTGCTGATGGAAGAGCAGTTAGAACTGCTGAAGGAAGAACAGTTAGAACTGCTTATGTGATCAAGGTGAAACCGTGTGAAGATAATTATAGAAAAGATATGATAAATATCTTATTTATATAGAATGATACGGTTAGATGTTTAACATGTAAAGGACTCTTTACATTATAAAAGGAGATCCTTAGATTAGGGTTTCATATACATATACATATACGAATACATACAGATCTATTGTAATTGTTCGATATATTGAAGTGATAGTTTGGTTGATATCGTGTGTTCTTATTGTTTTACTTGATCAATCACCAAACACAAACATATATTCTTCTAAGTACTTGGTAGTAAATTTCGCGTGCTATCAAGTATATACTCAAAGTATCTCCAACACAAAGTGTGTGTTTAGATCCGGTCATTAGGGCTTGTATTTATAGCATCGACTAAGTTACGGCTGATGCGTGGTTTTGCGACCTTACAACAGGTTTTACCTCTCGAGGGATCTCAAGAGGCTTACAACCCCACCAGGCAGTGTACCTGACCGATGTAGTATAGTGTAGTGGTAAGTACGGGGATTGATCGTTCTCCACAGGGAATAGTGTTCGTTAGGTATGAAAAATTACTCTAATAGGTCTAAGGGTGAAAGAAGATTCTTTTTATGTTTTTATATTTTTATGAAAGCAAGTAAAATCTCGGGTTTGAAAGAGTGGGCGGAATTAGTTGCTAGTCAACTAACCCAAATTACTACGAATGCAAATAAAATAAAATAACAAAAATGAAAATGTTGGTGAAAACTTATGTGGAGGGAAATGTGTTTACTTAGATTTCCTTACTCCCTAACTATCTTTTACCGGTTGATTAGTGTGTATTAGTTGCGTGGATGACGGGTGTATTCCTTAATACCATTCGTGGGGTGGCGTACGTACTTCCCCAACTCTACAAGCTCCTACTTCACTCCTATGTCGAGCCGGCTAGGAAGCTCCTAACATGGGATCACTAGAATTCGCTTGTGCATTAAATACAACCATAAAAACCTTTAGTACGCATTGGTTCATGTTTCTTAAGACGTTCAAGCAAGTTACCGAATAGGAAGTTAGCCAGTTTTCTTAAGCCTAACATAGATGAACAATCATCCAATACAACTAACAACACACTAATAACCAATAATCAATAGCTAGGTTTCATTAGATCTAAGCAAACACAAGATAAATCTAGCCTAACATGTTAAACAAAAGACAAGAATAAGATAGAATCAAACAACACATAGACATATTGAATGATTAATTGATAACTTATCTTCAATGTAACATGGAAGATCTCAAGGCAAAAAGCCTTGAAAGAGCTGCCAAATTCGTCCTAGGGTTTTCACACACAAAGTTCCCCAATAAGTTCCACCTAATGACAAAGAATTAGAAAACTATATATAGACTTTCATATCTGACGGCGTCACGTTATGGAGTGTGACGCCGTCACCTCGCCGCTTTTAGGGTTCCCGGATGACCTTCTTGACGCCGTCCCTCTTTAGCTCTCCAAAATCCGTTCTGGCTTATCAAGGCTTGACGCCGTCAGACTATGAACGTGACGCCGTCCCTCTTTGAATTATAACGTGACGACCTTGATTAGATTAAAGCGTGACGCCGTCAGAATTTCCATGCAATTTCTCTGGCTTATCATGAGTAAATTTCACATCCACCACTTTTGCCAAGCCATGACGCCGTCCAAGGTTAAATATGACGCCGTCAAAGGTAACTTTCAGCCGATTTTTGAGACTTTGCCGTTTTCTTCACTTTTATGCTCCAAAAACGTCCAAAATGCCTCATTTTCCAGATTTCTCCTCAAAAGTACCTAAAATGACAAAAGGAACAATTTAGGGCGATATTTGATCAAATAAATACGATTTAGGGCTTAAATGACCCCTTAAAAGCGGTACACTTTTCGCTTCATCAAATACCCTTACACTTGAGATTTGCTTGTCCTCAAGCAAATGCGCTTTTATTCTAATCAAAATACAAGTTAGGGGTCATTTAATGCTAACATAAAAGTAATTACAACAAATAATCGTTCCACTTTAATCATAATAAGCACGGAGATTACAAACTAGCACCTCACAAGTAGTGTTTAGATACTCACATCTCTCAAGTGTCATCAAAATAAATCTCATAAATGGAAACGGATAATATCTCTCACTACCTGTCATAGCAAATAGATTACCATAGTCTTGGGAAAGGATCAAAAACCTCCTCCACTAGGCGTAAGCACCTAAGATAAACTATCAAAGAGGGCTTTTAAATGGGTTATAACGTTAGGTGTAGGGAAAAGGAAAACACGGTTTTGTTGGATAAGGGATATTTTACTGGTGGCGAGTTAAAGATCTTGATCAATTACATGTACTATACAATGTTGCTAAGCCAAGACTCGACTCAATCTTAAGCTAAAAACAAAATAACAAAAACATAAAATAAACATAAAATGAAACGGGATGGTAGTCCGTATGTTTTTTCTACTTTTTTTTTTTTTTTTTTTTTTTTTTTTTTTTTTTTTTTTTGCATACATTCTTACCCTACCATCCAAAATAATACATCATAGGGGCATTGCATTCCCCTTACACTTGAACTTTTACATAACTTTACAAATAACTATTCTAATGACTCGAATTAAGATAATTGAAAAACTTGGAGTACTTTTAAAATATTTAGCACATATGAGGGTAATAAATGATGTTCTTCCCCATTACTCTATTACACTAGTACTTTACCCATGAGTCCCAATCGTCCCAAAACAATATGTACAAGGATATGACTCGACTTAGCAACCATGTAATCAATTAGATAATTAACTTGGGGTTTAAACAAATGTTGTCACAATAATGCACTAAAAATGAGTGCATACAAGGTAGGCTAAGGCGATTTGGGTGTACATTTAAGTGGGGTGTAACAAATTCTTCCTTTAAGTAAAATGCTTAAAGGTCGAAACGAAAAGATAGGCTCTGAGGGGTGTACTAGGGGTATCGTGTACTAAAAATGAGTACAACGCAAAGGGTGTGGGAGAATTACTTGACCAATGTAGCCAATGTAATTATAACAAAAACACAGGTGTAAAACAATGGGTTAATCCTAATGCCTCTTATCATGTAGTAAACCTAACTACACGAATGTAGTCTCACTTGTGGCCTCGGAATGGTCCTAACGCAAGTTCTAGAATCTAAGTGCTACCGGTACACACATCATAGCAAAATGCTTTTCCTACCAATTCTAGGGGCGAACCTCACATATTTGGGGGTGGAAAATTTTTTAGTGGTACGGTTTTTGTGCTAGTTATATAACTCCTATCCGTGAGACGCTCATTAAGACCAAAGTTTCACTCCTAAATGTTGTAAAAAATTTTAAATTTGGCACTAAAATTGCCCTAACAAGTATTTATCTCAGTTTTATTACACATCTACCATTAAACAAACAAAAATCAAGCGTAATAGCATTCTCTAATCGTACTTTTACCCCCCCCCCCTTACACTTAAGATGAACATTGTCCCCAATGTTCAAATAACAAGATGTAAAAGTATAAAGTAAAAGAATGAAATCAAATACTCCCCTGATTCGCTCGGTGGATAATGAAGTAACACGGTTAGATCTTCTTCCAAAGAGAATGTTGAAGCTCCATGACTAATGCATCGCCATAAGCTTGATCCAAAAACATTTCCTTGTCCAAAATAACCTGTTAAACCTGAGAAAACAAACACGAAAACCTGCATAACATCGGCGTGATAAATATATATATAAGGATATAATGCTTGTGGAATGATAATTTTGCAGATTCCTGGAGATTATAAGTTATAGATTTAATAAAAACTTTTTATGAAAACAAAACTTTCAAAAATTTTCAGAAAATTAAACCTGACGCCGTCAGGTTGTAAAGCCTGACGCCGTCAGAAATGATCTGACAGAATTCTCATGTTACGTTTCCGGAAAAATTTTGTAAAGACCTATACCTTACTTCCTGGAAATCCTGCAAAACATCATTATGACTCGATACAAGCATTTGACTCAAACAAATACTAATATGTATGTTCATTTATTATTATTACGATTCATGTTCATTTGTGTTCTAATAAACCGATTTAGATTTCCCTTACACTTAACTTTTGCAAAATACCTTTATATGTAGTTAAGACGAAGTTAAAAACAAGATAAAGCATTTTCACAAATTAGTTTTTAACATGAATCAATAATAATAAAACTTAAACACACATACGGAAACAAATAAAATCAAACAAACAAATAAATAAACACACAAAGCAAATAAAGCTTGGGTTGCCTCCCAAGAAGCGCTTTTCTTTATTAACGAGTCTTGTAGCTAGACTCAAAGTAAGGCTCATCTAGTGTCGCTTATGCTCACGTATCCGAGTGTGAGCCATCTAATTGTTGCCTCATCTTTCTTGTATTCATCATTCAGCTCCAAACATCCATGATAGTATCTCTTATTTTTCTCATGTGGATATTTGAGCCCCTTCCTCTTATCATTCTCACTTAACAAATCAAGGGGCACAAGTCTATTGCAAGATTCAATGGAGTAGTTTTTAAACCTAGGATGTGCTCGGGGCATTTGGTAAGTAAAATCTTCATCCCCATCCGAGAATGTAATTAACCCGTCCACAAGTTTTTCGTCAAGGTGGGTCAACCTTTTGAAGGGTTCTCCAAAAATGACTTGGGTTAATTTGTTATCAATGAATTCTCCTAAGTTCTCCATAACCATAAAATCCACCAAATACACAAAACTTCCAACGAATACGTGTAGTGGCTTAGTCCTAGCAACAATGTTATCTCCTTGATATTCTAGCTCATCTACCATGATTTTATTATAATTAGCGCGAGAGATAATGTTCATAGGCAAAGATGAGTTAAGATAAGCATAAAAATCATGATAACCAATCTTACACGGAAATTGCATGTTAAAGAGGCTATCCTTTTTTATCTTAGTCCTAGGGTCAACATACTTAAAGGGATCAATCTCCTCTTTTCCCCATTCCTCGTTAACTACTTCTCCATTACCGGCATCCTCATCGGAGTCTGAGTAGTAAAACGGACTAACATGGTCATTCTCATGGTCAGACTCCTCCATCTCAGAATTGTTACCAAAGTGGTGGTCGGGTGAAAGGTTGTTGTTTTCTATGATGGGGGCGGGAACGGGTAGTTGAAAGTTTGCACGGCGAAAAATACGAATAACAGGGATCAAATGACCAACGTTACTCATGAGGTAAGTGGAAGGTATCACAAACAAAAGTACAAAGAAATAAGATAGACTAAAGAAAACCTAGAAAAAGAAAATAAAAATCTCACTAGAAAGGAATCTAGTGAGTAGACCTATAAAATAAAAAATTCAACCTAAACAATAACTATTCCCCAACAGCGGCGCCAAAAACTTGATGCGTGGTTTTGCGACCTTACAACAGGTTTTACCTCTCGAGGGATCTCAAGAGGCTTACAACCCCACCAGGCAGTGTACCTGACCGATGTATTATAGTGTAGTGGTAAGTACGGGGGATTGATCGTTCTCCACAGGGAATAGTGTTCGTTAGGTATGAAAAATTACTCTAATAGGTCTAAGGGTGAAAGAAGATTCTTTTTATGTTTTTATATTTTTATGAAAGCAAGTAAAATCTCGGGTTTGAAAGAGTGGGCGGAATTAGTTGCTAGTCAACTAACCCAAATTACTACGAATGCAAATAAAATAAAATAACAAAAATGAAAATGTTGGTGAAAACTTATGTGGAGGGAAATGTGTTTACTTAGATTTCCTTACTCCCTAATTATCTTTTACCGGTTGATTAGTGTGTATTAGTTGCGTGGATGACGGGTGTATTCCTTAATACCATTCGTGGGGTGGCGTACGTACTTCCCCAACTCTACAAGCTCCTACTTCACTCCTATGTCGAGCCGGCTAGGAAGCTCCTAACATGGGATCACTAGAATTCGCTTGTGCATTAAATACAACCATAAAAACCTTTAGTACGCATTGGTTCATGTTTCTTAAGACGTTCAAGCAAGTTACCGAATAGGAAGTTAGCCAGTTTTCTTAAACCTAACATAGATGAACAATCATCCAATACAACTAACAACACACTAATAACCAATAATCAATAGCTAGGTTTCATTAGATCTAAGCAAACACAAGATAAATCTAGCCTAACATGTTAAACAAAAGACAAGAATAAGATAGAATCAAACAACACATAGACATATTGAATGATTAATTGATAACTTATCTTCAATGTAACATGGAAGATCTCAAGGCAAAAAGCCTTGAAAGAGCTGCCAAATTCGTCCTAGGGTTTTCACACACAAAGTTCCCCAATAAGTTCCACACTAATGACAAAGAATTGCAAAACTATATATAGACTTTCAGATCTGACGGCGTCACGTTATGGAGTGTGACGCCGTCCCTCGCCGCTTTTAGGGTTCCCGGATGACCTTCTTGACGCCGTCCCTCTTTAGCTCTCCAAAATCCGTTCTGGCTTATCAAGGCTTGACGCCGTCAGACTATGAACGTGACGCCGTCCCTCTTTGAATTATAACGTGACGACCTTGATCAGATTAAAGCGTGACGCCGTCAGAATTTCCATGCAATTTCTCTGGCTTATCATGAGTAAATTTCACATCCACCACTTTTGCCAAGCCATGACGCCGTCCAAGGTTAAATATGACGCCGTCAAAGGTAACTTTCAGCCGATTTTTGAGACTTTGCCGTTTTCTTCACTTTTATGCTCCAAAAACGTCCAAAATGCCTCCTTTTCCAGATTTCTCCTCAAAAGTACCTAAAATGACAAAAGGAACGATTTAGGGCGATATTTGATCAAATAAATACGATTTAGGGCTTAAATGACCCCTTAAAAGCGGTACAATTTTCGCTTCATCAACGGTGTAACCTCTAGGGTTAGTTACACTATAACCTTTGGATCTAGGACGATCTTATCCACAGTGATGATATTATCCACAGTCAAACACTCGTAAGGGTTATGTGGTTGTTTGGTTGCTTGGCGTAGTACGACCACAAGGGTCGTCTTTGGTTTGTTTGTGTATTTAACGACACACGACAAGGGGGTGCTCGTGTTGTGTACCCACGGTACAAATCGTACCTTGGGGGACTTGTTTTGGATTAGCCGTAACGGCTTTTGAGTTAACCTTAAGTATTATACGTTTGTGTGCCTTGGGTGATTGGTTGCTTATGTGATTGGTTGCTTATGTGAATGAGTGTAACGAGTCACCCACGTAGGGTGAGTCGTTGTAGTCTGTAAGATACTCATTAATCTAAACACATATGATTCTTGTGATTTGGCCGATTCTAGAGAGAGAAATAGAGAGAAGTTTAGGAGCCTTTTAGAGAGAGAAAGTGAAGATATTAGATTAGATGAAATGAAAGGTCCAACCCTTCCCATGGGTGGGAAGGGCTATTTATACACAATATAAACACGCCTCTAGTAGGCCATGGACCAGGCTGACAGTGGGTAAAGACCCGACCTGATTCCATGGTGAAACGATATCTAAACTAATATGATTAATCCAACGAGCTACTTAATGCTAGTAGATACTCGGGGTGACCGAGTCTTTCATGTGAATATTTATATTCCTAACAATCTCCCCCTAAGGAAGGTCACCCCGGAAATTACACTTCGAATTCTAGCATTCTATTACGTAGATGTGAGTTCCTAGCTCGTAGTCTTTGATTCTTCTAAGTCTTTAATCTTTGTACTTTCAGCAGTGGACTTTTGATGACTGTTCATTTGTCTTGGATGATCTTTGAGGATTCTTTGAGGTCATCATCCACTATACATCTTCAAGTCATCTTGTTGCAGTGTCGTCTCCATGTGATGTTGTGATCTTTGGACCGACATGCTTATACTTTTCTGGATCATGATTTTCAGCATCAGAGTCGTGGAAGCAGTGTTGAAAGTCTTTCATCATGATTTCATTGATTATGATGGTGAAGTGTGAGCATGGGGTGATGGATCGGCATCTTTTCGGCAATCAGCTGCAACCGCCAGGGATTCCTGCATACAACAGTTAGCAATAAAAAGTCCGGCACTTATAGGTTTGGATTTCGAGATTGTTAACAGCATAGTGTGAAAACTTTCTCTAATCCTTGCCAAGGCCGTTCCTGAATCGGATACCCCCGAGAGGGCTTACAAGATCTACCGAAGTACATCAACGATTAGTTGAGTCGCTGGAGTTAACTCCACGACTGTAGACCATTTGAAACTGCCGCGACCACTAAGCGTAATCAACAAGGAATTACCAAAGTGGCCTGCTTTCAGGGTTGGTTGATGTTGACCCTGGCAGGAATTTCCATTCAATCACTGAGAATTACATTTGTAAATTCCCTCATAAATGTTCTGGCAGATTGCTAAGATCTGCGTAGGACTCATAAGTTTACAACTGGTGTCCTTAATGTTGAACAACCAGTGTAAAAGTAACATGTGTTCCTATGAGATCTTATGATGCATCTCGTGGCTCTAGACTCGATAAGTGCAATTTTGGTAGTCGGAGACTGGAGCGGTGTCTCCTGTTTCAATATCAACATGACTCGTAATGAGCGGTCGATAGATTATGCAGGGTTCCCCGTGAGAATGAAACAAGTCCTTTTAAGAGAACTTGAGTGGTTAGAAGGTTTAGTGCAGTGCGTCACTGGGTCCATGATGTCTTGTCTTCAATACCGGCGTTACCTTAGTAACAACCAGTAGCATATGAATTGAACCCGGTTTCTGCCCTAAGGTTGAATATTTGGAGGGCTATTTCTTTTCACCCTTTCTCAATACATTTCTTTTTAATTCTTCAACCCCTTCTTTCTCCTTTCTCATATTACTCCTTTTTTCATAATCATACCTAAGGACTTTCTAACACTAACTATTCGGTATTGTCCTTGGGTAGATCCCTCCGGCTCTGGCGGATCATAGGACGGTTTTCCTAACCTTAGCCACCTTATAACACCATGACTATCCTATGTTGCCGTAAACCATTTATTTGAGAAAATCTCTCAAAGTGTTTATAATTAAGAAACACATTTTGCTAACACTTTGAGAGTTTTGTACTTTTCAAATACTCCCCCTTAACATGTGCTCATATGTTTATAGTTAAAATTTGCACATGTTGGGTAGAGTTCGCACCTTTTGAATTGATCCACCTTCAGTGAACATGACCGATTCGAGACACGCTTACATCACTAGTTAGACTAGCTTGAAATTATTACCCGGCCTGGTCAAGTCCACAGAAAATTTCTCGAAACGGTACACTCTACTCAGACAAGTCCTCTTCGAGACACGCTTACATCACTGGTTAGACCAGCTTGAAATTATTACCCGGCCAGGACAAGTCCTTTCGATTAATGACAGTTTTTGTTTCGTCAATTCATTTGTGAAGTCTGAGTCGCGCTCACATGAGATGCCATATCTGTAACACCCCAACCCGACAAGGGTAGAAGTATTACGTTATGGTGACATATCAAAGCAAACACAAGCATATGACTAAATAATACAAAATGAAATTCGAAGGTTACAAAGGGAAAATCTGAAAATACAAGGTTACAAAAGGGAAATCAATAATAAATTCTAAGTCTACAATTGTAGCCACTTATAGTCATCTCTAATCCAGAATAGCTATGTATATAAATTCTTCTAAGTCCAAAGGTACTCTCCACTCATTCCCAGCTTCCTACTAAAACCTGCCGCAGGAAAAGAAATGCGGCTGAGCTACGAGAGCTCAGTGAACAGATATAACGATAACAACAGTAATAGAGAATAGTACAGAATAACAGAAACAAAGGTCAAACAGAATGTAATATGGTTCAAGGGATAAGTCAATGAATAAGTATAAAGGAAAGAGAAAAGGGATAGTAATCCACCACGAGCCCAGAAACAGATCATATCATATCGTAACCATAAATCTTAGATAATCAGATAATATGAGGGGTGTCCTCATTCTTCAAATGGAGTAGCTAGTCACCAGACAATAATAAATCATATATAGATAATCCACTAAACAGAACAGATCTAGGATGCATCCATACGCCCCCGCAGATAAAATAGTGGCCAAATAATATAATGCGCATATCAGATAACAGATAAGGGGACGTGGCGGAACATCACTCTACCGCCCTAGAGTCATGCCATTGGTGCATCAATGACACGGCCATGTTACCTTCATGGCTAGGAAACAGATTTTGGCTCGGGTATCAAACTAAGAGTCAGATATCATATCAAATCAGAATGTCATAACAGATGGCTCATAACAGATAGTTCATAACAGATGGTTTATATCAAATATCATCAGAAGTAGTACCAAAAGTCCAAATCAGAGTTTATCAGATCAAGGTTCATATTCAATAATCAAGTCAAGGTTCAGATCAAAAGTTCATTTCAAAAGTTTCCATCAAAAGTCCATTTTAAACAATCCTTTATTCATGATTTTCATAAAACGATCCTTTAGAGTGGTTTTCATAAAATAATCTTTCAAAATGGTTTTTATAAAGATAGTCTTCAAAATATAGTTTTCATAAAAGTTAGTAACATTTTATAAAAGTAGTTTCGCATCATTTATAAACATCTTTTTAAAATGGTTTTTCTCAAAACATTTCCATGGTATAATTCAAAAGGTTTTCTTAACATAGGTTCATAACAGAGGTCATATCAAATGAAATCAATAGAGGAGGTTCAAGCAAAGGGAATCATAGCAATGGCATCAGATCAGAAACTAACGGATCAAAATATGAAAGAGATCATGAGAAACCTTATAAGAAAGGTCAGAATATCTGTACCTTAAACCGCCAACGAAACCATAACATGAGAATAGGAAGTCACTCTTTCTTCAGCGAATCTACACGAATTAATGATCGGCTTATTATTCAAATGCTCGTTTTAAAATCAGATTACTTGTTTTAGTCGGCTTTTTATATTTTTAATAACTTTCCATTTTTAGTAAGTTTGATATTTTAGGGTTATAGATGACTATTAAGTAAAGTTTAAAGCTTAATATGACCAAATTCATAGTATAGGGTTCAATATGCAACTTTAGTGAAGTTTAGGGTTAAACATGTAAATTCAGGTTTAAAGACTTATTATTAACGAATGAAGAATCAAAAAGGAACTCGAATCATATAAATAACTCGTAACGAATTCGGACTGAGGAAAACATATTTAAATCTCCAAACTTACGCATTCTCTCAGTACTAAGTCTTATCGAGATCAACGAACCAAAATTGTTAAAAACCCACTCGTTATAACTCCGCAAGAAAAGGCAAAAAGAGGCGAGGCATGGATAGAGTACAACAATATTAACGAGGCAACAATGAGGGTGGTGCGAGGGGGATAAAACGAGCAACCGACAAACAACACACAACTCCAATTAAATCGATAACAACATCCTGGTTAATGCCCTTGTCGACACACACAAATAATACACCACACTATGTTTGACATACAAGCATGCAAACTGATTTCAAAAGTCCATTTAAATCAATATACTGACACCACACCACCCTTTAATCACGTTAAAAAAACACAACCTGCATACCCCATGCTTTCATTATTCCATGCGCATATATTTCATGTTTATAGGTATAATAAGATCCAAAATACACGTTCATGTTTCAGATCTTAGAACACACACTACACAAGTTTTATGACCCTTATATACACTCGATATACCTTCTTCCAGTCTTCATATTCATAATTTCGCATGCATGGATATCCAATTTTAGTCAACATATTACACACTATATCGAAACTAAAACCACACGACACCATACTCCTATTGCAGCCACCAGACGCCACATACATGCACCCCGAACTCATGATTTATGAGACATAAACAAAGGTTTTTATCCTACATTATGGAGGTCGGTTAGCTGTTTTAAAACCAGATTCTATGAGCCCTTTTTTTTTACACATTGATATGAAGACGTAATAGACCCAATATTGAATTATATATTACACTATTTCCGCATTAGTTTTCTTTACCATATTATGAGATCAAGGTTCATTATTTCATGTAACATTCATAAGGTTTCAGATCGCGTAAGCGTATAAAGATCGTAAAATAAGCTCATACACTCACTGATTTGGAGGACATAAATAGACCCAAAATCGCCCTACACACTTCATTATTTTATGTGTTCTAAATATCTTTCATTCGTATTCTTTTAGGTCAATATATATATAGTTTTTATGTTGTAGGTTTTGTAGTCTGATATGAATATTAGTCGAGAATCAAAACAAGAACAAGATGGGATATACCTCGGACGATTCACAGGAAGGAACAAGGACTGATTCGGCAGCCAACAATGACCCCGAACCAAAACCCTTTTTGAACCATAGCCAACAATCTAGCGAAACCCTACCAGACCACGATCCAAACAGCCTTGTGTAATACCTTTGTACTTCTCTTGGGACCACCTTGCGCTCGGTTGGAAAAAGGGGCAGGACCAATATGCCGCCATATAAATTGTTTTAGGGTTAACGAGTGGCAATTTAAAACATGACACTAATTAGGTTTTTGATTATTTTCAGATTCATATGTGTGTTGTGTCGACTGGAAAAAGTGAAAAGGAAACAAGGGAAAGATTGATGATACCTTATAATTAACAGGACAACAAGAAAGGAAAACAAGAACTTTGGAATGCCCATGATCTAATATTCGTGAATCACCAGCATCAAAACCTTCGGCCCTTTGCCCATGAGATAAGAAAAATATAGTAGGCCCTTGTGTTTTTTTTTTTTTTTTTTTTTTTTTTTATTTGCCCAGTCTCGACCAAAATAGGAGGAGGAGAATGATATACGTTTCTTAATAAACAACTTGGGAGGGGGTTAATAAAAGAAGGTCATGATTTTAGGAGAAATTGAGATGTAAATGAGGTAAATTTCTTAGTGATTAGCCGAGATTTGTAAGAGTATTATGGAGTGATTTATTTTGTTAATTTTCTTACCATATTTACAATGTAGTTGTGTACAAAATTAAAATACTATTTGGCCCTTGTTTCTTCTTAACGTGTGATATCATGTAACTTAGTTTTGATGGGTTTCATTTTGTACTTAACTCATAATGTAGTTTTGTAATTTTCTTTTTAATTTATATGCCCTTTTAAAATTTTAAATTAGAGGGGTAAATTGGGGATCAAAAATGATGAGAAAATGAGGGTTTTACAACTCTTCCCCTCTAGAAGAAAATTTTCGTCCTCGAAATTTGAAGTGAAATAAAACGGAAATACCAACGGACCGTGAACGGAAATGTGAATGACTTGTTTCTCATGACTCTATCTTGTTGATCAAAATAGCTTCGGTTTCCTCAGAAAAGACATGCCATACTAAATTCAGATCAAAAGAATAATATACCAAACATAATAGATGATAATCGTATCCCCTCAGAAGAGAATACAAGGAAAACGTAGGATTCGACGGATATATTGTCCGTGAAATTTGATTAGACAAATCAGATGAGAACATACAGAAAACAGATCGTTTGATATCATCAAACGACAGAAAGCTATACAACAGAACCTAAGATTCTTATCGGAAGTATGGAGGTCAGCAAACGTGTGACGAGAATCCAAACGTATCAAATCGTATAACGTGAAGGCAGATTAGGCGTATAGGTAGAATGAACCTAAAGTCTCACTGACGCAGAAAATCTCAAACAGCTATCAGAAATTCTAAGGCTTCTAAGGCACTCCTCGAAATATCCTATGAACACAATAAGTGCACGTTATATGATGTAAGTATTATCACGTTGGCCAGATGATGCGTGGTTTTGCAACCTTACAACAGGTTTTACCTCTCGAGGGATCTCAAGAGGCTTACAACCCCACCAGGCAGTGTACCTGACCGATGTAGTATAGTGTAGTGGTAAGTACGGGGGATTGATCGTTCTCCACAGGGAATAGTGTTCGTTAGGTATGAAAAACTACTTTAATAGGTCTAAGGGTGAGAGAAGATTCTTTTTATGTTTTTATATTTTTATGAAAGCAAGTAAAATCTCGGGTTTGAAAGAGTGGGCGGAATTAGTTGCTAGTCAACTAACCCAAATTACTACGAATGCAAATAAAATAAAATAACAGAAATGAAAAGTTGGTGAAAACTTATGTGGAGGGAAATGTGTTTACTTAGATTTTCTTACTCCCTAACTATCTTTTACCGGTTGATTAGTGTGTATTAGTTGCGTGGATGACGGGTGTATTCCTTAATACCATTCGTGGGGTGGCGTACGTACTTCCCCAACTCTACAAACTCCTACTTCACTCCTATGTCGAGCCGGCTAGGAAGCTCCTAACATGGGATCACTAGAATTCGCTTGTGCATTAAATACAACCATAAAAAACTTTAGTACGCATTGGTTCATGTTTCTTAAGACGTTCAAGCAAGTTACCGAATAGGAAGTTAGCCAGTTTTCTTAAGCCTAACATAGATGAACAATCATCCAATACAACTAACAACACACTAATAACCAATAATCAATAGCTAGGTTTCATTAGATCTAAGCAAACACAAGATAAATCTAGCCTAACATGTTAAACAAAAGACAAGAATAAGATAGAATCAAACAACACATAGACATATTGAATGATTAATTGATAACTTATCTTCAATGTAACATGGAAGATCTCAAGGCAAAAAGCCTTGAAAGAGCTGCCAAATTCGTCCTAGGGTTTTCACACACAAAGTTCCCCAATAAGTTCCACCCTAATAACAAAGAATTGCAAAACTATATATAGATTTTTAGATCTGACGGCGTCACGTTATGGAGTGTGACGCCGTCACCTCGCCGCTTTTAGGGTTCCCGGATGACCTTCTTGACGCCGTCCCTCTTTAGCTCTCCAAAATCCGTTCTGGCTTATCAAGGCTTGACGCCCTCAGACTATGAACGTGACGCCGTCCCTCTTTAAATTATAACGTGACGACCTTGATCAAATTAAAGGGTGACGCCGTCAGAATTTCCATGCAATTTCTCTGGCTTATCATGAGTAAATTTCACATCCACCACTTTTGCCAAGCCATGACGCCGTCCAGGGTTAATCCTGACGCCGTCAAAGGTAACTTCCAGCAAGATTTTGAGACTTTGTCGTTTTCTTCACTTTTATGCTCCAAAAACGTCCAAAATGCTTCCTTTTCCAGATTTCTTCTCAAAAGTACCTAAAATGACAAAAGGAACGATTTAGGGCAATATTTGATCAAATAAATACGATTTAGGGCATAAATGACCCCTTAAAAGCGGTACACTTTTCGCTTCATCAAATACCCTTACACTTGAGATTTGCTTGTCCTCAAGCAAATGCGCTTTTATTCTAATCAAAATACAAGTTAGGGGTCATTTAATGCTAACATAAAAGTAATTACAACAAATATTCGTTCCACTTTAATCATAATAAGCACGGAGATTACAAACTAGCACCTCACAAGTAGTGTTTAGATACTCACATCTCTCAAGTGTCATCAAAATAAATCTCATAAATGGAAACGGATAATATCTCTCACTACCTGTCATAGCAAATAGATTACCATAGGCTTTGGAAAGGATCAAAAACCTCCTCCACTAGGCGTAAGCACCTAAGATAAACTATCAAAGAGGGCTTTTACATGGGTTATAACGTTAGGTGTAGGGATATGATAAGCACGGATTTGTTGGATAAGGGATATTTTACTGGTGGCGAGTTAAAGATCTTGATTAATTACATGTACTATACAATGTTGCTAAGCCAAGACTCGACTCGATCTTAAGCTAAAAGCAAAATAACAAAAACATAAAATAAACATAAAATGAAACGGGATGGTAGTCCGTATGTTTTTTCTACTTTTCTTTTTCTCATTTTTTTGTATTTTTCTTGATTTTTCGATTTTTTTTTTTTTTTTTTTTTTTTTTTTTTTTTTTTTTTTGTGTGCATACATTCTTACCCTACCATCCAAAATAATACATCATAGGGGCATTGCATTCCCCTTGCACTTGAACTTTTACATAACTTTACAATTAACTATTCTAATGACTCGAATTAAGATAATTGAAAAACTTGGAGTACTTTTAAAATATTTAGCACATATGGGGGTAATAAATGATGTTCTTCCCCATTACTCCATTATACTAGTACTTTACCCATGAGTCCCAATCGTCCCAAAACAATATGTACAAGGATATGACTCGACTTAGCAACCATGTAATTAATTAGAAAATTAACTTGGGTTTAAACAAATGTTATCACAATAATGCACTAAAAATGAGTGCATACAAGGTAGGCTAAGGCGATTTGGGTGTACATTTTAGTGGGGTGTAACAAATCCTTCCTTTAAGTAAAATGCTTAAAGGTCGAAACGAAAAGATAGGCTCTGAGGGGTGTACTAGGGGTATCGTGTACTAAAAATGAGTACAACGCAAAGGGTGTGGGAGAATTACTTGACCAATGTAGCCAATGTAATTATAACAAAAACACAGGTGTAAAACAATGGGTTAATCCTAATGCCTCTTATCATGTAGTAAATCTAACTACACGAATGTAGTCTCACTTGTGGCCTCGGAATGGTCCTAACGCAAGTTCTAGAATCTAAGTGCTACCGGTACACACATCATAGCAAAATGCTTTTCCTACCAATTCTAGGGGCGAACCTCACATATTTGGGGGTGAAAATTTTTTTAGTGGTACGGTTTTTGTGCTAGTCATATAACTCCTATCCGTGAGACGCTCATTAAGATCAAAGTTTCACTCCTATATGTTGTAAAAAATTTTAAATTTGGCACTAAAATTACCCTAACAGGTATTTATCTCAGTTTTATTACACATCCACTATTAAACAAACAAAAACCAAGCGCAATTGTATTCTCTAATCGTACTTTTACCCCCCCCCCCCTTACACTTAAGATGAACATTGTCCCCAATGTTCAAATAACAAGATGTAAAAGAAAAAAGTAAAAGAATGAAATCAAATACTCCCCTGATTCGTTCGGTGGATAACGAAGTAACACGGTTAGATCTTCTTCCAAGATAATGTTGAAGCTCCATGACTAATGCATCGCCATAAGCTTGATCCAAAACATTTCCTTGTCCAAAATAACCTGATAAACCTGAGAAAACAAACACGAAAACCTGCATAACATCGGCGGGATAAACTCTATATATAAGGATATAATGCTTGTGGAATGATAACTTTGCAGATTCCTGGAGATTATAAGTTATAGATTTAATAAAAACTTTTTATGAAAACAAAACTTTCAAAAATTTTCAGAAAATTAAACCTGACGCCGTCAGGTTGTAAAGCCTGACGCCGTCAGAAATGATCTGACAGAATTCTCATGTTATGTTTCTGGAAAATTTTTGTAAAAACCTATACCTTACTTCCTGGAAATCCTGCAAAACATCATTATGACTCGATACAAGCATTTGACTCAAACAAATACTAATATGTATGTTCATTTATTATTATTACGATTCATGTTCATTTGTGTTCTAATAAACCAATTTAGATTTCCCTTACACTTATCTTTTGCAAAATACCTTTATATGTAGTTAAGACGAAGTTAAAAACAAAATAAAGCATTTTCACAAATTAGTTTTGAACATGAATCAATAATAATAAAAATTAAACATACATACGGAAGCAAATAAAATCAAACAAACAATTAAATAAACACACAAAGCAAATAAAGCTTGGGTTGCCTCCCAAGAAGCGCTTTTCTTTATTAACGAGTCTTGTAGCTAGACTCAAAGTCACGTGTTCTACGTTTTTTCCGTTTTGCTTCTCAATTGCCCCTCTAATCATCCTAACAACCTCCATATCAATTTTGTATTTAGGTCCAAGGTTTAAGCAATCTTTATAATAAAGGCTTCTCTTATTCCAAACATAGTCCATGCCTTTTTCTTTATCCTCTTCATTGATGTCCTCAATCGCACCAATGTTGTCCATGTCAAATCGAGGCACAAAACGAAATTCATTTACCCGATAAGGCATCCTATATGTGATCCTATCTATGTGATTAGAAAACTGAACCGTGCCTTTCAAACGATCATACCTTAAATTAGATGCTTCAATAAATGGCTTACCTAACACCACGCGAGATAGGCGGCAGTCAACAACACTTGCCAAATCTTCTAAGATCATGAAGTTGGTGACAAAGGTAAAATTCCCAACAAGGATATGCATATCCTTAATCCTTCCAACGAAGTTGCAAACTCCGCCTGGACACTTGGGGTCCATCCAAGGCTTAAGTGGTGTGTTTATGATCTGGCTATAAAGGCCTGAGGACATAACGTTGATTGGGGATTCACAGTCAATGTAAGCATGCTCAACGTATTGGTACCCAATCATACATGGTATCTTCACATTCCCGGGATCACCTCTCTTAATCTTTGGGTCAATTCTAACAAAAGGTGGTCGAGGGTTATCAACTAGGTTGTTATAGTAAGCAATCTCCTCCTTAGTGGGGTATTCATTGAAACAATCATCCAACCTAGGATCTACCTTCACTTCATCAATTTTCTCAATCAACTTATCAACCGTAAGATTATTACGTTCTAAGTAATTATCTGAGTATATGGCGGTCCCTAAGTTGTTCAAGGCATAATCAAGCTCTATATCAATCATTATACTGAGCTCCCTGAGCTCACTAATCTCATTCTCAAGTTGGCTACGCAACAAAGCCACTTCGCCAGGTGTAAGGGGTGGATTCGCGTTTTCCATAATGGCAAACTGAATAGTCAATGAAAATCTGTTACGAACAAAAGCACAAAGAAAATAGATAGACTAAAGAAAACCTAGAAAAATAAAATAAAAATCTCACTAGAAAGGAATCTAGTGAGTAGACCTATAAAATAAAAATTCAACCTAAACAATAACTATTCCCCGGCAGCGGCGCCAAAAACTTGATGCGTGGTTTTGCAACCTTACAACAGGTTTTACCTCTCGAGGGATCTCAAGAGGCTTACAACCCCACCAGGCAGTGTACCTGACCGATGTAGTATAGTGTAGTGGTAAGTACGGGGGATTGATCGTTCTCCACAGGGAATAGTGTTCGTTAGGTATGAAAAACTACTTTAATAGGTCTAAGGGTGAGAGAAGATTCTTTTTATGTTTTTATATTTTTATGAAAGCAAGTAAAATCTCGGGTTTGAAAGAGTGGGCGGAATTAGTTGCTAGTCAACTAACCCAAATTACTACGAATGCAAATAAAATAAAATAACAGAAATGAAAAGTTGGTGAAAACTTATGTGGAGGGAAATGTGTTTACTTAGATTTCCTTACTCCCTAACTATCTTTTACCGGTTGATTAGTGTGTATTAGTTGCGTGGATGACGGGTGTATTCCTTAATACCATTCGTGGGGTGGCGTACGTACTTCCCCAACTCTACAAGCTCCTACTTCACTCCTATGTCGAGCCGGCTAGGAAGCTCCTAACATGGGATCACTAGAATTCGCTTGTGCATTAAATACAACCATAAAAACCTTTAGTACGCATTGGTTCATGTTTCTTAAGACGTTCAAGCAAGTTACCGAATAGGAAGTTAGCCAGTTTTCTTAAACCTAACATAGATGAACAATCATCCAATACAACTAACAACACACTAATAACCAATAATCAATAGCTAGGTTTCATTAGATCTAAGCAAACACAAGATAAATCTAGCCTAACATGTTAAACAAAAGACAAGAATAAGATAGAATCAAACAACACATAGACATATTGAATGATTAATTGATAACTTATCTTCAATGTAACATGGAAGATCTCAAGGCAAAAAGCCTTGAAAGAGCTGCCAAATTCGTCCTAGGGTTTTCACACACAAAGTTCCCCAATAAGTTCCACCCTAATAACAAAGAATTGCAAAACTATATATAGATTTTTAGATCTGACGGCGTCACGTTATGGAGTGTGACGCCGTCACCTCGCCGCTTTTAGGGTTCCCGGATGACCTTCTTGACACCGTCCCTCTTTAGCTCTCCAAAATCCGTTCTGGCTTATCAAGGCTTGACGCCCTCAGACTATGAACGTGACACCGTCCCTCTTTAAATTATAACGTGACGACCTTGATCAAATTAAAGGGTGACGCCGTCAGAATTTCCATGCAATTTCTCTGGCTTATCATGAGTAAATTTCACATCCACCACTTTTGCCAAGCCATGACGCCGTCCAGGGTTAATCCTGATGCCGTCAAAGGTAACTTCCAGCAAGATTTTGAGACTTTGTCGTTTTCTTCACTTTTATGCTCCAAAAACGTCTAAAATGCTTCCTTTTCCAGATTTCTTCTCAAAAGTACCTAAAATGACAAAAGGAACGATTTAGGGCAATATTTGATCAAATAAATACGATTTAGGGCTTAAATGACCCCTTAAAAGCGGTACACTTTTCGCTTCATCACCAGACGTCATAATACTAGCATCATATAAATATGCCCTCATGATGGCCATACTTTATCTCAAGTCGTGAACAAAACAACCTATCTTAATTCACCTAGTCCTTCTACAATCTCAGAGGTCATCGAAATCAAACAACATAACTAAGAGGAGAACGAAACTACTCGAAAGAGTAACGAAAATCCAAGAATGTCTATCAGAATTAAGGTACGTCGTTAATAACGTCAATCCTTCATCACTCACCGAAATCAACTCAGCCTATATAAGTAGTTGCTTCAAAATCTGCCACTCCTAAACATAAATCTCCAGGTTCCTTCCACAATTCATCAAAATTCGCATAACAAAACCATCATCCAACATACGCAGAATGAATACAGAACGGAATTACTAATAGAGAACCTAAATCATTCAAAGGATCTTATCATCAGGTAACGAAAACTTAAGTAGGTTAAGAGGAAGTGAATTACGTCATCAATAGCTTCATCCTTCACAGAATCAACTCCTCCAAACGCAAACGTTTGCTTCAAAATTCATCCATGCAAATACATGATCTCAAATCTCTTCCATCCGCAAGTCTGCTTCTGCCCTCAATTCATCTTAGTACAACTAAAATGAAATAGAGAAGCAAGATTGCGTGTCTTCGACAGGTCTTCTGGCACAGCTCAAAATCCGCCAACTTGATTACATTCTACTTCTAAGTTTGCCACCAACTTCGTCTTGCAAGAAGTGTTTTCCAATCTTCAAGGTGAACACCGCTGCTGTCAACTCCAGGTTATGTGCTGAATAGTTCATCTCCTACGGTCTGGTTGTCTCGATGCCCGACTGAAATCTCCACGTGCTGCATGAAATATAATCTAGACCTTTCTCAATTTCTCTCTTCTTCTCATATGCGTTCCTCCATGGTAACGCCTGTCACGAACATCTTCTACTACTCTTCTACAAGGTTTCTAACTCTGACAACGGTCTTCAATCTTGGTCCTTTCTGTGGGACTCTGTCATCATAAGATACCTGGTAGTGCTGTCTGCTACAATCTCCGAACGCCAATCAAACCTATTCTTCCAGAACAAAGGGTCATTCTACTTAATACGAAAATGATCTACATGTTCCTCTTTCGTCACACAACACAACATCATACTATGACAATTTTGTCCAAATACTCGCGAAAGATATGATTTCATCAGATGCGTAAGAATAGTTGACATATTGGCCAATACAATTGGCATCATTAAAACTTAAAATGATCAAAACGAGTACGAAAGCAGCTTCAGGAATCGTCTTAGGGAAACTTCATATCTACTTCACATCACCTATCTTCCTCTTCACGAATAAAACTGAAATGCTTCACGGAGGTTACTTCCAGTTAGCCAAATCCCTTCTTAGAAGTTCTTGTGGTTGCCTCTTCACTCCTTCAAACCTAAATGAGGCCGTCTGATACAGAGTTTCAAAGATAGACCAATTCCATCATTGATACGCGAAAATGGGTAATGAGTACGGATAGTGATACGGTTAAATTCACAATAGTCGATACACCGCCGTATACTTCCCTCTTTCTTCTTCATAAACCAACAGGAGCATCCAAAGAGAAACACTGAGGTGAACGAAATCACATTCCATCAGCTCCTTCAATCTCTCAACTTCTATAGCATCATGGTTCCGTCAACTGAGATCAGTTCAATGCCAACTCTACTTCCCAAGCTGGAAAGAATACCAAGAGGTTCATCAGAGGACATCAGAAAATTTTCGTACAACAAAATACTTCCAATGCCAAAGCTTTCTAAGGGTGGATACTAATAGGTGTCAGGAGAAATTTGACAACCAAATGAGATCGGAGTAAGTGTTTTCATAGCAGCATTAATCTTAACAGGTTTAAGTGGTTGAGAGTCATCAAAGCAAAAGTAGAATGAAGTAGGTTGTTACAGGTCACATATCGGATATGGTAGTCCATGGTAGCTTTACGAAAGCCATCAAATCCATAATCAAAAGACCTCAAGGTCAAATTTTACCAAGAGTAAACAGATCTGTAGAACGAATACGGTCGTTAAACTAGACGGATAGTTCATATATCAGAGTCAAGTACATGGTTCATCAAGGTGTTGAGATAGATAAGTGAACAGTTCAAGGTGTTGGAATCTTGTTAGCTTCTTAGCACAAGTGACAGGTAGGGTGTGCATCACCAGAAATACGAACATCATATAACTGTCAAAAGTGAGTTGTATGGGATATCAGTTGTCAACATCAACATGTTCAGTTAACAAATCCGCACTGAGATAGTAATAACATCATATCCTTCCAAAGGAAATTGGTTGGGAGGCAAGGTTTATCATTCAAAGGGAGGGAACAAAACTTCCTATATCCGTGGTTAATAATTACCAGAGTTCTCATAGGAGTAGTAATGGATTATGCAGAGCTGAGTAGTATCAGATGATACATCTTATATCCAGCATAAGAAATGAATTCATAGAATGTGTCAAACACATTATGGTTGAATGACCTTCGGGATGGTCGGAAAGGTATCAAACTGTTTATCAAACAGATCGGAATTGGAGATCAGAATCAGGAAGTGAGACTTAGATGGTGTAAGGTATCCATGTAGTTCCCGAGGTATTCCAAACTTACTTGGTTACTAAGCTTAAGATGCAAAACTTTCTAGCTATTGAAACAAGTGTACTTACATAGATGTCCTAGTCTACCCGTTCCTCACCGGTAATAACATAAGTTCCTATGGGGAAATCCTAAAGCAATTTCTCAAAGGTTGTCTTATGAGCGCCTACAGTGGAAACTTAATGGTCCAAACTTCACAGGTCAAGGGTAAATGTATTACAAGTCGCAGCCTGTCTCTCTGATACCATAATTGTAACACCCCAACCCGATAAGGGTAGAAGTATTACGTTATGGTGACATATCAAAGCAAACACAAGCATATGACTAAATAATACAAAATGAATTTCAAAGGTTACAAATGGAAAATCTGAAAATACAAGGTTACAAAAGGGAAATCAATAATAAATTCTAAGTCTACAATTGTAGCCACTTATAGTCATCTCTAATCCAGAATAGCTATGTATATAAATTCTTCTAAGTCCAAAGGTACTCTCCACTCATTCCCAGCTTCCTACTAAAACCTGCCGCAGGAAAAGAAATGCGGCTGAGCTATGCGAGCTCAGTGAACAGATATAACGATAACAACAGTAGTAGAGAATAGTACAGAGTAACAGAAACAAAGGTCCAACAGAATGTAATATGATTCAAGGGATAAGTCAATGATTAGGTATAAAGGAAAAAGAAAAGGGATAGTAATCCACCACGAGCCCAGAAACAGATCATATCATGTCGTAACCATAAATCTTCAAATCATATAGAGGGGAGACCTCTCAGATAATCAGATAATATGAGGGGTGTCCTCATTCTTCAAATGGAGTAGCTAGCTCCCAGATATATGTGAAAGGCGTGTATTGCACACAAGCACCAGTCACCAGACAATAATAAATCATATATAGATAATCCACTAAACAGAACAGATCTAGGATGCATCCATACGCCCCCGCAGATAAAATAGTGGCCAAATAATATAATGCGCATATCAGATAACAGATAAGGGGACGTGGCGGAACATCACTCTACCGCCCTAGAGTCATGCCATTGGTGCATCAATGACACGGCCATGTTACCTTCATGGCTAGGAAACAGATTTTGGCTTGGGTATCAAACTAAGAGTCAGATATCATATCAAATCAAAATGTCATAACAGATGGCTCATAACAGATAGTTCATAACAGATGGTTTATATCAAATATCATCAGAAGTAGTACCAAAAGTCCAAATCAGAGTTTATCAGATCAAGGTTCATATTCAATAATCAAGTCAAGGTTCAGATCAAAAGTTCATTTCAAAAGTTTCCATCAAAAGTCCATTTTAAACAATCCTTTATTCATGATTTTCATAAAACGATCCTTTAGAGTGGTTTTCATAAAATAATCTTTCAAAACGGTTTTTATAAAGATAGTCTTCAAAATATAGTTTTCATAAAAGTAAGTAACATTTTATAAAAGTAGTTTCGCATCATTAATAAACATCTTTTTAAAATGATTTTTCTCAAAACATTTCCATGGTATAATTCAAAAGGTTTTCATAACATAGGTTCATAACAGAGGTCATATCAAATGGAATCAATAGAGGAGGTTCAAGCAAAGGGAATCATAGCAATGACATCAGATCAAAAACTAACGGATCAGAATATGAAAGAGATCATGAGAAACCTTATAAGAAAGGTCAGAATATCTGTACCTTAAACCGCCAACGAAACCATAACATGAGAATAGGAAGTCACTCTTTCTTCAGCGAATCTATACGAATTAATGATCGGCTTATTATTCAAATGCTCGTTTTAAAATCAGATTACTTGTTTTAGTCGGCTTTTTATATTTTTAATAACTTTCCATTTTTAGTAAGTTTGATATTTTAGGGTTATAGATGACTATTAAGTAAAGTTTAAAGCTTAATATGACCAAATTCATAGTATAGGGTTCAATATGCAACTTTAGTGAAGTTTAGGGTTAAACATGTAAATTCAGGTTTAAAGACTTATTATTAACGAATGAAGAATCAAAAAGGAACTCGAATCATATAAATAACTCGTAACGAATTCGGACTGAGGAAAACATATTTAAATATCCAAACTTACGCATTCTCTCAGTACTAAGTCTTATCGAGATCAACGAACCAAAATCGTTAAAAACCCACTCGTTATAACTCCGCGAGAAAAGGCAAAAAGAGGCGAGGCATGGATAGAGTACAACAATATTAACGAGGCAACAATGAGGGTGGTGCGAGGGGGATAAAACGAGCAACCGACAAACAACACACAACTCCAATTAAATCGATAACAACATCCTGGTTAATGCCCTTGTCGACACACACAAATAATACACCACACTATGTTTGACATACAAGCATGCAAACTGATTTCAAAAGTCCATTTAAATCAATATACTGACACCACACCACCCTTTAATCACGTTAAAAAAACCCAACCTGCATACCCCATGCTTTCATTATTCCATGCGCATATATTTCATGTTTATAGGTATAATAAGATCCAAAATACACGTTCATGTTTCAGATCTTAGAACACACACTACACAAGTTTTATGACCCTTATATACACTCGATATACCTTCTTCCAGTCTTCATATTCATAATTTCGCATGCATGGATATCCAATTTTAGTCAACATATTACACACTATATCGCCACTAAAACCACACGACACCATACTCCTATTGCAGCCACCAGACGCCACATACATGCACCCCGAACTCATGATTTTTGAGACATAAACAAAGGTTTTTATCCTACATTATGGAGGTCGGTTAGCTGTTTTAAAACCAGGTTCTATGAGCCTTTTTTTTTACACATTGATATGAAGACGTAATAGACTCAATATTGAATTATATATTACACTATTTCCGCATTAGTTTTCTTTACCATATTATGAGATCAAGGTTCATTATTTCATGTAACATTCATAAGGTTTCAGATCGCGTAAGCGTATAAAGATCGTAAAATAAGCTCATACACTCATTGATTTGGAGGACATAAATAGACCCAAAATCGCCCTACACACTTCATTATTTTATGTGTTCTAAATATCTTTCATTCGTATTCCTTTAGGTCAATATATATATAGTTTTTATGTTGTAGGTTTTGTAGTCTGATATGAATATTAGTCGAGAATCAAAACAAGAACAAGATGGGATATACCTCGGACGATACACAGGAAGGAACAAGGACTGATTCGGCAGCCAACAATGACCCCGGACCAAAACCCTTTTCGAACCATAGCCAACAATCTAGCGAAACCCTACCAGACCACGATCCAAACAGCCTTGTGTAATACCTTTGTACTTCTCTTGGGACCACCTTGTGCTCGGTTGGAAAAAGGGGCAGGACCAATATGCCGCCATATAAATTGTTTTAGGGTTAACGAGTGGCAATTTAAAACATGACACTAATTAGGTTTTTGATTATTTTCAGATTCATATGTGTGTTGTGTCGACTGGAAAAAGTGAAAAGGAAACAAGGGAAAGATTGATGATACCTTATAATTAACAGGACAACAAGAAAGGAAAACAAGAACTTTGGAATGCCCATGATCTAATATTCGTGAATCACCAGCATCAAAACCTTCGGCCCTTTGCCCATGAGATAAGAAATATATAGTAGGACCTTGTTTTTTTTTTATTTGCCCAGTCTCGACCAAAATAGGAGGAGGAGAATGATATACGTTTCTTAATAAACAACTTGGGAGGGGGTTAATAAAAGAAAGTCATGATTTTAGGAGAAGATTGAGATGTAAATGAGGTAAATTTCTTAGTGATTAGCCGAGATTTGTAAGAGTATTATGGAGTGATTTATTTTGTTAATTTGCTTACCATATTTACAATGTAGTTGTGTACAAAATTAAAATACGATTTGGCCCTTGTTTCTTCTTAACGTGTGATATCATGTAACTTAGTTTTGATGGGTTTCATTTTGTACTTAACTCATAATGTAGTTTTATAATTTTCTTTTTAATTTATATGCCCTTTTAAAATTTTAAATTAGAAGGGTAAATTGGGGATCAAAAATGATGAGAAAATGAGGGTTTTACATGAGATGCCATATCCTTTTTGTCACCACAAACCATTTGCTCCCCCTCAATATGTGCATTGATATACAAAAGAGTTTAGCACATATGGGAGAGCTTACATTTAAGTCCAAAACATCACATTTTTATCAAATTGCATATTTAAATCACATTCTCTCCCCCGATCAGAAATTTCAAACCTTTTGAGATTTTGTGATCCCAATTGATTTAAATAGGTTTAGAAAATATGGGAGAAAATGTGGTCAGGTTTAATATGTGCTGATAATGGAACATACTAATGCTCCCCCTTAACCAATGAGGGAGAATGTTAGTGTCAGGTAAGATAAGTTTGAAAGATATTTGAATTAAAAGAAATCAAACACTGACACATAACACCAAGTTTCATTAAATTCACTGCTTATTATGTACAAAGTGACTTGTTTTGATGATATAATTTTTTTTGAAATCACTCTTCCCCTCAATAGATTTTTATGAAAAGTTCAATTCTGATTGATATTCAAAAAATCATGGTACCACCAAGTTTAGCACAAATACTTTCCTAAAGAATCATAGATGGAAAAGTATCTGTGTTGTAAAGAAGACTTCTCTTCTTATACGAGAAATGATGCACTGAAACGTACATCAAATCGAAGAAACATGGATATAAAGTAATCCATGCCCGGGTGAACTTCACCCAGTGGGAGGAATAGCCGTCTTTTTGGTGACTTGCTTTCCCCATAGAGAAGAACGGGTTACAGTCTGAAGTAACTGCAAGCCATCATGACATGTTTTAACAATTCATTTTAACTTCTTCTCGAGCTTCATTTAAAGTCCCGTGTCATTATTGAATGACATTTCTAGGACCGTAAATGTTATCGATAAACAGAAGACATGCCTAGAGGAACTATTTTTGGTATTTTTGTGTTTTTTTGATTTTTATGGTTTTTATAGGTTTTATATTTTTCTATTTTCTTTTTGGTTTAAAATACATACAAGGATATATGAAGCAAATCCATTACTCCTCATTCTCTTCCTGAAGATGCTTGAGGGTTTCTAGCGTCAAACTCTTCATGCCAAGTCGCGGGAGAATAAATTGGAACCGTTCTCTCGGGAGTGCCTTAGTGAAGATATCAGCCAACTGAAACTCAGTCCTTACGAAGTAAAGTTCAACAACCCCTTTCTCAACCTGTTCCCTTATAAAGTGATGCCGGATACCGATGTGCTTTGATCGGGAGTGTTCGACATTGTTGCAGCAAAGAGCTATAGCACTTTTGTTATCACAATACAGAGTAATCTTGTTGTATGCAAAGCCATAGTCTGATAGTTGGGATCTCATCCATAGGATTTGAGCACAGCACGCAGACATAGCAATGTATTCAGCCTCTGTGGAAGATATAGATGTACTCATTTGCCTCTTAGATGACCAGCTTACTAACTTTTCTCCCAGAAACTGAGCACCTCCAGACGTACTTCGACGAGTATCTTGACACCCCGCATGGTCTGCATCTGCATAGGCCGTGAGTGCCATGGCGGTGTCCTTAGGATACCAGAGACCCATGTGAATAGTCCCTTAAAGGTATCGAAAGACTCGCTTTACTACTTCCAGATGCCTTTTGGTGGGCTTATACTGGTACCGAGCACACATGCATACTGCGAACAAGAGATCTGGCCTGCTAGCGGTGAGATACATTAGGGATCCAATCATACTTCGAAACTTGGTTTGATCAACAGGGATCCCATAGAGGTCTTCATCCAACTTCGATCTCTCAACCATAGGAGTGTCAATAGGATCATTTGAATCAAATCCAAATTTCTTCAATATTTCATTTGCATATTTGGATTGATTAATGAAGATGCCTCCGGGACTTTGAGAGATTTGTAAACCTAAGAAGAACGACATTTGTCCCATCATAGACATTTGGAACTTAGAACTCATCTCGTTAGAAAACCGATCACATTTCATAGGATCGTAGGAGGCAAAAATAATGTCATCTACGTAGATCTGAACGTGAAGTAGATGTTTGCCCGTTTTCCTAGTGAATAGAGTAGGATCAACAACACCTTTGGAGAATCTGTTTGCCAGAAGAAACTTAGACAAAGTGTCATACCACGCCCTAGGTACCTGCTTTAAGCCATAGAGGGCCTTCTTCAAGCGATAGACGTGAGTAGGACGATCAGGGTCCAAAAATCCTTCAAGTTGACTGACATAGACTTCCTCTTTCAAATCACCATTTAAGAATGTTGTCTTTACATCCATTTGGTAGACTGTCATATTCTAACTGGCAGCATTAGCGAGAAAGATTCTGATGGCTTCAATTCAAGCAACCGGTGCAAATGATTCTTCAAAGTCTATGCCCTCTTCTTGATGATACCCCTTTGCAACAAGCCGTGCCTTATTTTTCAGAACATCACCATGCTCATCGAGTTTCACTTTGAAGATCCACTTTAGAGCGATAATCATTGCACAGTCTGGAGGAGGCACTAATTCCCATACTTCAAGTCGATCAAACTCATGAATTTCTTCTTGCATTGAAGTAAACCAGCAGTCTTTAGACAAAGCATCTTTGAAATCTTTGGGTTCAACTTTGGATAGTACAGAATTAAAGAAGCACCACAATGCATCGGTGGCAAGTTGCTTTCGTGTGGATACCAGACGAGAAGGATTTCCAATGATGTTGTCAATCGGATGATCATTGGTCCATTTTCTGAGATGTTCATGTGGTTGAGGGTAGGGAACTGATGTTGCCGTGTTAGGATCCCCTGAAGAAGATGTCTCGGTAGAAGATTCTGGAGCAAATATATTCTCGAATGGAGCATCATCAGCAGGAGCAAAAGGATTCACTTCAAAAGAATGGTCAACTGCATAGCCTTGCTATACCGAAGGAGATTGAATATTCGATGATAATGGTGAGTGACTAGCATATGGTGCTTCTTGACTAATTGAGACAGATACAGATGGACCATCTGAGTTGTGTAGAATTGGAGCATCAGCAGCTGGAGGTAAAGGTGAAGCTTCAGTTGTAGTATCAACAGTTGATGGCTCAAAGTATTCATCAAACATCGGATCAAACAAATTCTTCAACTCATCACTCGTAGGGGGTACATAAGGAACTGCAGGAGTGGGACGCTGTACAAGACCTGAACTAATTGGTCCAGGAGCCAAAAGATTAGGTGCGGGTCCAGAACTTGTGTGTCCAGGAGCCGTTTGCTCAGTCAGCTCATCGAATGTCACGTGAATGGTTTCCATAATTTGTCGGGTTCATTTGTTGTAGATTTGGTATCCCATGCGATCTGGTGCATACCCAACGAAGAATCCAATGTCTGTTTTATCCTTTAGTTTTCCCAGATCCTGACTATCATTTGTCGGGTAGCATAGAGCACCGAACACTCGCAAAAAGAAAGATCTGGTTTCTTGCCATGTATCAGCTCATACGGAGTTTTGTTGTGAAGAGTATGTATCAAGGATCGGTTTTGGGTGTAACAAGCTGTAGCAATTGCTTCCGCCCAAAGAAACATCGGTGCCTTGAAAAATATCAGCATGGTTCGTGCAGCTTCCACAAGAGTACGATTTCGTCTTTCAACAACCCCGTTCTACTGAGGAGTGCGTGGAACACTTTTCTGGTGAGTTATGCCAATACTTTCATAAAATTGAATGAGTTGTTTGTTAACAAACTCAGTTCCATTGTCTGTGCGGATGATTCTGACGGTTTTGTTAAGTCTTACTTGTAGCTGTTTGATAAGTTTGATGATAACCTCTGGAGTCTCGTCCTTGGTTCTCAAAAACTTCACCCATGTAAACCGAGAGTAGTCGTCGACCACCCCAAGAATATATTTCTTCCCATTTATACTCTGTACTCTCATTGGTCCGCACAGATCCATTTGAAGGGTGTGAAGAACTTCCATGATGGTGTTGACAGTTTTGGGTTTGTGAGCATGCTTCTTGCTTTTGCCCAGTTGACAAGCAGAACAAAGATGATCCTTTTCAAACTTCAATCTGGGCATACCTCGTACAAGATCCTTGCGAGTAAGTTCATTTATGGTGCCGAAGTTTAAGTGATTTAAACGGCGGTGCCAAAGCCATGACTTGTTCTTTGAGGCCTTTGACAGCAAGCAAATAGGATAGGACCGCATCATGTCTTCAATAGAGATGGTGTATAGATTAGTGCCACGACTGCCTTTAAGGAGATCAATACCATCCAATTCTCTGACGAAACATGTGTGTTTTCTGAAAGCAACTTCAAGATCGGAATCACAGAATTGACCAACAGAGAACAAATTGTGCCCAAGTCCTTCCACATTGTATACCCTGGAAATTACACTGTCACCAAACACATAATCTCCATAACCCATAATTGCCCCAACATGGTCGTTCCCGAATCTAACTGTACCGATAAACTTATTCACAAAATTCTTGAGCCGTGAGCGATCCCCGGTCATATGTTTTGAGCAGCCTAAGTCCAAATACCAAAGGACGATTTGTACGACCTGCATTTGAAAACAGACAACGATGGATAACTGAAAAAGGTGGATCCCCACGTGCAACTGGGGTCCGTTTGGTTAGCACAAACAAATTCTGGAACTACAGGAATCATAGATGCCATGGTATTCACAGTGGAGACTTCACTAGTAGATGCAATGGACCTAGTTACAGGGCATTGTTTCTCTAACGGGAAAATTCTACCAGTTGGCTTCCATTCCTTAACAATCACTACTTTATGATTAGTCATTCTAGTTAAGGGGCACTTATTTCCTAAAGTGAATTTTCTTCCAGTGGGCTTCCATTGATAACCAACATTAGCAAACAGATTTCCTGTTGCTTTCCAAATTTGCTTACTCAATTCAGGTTTCCTAATATTCTTAACTGGGGATCGTTTGGGAGACATCAAGAATGACACAACACAATCATCATGATTACCAGAAATTAAGCATTCGTTACATGTTTTACAGACAGCATTAGAATTCGAATTAATTACAGTACGCTTAAAGCTAATACTAGAATCAACACGATTTGTTTCGTTCAAACCAAACTTATTGTTCCTAAGGTGGACTTCTACTTTCTTCTCATGAGCACTCTTAGCTGGCGCAGTCCTATCTTTCTTTGTATTGCGACTAGGCTTTGACCCGCTAGCTTTAGTGTCACTGTTTACTCCTGTAGAAGCAATGATGGGAACATTAGTTTGTTTCACTGCCATTTGTTTTTCCGGTTTTGATGTGCTGGGTTCAGATGTTTTCAGTGGTACATCAAAGATTACATGCTTGTTCTTAGTCATTGAGGATGATGCAATAAACCTATCTCGCTTGTTATCAATTTTAGGACATGTGCCAATGACGTATTCTAAGAGTTCCTGAGATCGTTTAGTGAGGAAGCAGGCATCTTCAACTGCACTATCAAGTGGTTTATCTATCCTATCCTCTTCTACGATCTCACGCAGGGTATCAAGGCTATCCTTAAGGTGAGTGAGATATACTTGATGAGCAAACCTATTGTTCCTAAGGGGAAGCGGAATAGGCATAACATCAATTGCATACTTACTACAAGCAGAAACCTTTGGAACAACATTATCACTGGTGATGACTGGCATTTTCCCTTTCACCTGAGCCTTTAGATTCTCAATTTCATTAAGCAAAGAAGTTATTTTTTCATTGGTTTTATCACGTGTGATTTTAATCGAATCATATAACTCTTTGTAATGTTGTTTGATTTATTGAATTTTCAGCTTGAAAACAATCATTTTCATGTTGTAATTTATTGATGGTGTCTTGATAGTGAAAATTCTGAGAATCTAAAGACGATGGTTTATGGTGCCAGTCACATCATTCTTGTTCATTTTAATTGGGCAATTTGGGCCCTCAATTTTCGAATCGTGTTAGTGTGAGCTTGAATTTTTTCATCTCGTTTGCTTAATTCAAAATATGCATCAAATTCAGGAGCATCCAAAGATGTCTTGGCATTTGAGATTTTGATTCTTTCTTCTAAATGTTGATATTTTAATTGCAAATTAAGATTATCAACCTCTAGTTTTGAAAAATGCCTGACCATGTTATCATGGTCATCGTTTTGGATTTTCTCATGCAATTTTAAATTCTCCCCCTCAAGCTCAACAACACGATTCTGGGTAACATTCAATGCAATAGACAACTCATGAAATTGACAAGCAGTTAAGGTAGAACCAGTAGCAGTATAAAATACATCATGTGCAATACATCTAGCAATCATATTCTCATTGGTGATGAGAATGTTCTTCTTGTCAATCTCACAACATTTAAGATCAATAGCATTTTGTTTTCCCATGTTTTCCATTTCTTTAAACACTTCTTTCATTTCTTTTAATTCAGTCTCAAGGGTTTTTTGCATGCCCTCAAAATGTTGTTTGAGAAGTTTAAAAAATGGAATAACCTCAGTTAAGTAGCACTGTTTTGTTTGTTCAAAACCCCTTTCCCCTTCAGTAATTCCCGTTAGCGTAATTCTCTTCTTACATGTTTTATAAAAATCAGCAAATAGTTGACAAAGAACATATATGCTAATTAGAGTTTTACATTTTGTGGAAGAAGTTAAAGGAACTAAGTGCATGGGTGTATTGGGTGGGTACACCGTTGCTGCAGCTATCTTTCTAAAGGGGGGAGTTTTGGCTTGAAGTTCTTCGGCTTTTCTTTTTTCTAAGTCTAAGGACCAAAATATTTGTTCTGGAGTCAACTTAGTTTGAGGTACAAAAATAGCTAATCGGTTCTCCTCAGTGTAGTCATGGGGTTTGATTATGACTCGATTTGCTAAACATTTGGGATCCTTCATTTTTTCAGCCAATCTTTCTCTATTTATTACTTCTATCTCATTAGTCTCTTCAAATGATGACACATCAGGAGGGGCATGACCAGGCTTAAGCAGTTCATTTCCATCATATAAGGAAGGTTGGGCTACTTTAGCACTCCTAAGGAAAGCTGATTTAGGTTCACCTACAGTCTTTTCACTATGTTCATCACACAACTTTTTATGCTTTTGAATCATTTGAGCAGTTTGTCTGGTCTGGTCTTGTGCGTACACCTTGTTTTCAATCTTATTCTTTAACGTTTTAAGTCTGAAAAAATCATTAAAGAGTTTTGTTTCTTTTTCTTTGAAGTCAAGTTTTAGTGTAATTACACTTTCTTGGATCTCCTGTTTTTGTTAACAGTTTGATCAAGTTGTTTTCGTAAAGAATATAACTCCTTTTTCAATGTTTCTTCCCTTAAATTACGTTCTGTTATGAATGTACGCATTTGACTATCCATTTTCTGCTCACGTTCAGTTAGCTCAAATTTTGCACGTTGTTCATATATGGCCACCTGATCTTTATAGATGTTAAGTATAGTGGTCAAAGTGTCATCAGGGATAAACACAGTGTTCTCATGCAACTCACAAGCATTATCAACAACAGAAGATGCACTACTTGGTACAACAGACATGTCGTTGTGATTCACATATTGTTCATATAGGATAACATTACTATTTCCCATATCAGCAGTATCTGATTCAACAACGTCTGTTTGTTGTACTTTGTTGGGAATCTTCTGTTCATCGACCATATTATACATGTCATACAGCTTTAGTACCTCAGATATAACAGATGCATTGGAAGGAAACAGATTGTGTGGTGATGATACTGCAGAAGACAGATTAGCCATGAAGATGGTTTGAGCAGTGGGTTCATCATCAATCGTCTGAGTCAAAAGCATCACAGTCATCAGCTTGGAAGATGTTGGGGTTCATTCGTGCCAAGTCCTGACTGGTTGATCATCCACATCAGCATCAAACGTGTTCCCCTCATCACCAGCAAGAAACAATAACTCCTCTTCGTCCAAAGCTGCTCCATTCTCTTGAGCTTGCATCAACAACATCTTATCTTTGAAGTATTCAGAATTCTGTGGACGCTTTGGTTGAGTGCAGTTCTTTGCTATGTGTCCTAGTCCACCACAGTGGTAACATTTAATTTGCCTTCCCTGTCCCTGAATAGCATTCCCAACTCTGTTCTATATGTTACCCCGACCAATGTTCCTTTGATTCACATTCTGCCTTCCCTGAACATTCTAAACCATAACCCTTCCATCTTCCACTGTTGCTTGATTACGTGGATTTGATGAAGTTCGAAGTTGGTTGTTGGTTTGAGGGAGTGTTGCTCTGAACTGTTGGACAAGTAAAGACACTTGGTTGGAGAGATTATCAATCATCTTGTCAGTATGAGAGTACCCTGAGTCCAGTTGGTTGTTCACCGCAGATGGTGGGTGCAAAGATGATTGGACAAATGATGTCTGATTCTGTGATGAAGAAGGATGGTGATACACTTGATCAAGTGAGGATTGATTGAACGGCTGAACATTTGAGACAAATGCAAGTGGATCATAGATGTTGTTGGATTGAGTTTTTCCCTCAGTTGACGATCATAGAACAGCATGCTTTTCATGTTGTTGTAAGTAAGCATACAACTGTTCATAATTGGTCTGTCTCAATCCTTTGTTGAGCTTCAGGCTGTAACAAATCTATCCCACTCGGGTGACATGTTGTTCACAAACTTAGAATTGAGCTGGATATTTGGCATTGTCATCCTGATGATCCTCATGTCATTCACAAGCTTGTGAAATCTCACATAATAGTCAGTGATGTTTTCACCAGGATTCATCTTGAAGTGCTCAAACTCATCATACAACTGAGATTCACGATCTTCTTTGGTCAGTTCAGATCCAGCCAGAAGCATTTTGACATTGTCCCAAACAACTTTGGCTTCAGTGTTGAAGTTGATAAGCTTGTAAACGTCTTTGGGAAGTCCTTGAATCACAATGTTAGAAGCTCTAATGTCTGCATCATAACCTTCTTTTCCTCTTCATTAAGATCGTTGTAAGTACGTGGCCTGTCGATTCCAAGAGTGACAGTTCCATCCTCAGCAGTAGTGACAGCATCTCTAGTGGTGCCCATTTGGAAAGGTCCTTCATCAATGGATTTAAGAATGTTAACACCATTCTCTTTTCCCAACAATAAAGTCGTATTCTTTGTGCCCATGATTCATAATCCGTCCTATCAAGCATAGGAGGCGGGTATCGGACCCGGCAGCTTGAATGTCATCAAAGAAGTGCTTGCCATGATGTAAACTTCCCGGGATTTTACAATTCTATGATTTAAACCGAGAAATAGATTCTTCGCGGGATTTTACAAAGATCAAGAATAAACCGTGATTTGATTACTTGAATGTGTTATGATGAAAGTTGTTGGATGAAGGTTGGTTAAATTAGATGTATTGTTGTTTAGTTAAGTTGTGATTGAGTTAACGTATTGGTTTGACCAAATCTCAATGAGCAAATCGCAGAAGGCAACTCGCAACACCCCAAATCGCAGACTCCAAAACACAATTTATCAAATCGCAAGTCCTCAAATCGCAACAATCTTCAAACCGCAAACTAGCAATGCAATGCCAACGCAGAGACTCAATAGCAGACCAAATCGCAGAAACCAATCGCGAACTCAAATCAAAACCAATCGCAGAGACCAATGCAAAATATCGCAGAGACTCAATCGCAGCTCAAATCGCAAGCTCACAACCAGACAAAAATGTCCCTTTCTTGCGATTTTGTCTTCTTTCCCCTTTTGTTAATAAACCAAATCGCAGATCCGAACAAACCCAAATCGCAACCCTGCCTTTCCCTAACCAACTCAAATCGCAACGATGAAAATCTTACCGAGACTCAAATCGCAACGAGGAGCAACTTCAAAATAACACACAATTGACTAAAATACACCAATAAACGGATGAAACAAGCTATCCAACCACTAAACTAAGCTTATCCAACAATCCTAATCAAGAAAGTACTAACATATTCCAAGATTAACCACAAACAAAATCGAACCAAGGTATTTTCTCAAAAAACTAGTCGAACCACAATAAACTCACAAGAACCAATCTAAAATCCGAGCATCCATATTCTAAGTGACCTAACCATGGCTCTTGATACCAATTGTAAGATAATCATTAATCTAAACACATATGGTTCTTGTGATTTGGCGATTCTAGAGAGAGAAATAGAGAGAAGTTTGGGAGCCTTTTAGAGAGAGAAAGTGAAGATATTAGATTAGATGAAATGAAAGGTCCAACCCTTCCCATGGGTGGGAAGGGCTATTTATACACAACATAAACACGCCTCTAGTAGGCTATGGACCGGGCTGACAGTGGGTAAAGACCCGACCCGACTCCATGGTGAAACGATATCTAAACTAATATGATGAATCCTACGAGCTACTTAATACTAATAGATACTCGGGGTGACCGAGTCTTTCATGTGAATATTTATATTCCTAACATAGTCTTTGGTCACGGCTAAACAACCCGCGAAGGGTGCGTTTTTGTCCATCAAGAAACACCACAAGGAGTGGTTATTGGGTTGGCTAACTTGGTTTTGTCAAAAACATTTTTTAACGAGATATCAAAACTGAAAACAAGTGTAGTCTCAGATCGTATGCCTTCTAGCCTACCTCTTTCTTGAGTTGGCCATGGGATAAAAAGTAGATCTCTATCTGTGGTATCAAAACTGAAAACAAGTGTATGAGTTGAATTTACAAAAGTATAAAACGTTTGTATGTTGGTCCGTGCGTGAGTGTGTGTTTGGACTCCAAACTGGGCTTAGGCCCAACCGGTTATCATTAATGTTTGATTTGGTCTAGTGGACTTGTAAGCCCAAGTTTATATAAGGTTATTATTTGGGAAAATGATCTAAAAAGGCATCGAACTTGCCACTTTTTCCTATTGTATACATCTAATTTTTTTTTCCTAAAGTATGCACATACTTTCTTAATCTTCCTATTGTAACTACTAACGGGGTTTCCGTTAGATTTATTTACATAAATCGTCCTTGTGGTTAGGACCAAATTGCAATGACAGTCCTTAACGGTCGTTAAGTTATTTACATAAACTGTCCTTATCGGTCAACGGGTCAGGTCGGGTGCCACGTGTCACCACCTGAGTGGTGCCACGTGGCATCGGGTCGGGTCATCTAACGGGTCAAGCCGGGTCGGGTTGCCACGTGGACCACTCATAGAGTGCCACGTGGCATGAGGATTATATACCTCATTTTGTCACCACCGAGAATCGAACTCGGTACCTCTCGTATAGAGATGAAAGTGTTTGCCAGCAGAGCTAGCATACAATTCAATAATATTACTCTTTTTTTTCCTTATATTTAACCCCCTTTTATGAACTAGTTCATTTAGCTATAATTTGACCTGTCATTTAAGCGAGTTTTGGACCGGTTCAAAAATATATGAAAGTACTGTCGGACTCGTTTTTTCGTGCTCTTTCCAATGGTGTGCTCGGGAATTTTTTTGACTCCGTTTGAACCTCGATAAACGCAAAAACGTCGTCGAAACTCATCTGAAAATCACCGTTTTTGCTTTGTTTTCAAACTCTTGTACCTGCAAGACATAATAACACATTCCAAACATATTTGCAATATAATTCAACATATTTCATGGTTATTATTTCGATTTAGCGTGTTTTCCGGTATAAAAATGACGTGTGTTTACACGTCATGTTTATACCGGAAAACACGCTAAATCGGACTAATAACCATGAAATATGTTGAATTATATTGCAAATATGTTTGGAATGTGTTATTATGTCTTGCAGGTACAAGAGTTTGAAAACAAAGCAAAAACGGTGATTTTCAGATGAGTTTCGACGATGTTTTTGAGTTTATCGAGGTTCAGACGGAGTCAAAAAAATTCCCGAGCACACCATTAGAAAGAGCACGAAAAAACAAGCCCGATGGTACTTTCATTTATTTTTGAACCGGTCCATAAATCGTTAAAACGTCTGAAAATGGCCAAAAACATTTAAAAATGGACGAAAACGAATGAAAACGGACGAATATGTATGAAAACGGACGAAAACGTATGAAAAAGGACGAAAACGTATGAAAAATGGACGAAAATGAAAGAAAACGGACGAGAACGTATGAAAACGAACGAAAACGTAAGATAACGGACGAAAGCGAAAGAAAACGCAAGAAAACGAACAACTATGTATGAAAACGGACAAAAATGCATGAAAGCATAAAAACACGTCTGAAAACGGACGAAAACGTATGAAAAATGGACGAAAACGAAAGAAAATGAATGAAAACGTATTAAAACGAACGAAAACATATGTAAAACGGACGAAAACGTATGAAAACAAACAAAAACGTAGGAAAACATACGAAAACAGACGTAAACAGGCGCAAATGTAAGAAAACGGACGAGAACGTATGAAAACAGACAAAAACGTATGAAAACGGGCGAAAACTGGCGAAAACATATGAAAACGAACAAAAACGTATGAAAATAGACGAAAACGTATGAAAATAGACGAAAACGTATGAAAGCGGGAAAAAAAAGAACTAAAAAAAAAAAAAAAAAAAAAAAAAAACATGAATTAGAAAAAAGACAAAAGAAAAAAAAGAAAAAAAAAAGTGAATTATAAAAAAAAAGGTGAATTGAAAAAAAAGACAAAAAAAATAAATAATAAGAAAAGACAAAAAGACAAAGAAAAAAGAAAAAAAAAAAAAAAAATGGACTTGGGTTTCTATATTTAATTTTAGGTTAATCCTCACCATTAGATTAAACTAGATGAATGGTGGAGATTTGTCTTTTGGTAAACATCAAAATAAAAGTATGCAAAATAAAGTGAGTCATAAAATTATTTAACGCTATACACCCGTATTCATCTAGTGTAAATATAAACGCGCACAATAAATGTTGATGGTAACATTTCATATATTATTACATCAAATAGATGAAGAGAGGCACTATTTTGACGGAACTGAATTCAACATTATCTCTTAGCCATAAAAACATTTATACGCCTTAAATAGCATAACAAAAGACATTATTCGACGGTAGTGGCTTGTGACACGTTGATGTAATTTAAGTAGTAAGACCACCAACCAACTTGGCCATGGGCCGGTGTTATCATGTGAGATGGCGCAGGTGAATCGATTGAGGGGTTCTCGAAATTTCTCGAAATTTCTGTGAACTACATAGATCGTTACGGCTTAATGTGAAATTTGGTCGAAAATATTATAATTTCTCAGATGCGTCATAATCAAATTTTTGTGTTACATGTCCTTTTTTGTTGTAATTAAATATAGGGTTATGTATTGGTATCTTTGGTCTACGAAAAGTACACATATGTTTTGTACTTTTTACCTTTCTTTTACTTATGTTTACAGTGAAATATAGTTTTTTTATCAGTTTATATTTCGTACTTTTTACTATTTTAATGCTTTTAACTTGTTAACCCTTATATTTTTTGTTCCGCATTTTCAGTTTCACAGTTTTATAATATAAGCAAATTTATAAAAATAAAAAGAAAATAAAAAATAGAAATAAAAAACAACTGGGGTATCACTTGTAGAAATTTGGGGGTGGGGTGGTCTTAGGGGTCGTCTGATTTGTTGCTAGAAATCATAATAGGTATCTGATTTATTATAGGTAAAATGACAATAGATATAATTAAGTTTATCATTACCATTATTTATGTTTGGATGACAAAATATTGAATGAAAAAGTGTATAAATATTTAAATTTTATAGTGTAAAACAGAAACATAACATAAGGCTCACGGAATGAACTGCATAGCACCAAATTGTTGAGGAATGAACCTATGAGTATGATTGATATATTTGAAAGTCATATACTTATACCAAACATGTACAATTATATTTATTGGCGGTTCTTCATTGTCATTCCCCATACCAAACATACCTTTAATAGCCTATCCCTTAAATATATCTCGTAAGTGTTAGGCTGCGTTTGATTTTTTTTTTTTTTTTTTTTTTTTTTTTTTTTTTTTTTTTGCCTCTGAACAGGGTCTGAATGACCTAAATGTCTGAATCGGTCAGATATTTGGTCGTTCAGACCGTTTGTTTTTTTTTTCGTTCAGACGCGTTCAGATGCAGTTAGATCTTAATGGTCAAGACTTGAGAGGGGTGTCTTAACGCGTCTGAATGACTCTTGTTGACACAGAATAACCAAAAAAAAAAAAAAAAAATTCCGGTAAAAACATGAGTTTTTTTTTCCCCGTTCAGATGCGTTCAGATTCAGACATTTACGCCTCAGATTCAGATTCAGATGTGCGGTTCAGATTCAGATTCAGACCCTCTTAATAAACAAACACCACCTTAGTCTTGTATTTCAGTCTGAGATAAAATTCACAACCAATTTATAAATGGGTTTTGCTAATCTCTGTCCACTGAGCAATGGATTAAGCGCAATTAATAAAGACAAAATTTCCTTTTAAATCAAAAAATGCATTTAATGAACATTTATTCATTTTTAAAATTACCGTAATTGATCATCATTTTGATATTAATTAACTCAACATTCCTTATATAGAGAGCTAAACAGATGCCCAGTGGGCAGAGATTAGCAATACCCTTTATAAATATAAAGTATCATCTGCTGTCTTTATCATTAGAAGAAAACTACGCTATGATTTGGAAACTTAAACTTAGACCGAAGGGAGTGAGGCTACCCAACTAAGGGGCGACTCGCGACACGTGTGCGCCTAGTCAGCATGTTGGGTAGCCTCAAAAAAAAAGGGGAGTGGGGCTACCTAGGAGAGTGGGGCGACTCACGACACGTGGCAGACAATAAGTGGAGTAATATAAACCTTGGACACGTGGCAGACAATAAGTGGGTAATATAAACAAAGGCAGGCGACCCATATGTATCGCTTGAAAGGCAAGTTGCCTGGTGGGGGTGGTGTAGCTGGCTACTTGGAGGCGTTCCAAGGCCTTATCGCCTGCCAAGTAGCTCCACTCCTCTCAGCCTTAGGTCTAATTTTAGGCCTAAAGGCAAGTGGAATCATTATGATAGGTGCAGACATGAGACCTGGACCCACTTATTTTACAAACCACCAAAATAATGCCACTTGATTTTATGCTTAAAATTAAGCCTAAGTTTAGGTTCATCTATTATTTCTCATATGAATGTTCATCACATAACCAGCTAGAACATTATTTTGTAGATAGGCGTTGGAGAACAACTATTTAGGGTGCGTTTGGTTTATGGGTATCGATATGAAGTAATGAATTTATTCCGAATAATGTTGTTTGTTTAATTCTTTGGAATTTGAAATAGAAATATAAATATGAGGGATACTTGAAAGATACCAAAAGAGTAGAGAATAAAGCATTTCATTTCAAGATAAGTGGGCCCAATCATTTTTTTTATTATTATCATAAAAAATATGAGAGAACATGTCAAATATTAGTGGGTTCATCATTTTGATACCCAAATCTAATTATTAAACCAAACAAAAATATTGGAATTGATATCTCAACATATATACATTCCTATTGTACCCTTATATCATACTCTTACCGATTGTGTTTCTTGAAAGTATACCAAACACACCCTTAATGTTACGGTCTGTTGATGTACTTAAATCCTATTTGGTGAAAAATACCTTATTTTATTAGAAACTTTTTTACAAAAATCTGAAAATATTGAAAATCCATTTTGTCACAATTTTTTTAGAATTTTTTCTAAAAGAATGAAAATCTCGTTTTTCAAAATTTAATTATAACTTTGAAAAGAGCACTTTACTATTTTCTATATTTTTCCTTCTTATTTTTCTACGCTTCCTTGCTTTTTACAAGTTTTCAAAAAAGATATCAAATTTTCTAAATTTATACTCCCGTCTCAAAATAATTGTCCTAATTTAACGTTTTAAAGTCTTAATTTCTCAACTTTAATATTTAATATTTTTTTATGTGTTATATAATTGATGAAAATTCTACTAATGAAAAAATATTTAAAAACCAATTGATTAATATATTTTGCATAAATTGTTATATAACACAAAAAAATATATATTTAAAATTAAAGTTGATAAATTAAGAATTTAAAAAGCCAAATGAGGACAATTATTTTAAGAACGAGGGAGTAGCATTTTTTTAGGGATCAAAACCGTTGCCCTCTTAAAAATATCGAAATAAAAAATTAAAGAACCTCTTCCACAACTAAAGGCACTCTAACATTTTCGTTTTTGGCCCTGCTTAATAATATATGAAGGCAACTATAGAAAGCAATGTCATAAATGCAAAGCAGATATTTTAAATATTTAATATTTTTTACAACACATGAAATAATTATTATCTCTTTCATTTCAATCATTCACGTTATTTGTTCGTATGTAAAAAATTGTTCCCTTTTAGCAGAAAAGTTATATTCATTGCAATTTTCTCATTTTACCATTAATTACAGTTATAATAAAGATAACTTTTTAAAAAACAATGTCGATAATGAATGGTAAAATAGACATTGATTAACTAAAAAGTACATTTACTGCTAACCATGAATTGGAATTGTTGGTTTGTGACAATTTTTGTAAGACGGAAAGAGTAACATATTTTTCAGACAAAACTAGAGAAGTTAACCAAAAAAACAAGTGTTAAAGTCATCACTGTAGAAGTGCTTGAAATACCAAGGAAGGAAATAAAAAAAATAATAATAATAAATCTTTAGTGAGGCCATAATGTACAAAATTTAATAGGTTTTTTGATTTGTACAATAATGCTCCAAGAGCCATTATTATTCGGCCTTTTAATAAAACATTTCGTCAACCTCTCATTTAATTGAACGACCAACTTCCACAACATGAAATTAATTATATACGAGGTCACTAGCAAAACCCAGGTGTCATAGAATGTACTTGTTATTTGTTTTTTCATGTATCCGAAATTTGTTTATATATTTCATTTATAAATGTAGAGACGAATAAAATACACGTGAAAGACTTAAGGGGCGGTTTGATTTGTTCATAAGAATCATAATTGGTATGAGTTTGATAATAGTAGTGAGCCCATCAAAAATGATAGATTCATACCAAGATCTCTTATCACCTTTAATATATACCCAATTATAAAGATTTCACCATACCGATTACAATGAAACAAGCAACATATATCATTCACGTACTCATTTCTTCATTCTTATAAGTTCAAACCAAACACACCCGAAACTACTTGTTACAAATAAAATGACAACCTTGTGATTGCAAATAAATCCATAAAAGTACTAGAGTAATACACTAATACATTAGTTAACAAATTATTGCATTGTAAGCAAATTATTTTATAGTTTCCAAAAATAATTACTTATATGGAAAGTTACATTATTTTTTTTCTCAATTCGGAAATAAATCTTCTTGGACGTCGTGCCCCCACATTCATCAGTTTCTCACCAATAAAACTAGACTTCTTCATTATTGGTTAGGTTCGATGTAAAGGAAGCATTAAACATGATTAGAGCATTAGGTACTTTGGAACCGTTCCGTTGGTGCCTTTGGAACCATGATTAGAGCACTAGCCACTAGGTACGAGCATTAGGTACTTTGGAACCGTTCCGTTGGTGCCGTGAAAAAAAGTGCTGCCACATTAACACTTTTTCTCATAACACCATAATTCTTCATAACACCAAAAACACCCCTCCCTCCTATAATACCAAATTTTGGTGCCGTCGCGCACCCATAGACCCCATATATATATATATATATATATATATATATATATATATATATATATATATATATATATATATATATATATATTTATTTTTATTTTTCATTTATTTAAATAGGCAACACATTTAATTAGAATTAAATTTTACTAATAAAAAAAATACATTAAAATTTAGACAAATTCCAAAATTTTATAACAAAACTAAACTTTCAGTCCATGCTTAACTAATTTCGTATTAAAACGTAAAGCCATTCACAATTCGGATAGCAAGCCCATAGAAGTCCACCATAATTTCTAGGAGTTATAAGTATCCAGTTACCCTAATTTTTTCATTGTCAACCCTAAGAGCACACGGTGTGTTCAATTTTTTAGTGAGTGAAAGGTTAACATTTTCGCGTTAAAGCCACGTTAACTACACCCCCCTCCCACGTTAAACCCACGTTAAAGGACCACGTTAAAGCCTTAACGCTGCGTTAAGGTGAAAAGCAATAAAAAAAATCACTTCACCCCCCCCCCCCCCCTCCAACGTCTTTTATGACCGTTGGGTTAAAAAAAAAAAAAAAAAAAAAAAAAAAAAAAAAAAAAAAAAAAATCACTTTACCCCCCTCAACGTTTATAAACGGCTACTTTGACTAAAAAAATATATATATTTCAAAACTTTTTTCCCAGCACTATAAATACCCAATTAACACACAATTTTTTTCACACTTCCACAACTCAATCTCATCTACATATACTTCCATTTGCTAAAAAAAAATGTCGGGATTTAACAACAACGACGATAGTTTCTTAGATCTCATGGGTGGGTGGAATAACCCAAACGCGGGTTAATCTTCAAACCCGAACGCGGGTTCATCATCACCCAACATCCCTTCCCTAACCCACTCGGCTTGTCGAGCCAAAAACTTTACCTACAACATCAAGGATTTATATATTGGGAACAAAACCAACAAAACACACTAAACACCAATTTCCAAAATCTACAATTCTCAAAACAATCACAAACCGAAACAAATGAAGTTCCCGAAACACCTACGCCTCCTCCAAAGCCATTCAAACGTGGTGGTAAACGAAAGGCCAAAAAATCCAAAGACCCCGAACCAATCGAGGAGAATGAAGAAAATCCCGACGTGGTCAATACACGTTGGCAATCAAGTGAGGAAAAATTACTTGCAAAGTGTTATGTGGCCGCTACCGAGGATTCACAAGTCGGGCGTGCACAAGCTCGCGATACGTTTTGGCGACGGGTAATAAATGAGTTCAATAGACCCAATTTTCAAAAACGAAACAAGGATATGATACAAGACAAGCGAAAAACGTTGAACCGTGATTGCACAAAGTTCAACGCGTACTACAAACGTTCGAAACGTGCCAAAAAAATTGGGGAAAGTGAGATGGATATCCTGAAATGGGCGAAACAAATGTATCGTGACGAGCACAAAACTGCGCCGTTTAATAACGAGGAGGTGTGGGAGGTTTTGCGTGGTCATCAAAAATGAGACGCGCCGGATCCGCTTGATTTAACCGGCGATGTCCCAAGCCAAACAAACGAGACGATATTTGGTCATGATAAACAACCACGTCCGATGGGCAAAAAGCGTGCTTCGAAGAAAGCCAAATCCAAGAGCATGACAAGTACCGGGGGAGCGAGTACCGGAGGAATAAGCTCGTCAAGCCAATTCACAGAGACTATGACAACCGAGTATCGTATAAAACGGGAAACCGCCCAAGCAGCGTATCGGGCGGCCAAAGAAAAATATGAAACGATTCAAAGGTTGGAAGAGATGAAATTTCTGATGCTAGACACTGCCGGCAAGAATCCAAACATTGTGGGTTGGATCAATGAAAAAAAGGATCGAATCATCAAAAAATATAACTTGCAACCTCGTCACTATATTTAATTGTATTTCATAATTTCCTTTATGTTGTAGTTTGCTATGTTTTTTTTTTTTTTTTTTTTTTTTTTTTTTTTTTTTCGTTGTAACCTTTTTTTCTTGTATTGTAATATGTTTAAGAATTAATGTTATGTTTTCTAACAAATGAAGTATTAGTTTTAGTTTAGGGGTTGAATTTGAAAATAGTTGAGTTAAAGTTGAGTTAAGGTTGAATTATGATAAGGGGTGTTTTTTTTTAGTTAAAGGTGAAAATGTTAAAGCTAATGTGGCGCTGTCGTGGCAATAGGTGAAAGTTTAACTCCGGGTGAACACACCCTCCGCTCTAAAAACACATATTACCAGCCACCATCTTAAACATTTCATCTTACTGCACCCTTCATACTCCAAATATCGGAACTGTTCTTTCTGCTGTAGTGATAAACGAATCAAACAAATGCAAACAACTAGGATCCTCCATCTATACCCATAAATAAGAGCCAACACTTGCAGCTACAACAACACCACCCTCATTTTAGCGAGCCAGAAACCAGACACAAACATTTAAAAAAGAGAAAGGAAAAAAAGAAGTAAAAAACGGGACCATTTGACGGGAAAACGCGACCTCCAGTACCCTCCTTATGTTGTCGCGTGCGTTTTTCGGGACCATCTCGGCTGGTCATGACGGCTCATGACTCGAAAACACGAGGGACGGTACCCTTCTCGCGCCGTCACGTTGCGTTATGGGGGAAAACACCATTGATGGTGCAGGGTACCTTAGGCTCTTAGTATAGTTCGTATATATCGTGAGTGCGACAATTTGATAGAGTTTTGAGATAATGTGGATATTTACAAATTGGTATTTGTCATTTTCATGTTTCTTTTCTTTTCTTTTTCCCTTCATATTTCTTATCTTTTTTTGAAACTAACCGTCACGCTATGTTCTTGAGTTATTTTTAAAGAAAAAAGTGAAAAGAAGCGAAAGAAACCAATTTTTATGTGTGCTTAAGAACTTTTAAAAGAGTGAAATAAAAAGGGGAGGAAGAAAAGTAGAAGGCTATTTACAATATGTTCTCAAGTTTTGATTTTAAGTGGAAAGTGAAAGAAAGTAAAGAAAATAAAAATAAGGATGTGTTTTTAAGTTTTTTTTAGAGTGGAAGTGAAAGTAAAGTGTGAAAAAATGGATGAAAGTGGTGGATTTTTCGTTTCAAAACTTTCATCTCATTCGTGGGGTGAAAATGAAGTAAAGATGATATTTGTTGTTTAAATTACCTAATTGTCATTTTAACTTTATTAACTTATCTCCTTACTATCAAGGCACTATTGTAAAAATGACATATTTATTTATTTATTTCCTTTCATTCTTTTACAACTTGAGAAAACATATATGCAAGTTCACTTCCTTTTTCCCCCTCCCATATCCTTACTATGAGGGCACTAATGTGTTTTGTAGTGAACAAGCATTCCAACCCGCACATTGCTACGGAGTGCCTGTATACGTTAGAGTTGACTCGGTCTTTATGCATTAATTGTGTTTGTAACAATATTTGTGATACAAAATTACTCATAGAAATATAAAATAATTATTATTGAATTAGTGAATCACTTATTTTTGTAGTTGATTTGCAAATAAAGTTACACAAAAACATTTTCATTTCTTCTGAATTGTCTGCTTGGTCTTATTCCCCAGCACATTCATATTCATGTTGATCTGGTGATGATAGTGTCCCTAAAAGAAAGAACAAACAGTACTAAATATTCATATTTAAAAAAAAAGTCGTAATAATCCTTACAACAGTACTTTAAGCTATTTGATACATTGTTATATAAAAAAGGCTTACAAAGTGCTTTGTTGCAGACCGTAGACGAGACTCCTGAACTTCACCTTTCAACTGGCTATTGGCCACTTCTATTACAACAATCAAACCGCTAGATGAAAATGTCCCTGCAGCAAAGTATTAATCATAAGAAAAAATTATAAATAATGTATGTATTAAACGAAGGCCAAATAATCCTATTCACCTTCACTCCGTACACCAATCGATTCAATACTATCACATATTGTATTACAAATTAACAAAACACCTCCAGAAACAGACACAAAATCTGCAGAAACATGCCCTTGCAAACTGGCACTAAACGACGAAGGACCTTCGAAAACTGATCTAATTTCTGCAGAATCGTTTTGCTGCAAACACGGAGCAAACGGTTCAACACTATCATCCAAAAAGCGGCTTTTAGCAGATAGTCTGACATTCGATTCAACAGATGGTATGAGTATGGCTTAACTCTTTGTTTAATTCCTGAAGAAACCTTCTTCTACAACTTTGTTTCCTAGAAACGACATACGTGTCCAACGTTTGATCATTTTCACATAAATCATTACTAGCTGCCCATTCCTTCGAATCCAAAAATAAGGAGGTAGGACACCTATATCCACTTTTTATAATTAAAAAAATAAGGTCACTTCAACAGTAAAGCAAATAAACGAAAAAAGGCCTAAAAATCTTACAAACCTTCTGAAGCAACATGGATGAACCTCCACACTCATTGTAGGATCGTGTGCTTCTAGCTTGATTGAGCTTGGTTAAACGAGAATCTCTAGGTGTAAGACTTGTGTCTATGCGGAAACAAAACACAAGAATATAAAGAAGAAAATAACTAACAAGGTTTTGATCCTCTATGGATCGGTTTATGAACTAATGATGATTTTATTGATGATTGAATCGATTTTTTACAAAACTCATAGACGGGTGTTTTTATACTAACAAGAAACCCTAACCCTAACCCGTCATACAAGAAAACGTGTGAAGAGATATACATCAATCTCTTCTAAAAATAAATCTAACAAACATTCTAAACTTACGGGATAACATTTACTAAAACCCGCAGTAATAACTACTATCAGCAGAAACAAAAATAAACTATCGGCAGCAATGAACTTCAGCAGGAACCGAACACTATCGGCAGGAACCAGCTCACACTACCAGCAGCAATGAGAAATCTTTATTTCCCAGAGATCCTAACAATCCTCCCCTAATCTTGAAGTTGACTAGGTTAACTTGCAAGATTCCCGCGTGATAGAGCTTTAACTTCTCAGGCTTGAGGATTGCATTTGAGTAGCAGCAATAGTAAGTAACCAGCAGCAACATCTGTAACTTCCAGCAACAACTTCGATAGTTCAGCAGCAAAAGGAAATCATCTTCAAAATAATAAGCTGGTCACCATTTCATTCACTTGAGCTTGACTGCTACTATGACAATATGTACATCAAATCACTTTAAGTTTCATACTATTCTCATCACTTTCAGGTGTGTAAACTCCTGTGAGAGGTGAATCATTGAAAATTAATGGATTTGATGTCTCTTTACCAATAGCCATCACTACTGGAGTAGCCAATGTTTTGGTGTGTTAGACCATGGTACATTGATAACCATCTGATATTTAGTAAATCAACAACTTTAAACGGATTTGACTTGTCTTTACCTGTAGCCGTTTGCTCAGGACTAGCCAATTCTTAGGTTGAAGATAACCTTTGGTGAATTGAGTACCAAGTATGGTATTCCACTGCCTGTACCACAAGCCATACACTTGTGAGCTAGCCAATTCTTTGGAAACCCAAAGGAGTAAAATCCATGGCGAATTGAAAACCATTCAACTCTTAGTAATGAAACATCGGTGAGTTGAGAACCCTATAGCTTTGAGCAAGCTATTACAGCTATCAACGGATTTGATTATCACACCAGAGCCGTACCCTCATGGTGAGCCAACTCTTTCTTGTCTGTGAGACATGGTGAGTTGAGTACCATTTGTTGTGTAGGTGTAAACACCAACACTGTACCTGCAAGGTGTTGCTCAAAACCATACAAGTTAGCACACAAAATATACATAAGAGTTTTTTTTTTTTTTTTTTTTTTTTTTTTTTTTTTTTTTTTTTTTTTTTTAACGAATGGAGAAAAGAAAAAGAAAATAACAAAATATACAACAGAAAGCCTCCCCTTAGGCTTTGTCCTCCCCTCAAGCTCAGAACCTAAGGATTTACCATCCCAATATGGACCACCAAATAGTTAAACCTTGGTCCATCAAAAGCCTTGGTCAGCAGATCAGCCACATTATTATCAGTATGAATTTTAATCACCTGAATAAGATGCTTCTCATAAGCATCTCTTATGAAATGGTGTCTAATCTCAATATGCTTTGTCCTTTGATGATAGACAAGATTTTTAACAATGCACATAGTGCTTTGGTTATCAATAAAGATCTTAGTGTTCATGAAGTTGAACCCATAATCTAACAACTGATTTTGCATCCAAAGAACCTGTCCACAGCAGCTAGCAGCAGCAACATACTCTGCCTCAGTAGAAGATGTAGCCACTATAGTCTGCTTCTTGCACTGCCAAGACACCAACCTTCTACCCAAAAACTGACAACCCCCAGTAGTTGACTTTCTATCAAAGTTAGCACCAGCATAATCACTGTCACTATAAGCTTCCAATACAAAAGGAGAATCTTTGGGGTACCAAAGTCCCAACTTAGGCTGTCCTTTCAAATACTTGAAGATTCTTTTGACTGCATTTAAGTTAGAAGTCAAGGGTGTAACCTGATGTCTAGAACATGCACTGACAGCAAACATAATATCAGGTCTAGAAGCTGTCAAATACATGAGTGACCCAATCATGGACCTGTATAGATGAACATTAACAGCAACATCAGGTTCATTATTGGATTTAGGCTTTGGAGGTTCAAATGGGGTTGTTGCAGTTTTCACATTTTCCATATCAAACTTCTTAAGTATGTCATAAACATACTTCTCTTGGCAGATAAAGATCCCATCTGGTTTCTGCTTAACCTGAAGACCCAAGAAGAAATTCATTTCACCCATAGCACTCATCTCAAATTCACTCTTCATCAATTCTTCAAATTCCCTGCACCAGACTTCATTAGTAGAACCAAAGATGATATCATCTACATAAACTTGTACCAGGATGATATCTTTGAAATTCTTCCTGATGAAAAGTGTTTTGTCTATTGCCCCTCTTCTGTAACCATGTTTTAGCAAAAATGCAGATAACCTTGCATACCAAGCCCTTGGTGCTTGATGAAGACCATAAAGTGCCTTTACCACTTTGTAAACCAAATCAGGATTCTGAGGATCCACAAATCCCTTTGGTTGAGTGACATAAACCTCTTCTTCAATCCTTCCATACAAAAAGGCACTCTTCACATCCATCTGATACACTATAAACCCCATGAATGAGGCAAAAGCTAAGAACAGTCTGATGGCTTCAACTCTTGCCACTGGTGCAAACACTTCATCATAATCAATCCCCTCTTCTTGTCTATGTCCTTGAGCCACCAACCTAGCTTTATTCCGAACCACAATTCCCCTAGCATCCCTTTTATTCTTGAGAATCCATTTAGTTCCAATAGCATGCTTTCCTGCAGGCAAAGGTACCAACATCCATACTTTCTGATTCTGGAACTGCTGCATTTCCTCTTGCATAGCCTCAACCCAATCAGAATTATCAAGAGCTTGGGCTATACTACTTGGTTCAATTTGGGATAAGAAACAAGCATAGAGGCAATGTAGGTAATCAGTATGATTGCTCCTTAACTGATCCTGGATATAACTGAGAAAAGCAGATTCTCCAAACTTGGGTTGATGTAACCTGCTTCTTGTCCGAACAGGGGAATTTAGAGCTCCAAGGATCAAGGACTGAGGATGAACTGTATTGATCCTCTTGGTAACAATGGGATTGACATCAATTGTGGATGCCTGATTAGTAATGGAGGGGTTAAAATAATCATCATATGAGGAAGAAGTGAAAATGCCTGTTCTGGATTGATGATGAGGATCTTCCAGCTTATCTCTTGAAGAGAATGAATTTCCAAGGTTAGAAGGGATTGGAAATCTTTTAGGGGAGTTATCAATACCCAGTGAGTCAACAGGTGGAGTAGACACAGGAACACCAGGAGTGGAGACATCAGCAGAATCATTAGAAAGACCAGCTGGAACAGATGCACTACCAGCAGAATTAGTAGCAGCAGGAATAGGAATATCACCAGCTGAATTCAGTTGCCTTCTAACTTCAGCTTCAGCATTTCTCAGAATCTCCTCTGTCTCTTTAGAAAACCCAGAACCAAACATTTCATCAGCTTTCTTGGCATTATACTCTTGTCTTTGAAGCCTAGCAAGATCTTCTGCAAAACTTGAATCACTTCCAGCCATATCAGAAGAATCTTTGAGCTCTGAACCTGAAATGTTGTTAGAGGGAAAAGAAGGAACAACTATAGGTCGTTCATCACTTTCTGCATCAGAATCATCATCTGAGGTACCTGCATTGTTAATTTGAGAAACATTTGTACCAACAGATTGATTTGCTTTGAATCTAGTATAACCTAAGGAATCTGTCAGATAATCTAGGTCAAAGAACCACTCTGGACCTGCACCCTACAAATTAGGTTTATCCTCAAGATATCTTAAGTTGAGAGTCTCTTCTATCCTCTTAGTAGACAGATTATATACCCTATAGGCTTTACTATGAGCAGAATACCCAACAATAAACCCCTCATCAGCCTTCCCATCAAACTTGCCTAGATGATCACTAGTGTTCAATATAGCGACATGACATCCAAAAGGTTTAAGATAGCTAATGTTTGGAACTTTCCCAGAAAAAAGCTCATAAGGTGTTTTATTATGAGGATTAGTAATGGATACCCTATTCAGCACATAACAAGCAGTGCAGACTGCTTCAGTCCAAAACATAGTGGGCATCTTAGAGTCAGCTAACATAGACCTAGCTGCTTCTATAAGGGTTCTATTTTTCCTTTCTGCAACCCCATTTTGTTGTGGGGTTCTGGCATTACTATAGTCCCTTTTTATCCCCTTACTCTCACAGAGTTCAATTAGATTTGAATTCTTAAATTCTGTTCCATTATCACACCTTATTGACTTAACCTTTTTACTTAGCTGATTTTCTATTAAGGTAATAAAGTTCCTAATAACAGAATAAGTTTCATCTTTAGTACCCAAAAAGAAAGTCCAAGAAAACCTGCTAAAATCATCTGTAATTACCAGGCAGTAGTACTTGTGGTCAATACTTCTGATAGAAGTAGGACCAAAGAGATCCATATGAAGAAGCTGCAGAGGCTCAGAGATGGTGCTCACAGCTGTGATTGCCTTGTATGAAGCTTTGTGTTGCTTTCCTTTGTTGCATGCAACACAATTGTGTTCATTGGAGAAGGTCTTGAGAGGGAGCCCTTGGACCAAACCATTCTTAGCCAACTTGTTAATGGTCTTGAAGCTCACATGAGCCATTCTTCTGTGCCATTTCTTAGATTCATCCACAGAAGCTTTTGCCACCAAACAAGCAAGTGAACCCTCAGGCTGAACATCACTTAGATTGAAACTGTAAAGATTGTAAGTCCTTGGAACTTTGAGTTCAACCTGACTTTCATCAGGCAACTTGAAGTCCTTGGACAACACAAAGCAATCAGTCTCAGTGAAGAGAACACTGTTCTTCTTGTCACAAATTTGTGAGACAGAGAACAAATTAAAATTTTAATCACCTGGATCGTGTGCTTCTAGCTTGATTGAGCTTGGTTAAACGAGAATCTCTAGTTGTAAGACTTGTGTCTATGCGGAAACTAAACACAAGAATATAAAGAAGAAAATAACTAACAAGGTTTTGATCCTCTATGGATCGGTTTATGAACTAATGATGATTTTATTGATGATTGAATCGATTTTTTACAAAACTCATAGAAGGGTGTTTTTATACTAACAAGAAACCCTAACCCTAACCCATCATACAAGAAAACGTGTGAAGAGATATACATCAATCTCTTCTAAAAATAAATCTAACAAACATTCTAAACTTACGGGATAACATTTACTAAAACCCGCAGTAATAACTACTATCAGCAGAAACAAAAATAAACTATCGGCAGCAATGAACTTCAGCAGGAACCGAACACTATCGCAGGAACCAGCTCACACTACCAGCAGCAATGTGAAATCTTTATTTCCCAGAGATCCTACAAACCTTCTGAAGCAACATGGATGAACCTCCACACTCATTTCCCATACGTTTACTGGAACATCTTTCGCAACATGAATGAACCTCCACACTCTTTCCCCACACATTTACTGGAACATCTTTCAACACCCTTGGCCTTAGGCAATCGCAAATCATGTTGTATGACATATAAACCAACATTTTGATCATTTAATATCAATAGATTGTTAGGTATTTCAGATTCATTATTGCAGATTTCAAGAATCGGATTCCCATTATGTTAAGATCGTTTATAGCTCAAGACTGATTAGGTCTTATATCTAAGAACATGATAACATAGGCGGAATATTCAAACATAGAATCAATATTATCATTACAAGGTTCTTCGTCATCATCTTTAACAACTACTTACAAACACAAAGCCCCAATACTACGTGATCAAGTATAGTATGGTTACCTAATCTAACAGGGATCAATGATCCTTTAGGCTTAACAAAAAACAAAAAAAAAAAAAAAAAAAAAAAAAAAAAAAAAAAAAACAACCTCCAACGTAGGCGTCCATTAGAAGACTTGATGCCTAGTTACACACACACACACACACACCCACCTTTTCTGGTGTTACATCTTTAACACCTGCATATAATACACGCCTCTAACCCTCTTTATATAATAGAGGATTAAGGTTACAAAAGGATTCCTAACCGTATATTCTGTAATCTTTATCTCTAAATAGAATTTTCCTTTTGTCTTCTTTGGTCCTTCATCTTTCACACTTGTTTCATTCTTCATTTGTAGTTTTGTACTTATCAACTCAAATTATAATTCCCAACAATCTTCCTCTAGTTGATAATTACAAAACCTTCGTCTTGATCTTCCATGAATGAAATCTTCCCCTTAAGCTCACCACGTGAACTTAAATAACATGCTCTACCAAGGATCTTCAAGTTGCAATTCTTCTTTATAAATCTTCTTCCCCTTTTTGTATTATCCACTAGGGGACTCTAAGTAAAAGCAACTTTGATCGTCATAACCACGAACCAGTATCATATTTCCAATCTAGTCTTCTAATGTCTCGAATTGCCCTCCATGAACGAACACCAAAACGCTTACTTTTATAAATGAACTCAAGACAGAAAAATCCTAAACCATCAGTAAGAATACCAACTAGTAATTGTGAAAACCTTCACCTCGATGTAGCATATAAATGGTTAAAATTTTTAACATTAAGCTTCCCCTGAAACCTATATGTTAACCATTTGTTGAATCTCCAATTCTGTAAGCTTTATGTAATGATGAAGAAAACTAACCATTACCAATTTGATGATGAAGTAGAATAACCCGACCTTATGTCTTATATCTTGTACCAAATATTGGACTTCGGATGTATACCCAAACCGATGTATAGGGAGACCGCAATCTCTTGACAATAATACTCATCTTCAATGAGACACTAAGCACAATAATGTAACTCCTTAAAGTGTTTGTCAATTCATAGTAACCACTTGAATGCCCAAACAAGTTATCTTGAAAGTGTAACACCCACTTTAAGATATGATAAGAACACAAATTCGAAAAATTCCACTGCATCATCAAATGAGTAACGAATAATCAATTAGAACAAATAAATTCGAGCCTTAAACCTTTTAAGAACTTAAACCAATATTCAAAAACCAAACACCTTCTGTGTGTGTGTCTTCCCCTTTGTGTGTATGTTGGAACCAACCTATTCCAAATCAACAACCAACTATATGTATAACCTCCATGCACGATGTGAAAATAATATAGTGATAAAATAATCACCGTCCCAAGCTAAAAGTGATTTGAAACATAATAGAGTACAACTGGGTTTCATCAATCAGTTACCATGTAAATACTATGAATCAGTTCACCATGCAAATACTTCAAATGAGTAAACAATTAATATCTTCACCAACCCATGATAGAAGTAATCTTAAACTTAATAGACCAAAAGGCAATTCACCAATCAGATCAAAGCAACCATGCATAAGTCGACAACCTTCACAACTTTGCCTAAAATATCTTCCATTCGGTAGCCGTACAAACGAACTACAAATACACTTCGAATAGTACTAGCTCTTGAAGGTAGCAGTACAAACGATCCAATTGACAGTACTAAGTTGAAACGTGGTAGTCCTAACCTACATTGATAGCAGTACAAACCACCCGCTTGTGCACTTTGAAAGAATGTCGAGCAGTACAAAAGAAAAAGCACTAAAAGATTGTATATCGAGCAATACTAAAACGAGTTTCAATAGCAGTACACACAAACCCTCTTGTGCATTTTAAACTCTGAACAACAGTATAAAGAAGAAAGAACAGTATACACTTGAAACAAGAAAGCAATAAAACTGCTTCCCCTTGACTCGTCACGACAAGCAATAGTAACCTTCATTTGTGTATCGACAGATTAGGGTTTGAGGAATATGAACATTAGCGGCATATAACATCAGATCAAGGCAACCATGTAGAAAACCCTAATAACCCAAACGTCCTTCAAAGCTGCTTTCTTACAAGTATAAACAACAACAAACAACATATAACCAACTTCCATGATGAATTAACAAGAATAGAACCAAATTCAGGAAGTTGAATCAAGAAACCCTAAAAATTCAAAAATCATAAAACCCCTCTGCAGCAGTTTTCAAAAATTTATACCTGACAATCTAAACCTCAGATTGAAGATCCCTTTGGTGAAATTGTACCTTGATATATGAAGAATCTCTAGTAAAAATTTCAACCCGATCCAACGGTTAACGAAGGCATTATTATCCTTTGAGAACAGCCCTGCAATGAGTTTTGAAGATATAAACCAGATCCGAATTTTCTTCTTTTCTGCATTCTTCGACAAACAAAGCCTGGTGAATCCTAGATATCACGAGCTCCAAAGCTCTGATACCACATGTTAAGATCGTTTATAGCTCAAAACTGATTAGGTCTTATATCTAGGAACATGATAACATAGGCGGAATATTCAAACATAGAATCAATATTTTCACTACAAGGTTCTTCGTCATCATCTCTAACAACTACTTACAAACACAAAGCCCCAATACTACGTGATCAAGTGTAGTACGGTTACCTACTCTAACAGGGATCAATGATCCTTGAGGCTTAAAAAAAAAAACTCTAACCTAGGCGTCCATTAGAGGACTTGACGCCTAGTTACACACACACACACACACACACCTTTTCTGGTGTTACATCGTTAACACCTGTATATAATACACGCCTCTAACCCTCTTTATATAATAGAGGATTAGGGTTACAAAAGGATTCCTAAGCGTATATTCTGTAATCTTTATCTCTAAATAGAATTTTTCTTTTGTCTTCTTTGGTCCTTCATCTTTCACACTTGTTTCATTCTTCCTTCGTAGTTTTGTACTTATCAACTAAAATTATAATTCCCAACACATTCATACTTTAGTAAAAAATTGCAGGGAATAACAGTAATATAAAATATCACTATTGACAGATAAAAAGTACACTGGTACAGATATGGGATTTCGTCACACCAAAAATGTGTGACGATATGCATATAGTCACACACATTTTTTTGTATGTGTGTCACTGATTCGTCTTTTAAGTATATTTATTTTTCCAAGGAAAAATACAACGGATGTATTTCCCCGGGTCGTAGTCCCAACGAAGGTTGAATTCGAGTTTTCATAACGGTGTCGAATATGTGTAGTGAATGTGAGTGAAAGAGTGATGTTTTGGGTTTTTTACACTACGAGCAATGAAATATTAAAAGGAAACAACTAATTAAGCTGAGGGTACAAGTAGATTAAGCATATAGACCTAAAAACAAAAATTAAATTCTAAAACGAACGCGACAAATTTTAAAAACGTAATTAAAAAGTGATTTTCTAAATTCTAAGTCCTAAAAAATGTAAAATAATTTTACTTAAATTCTAAATATTAAAAGAAAATTTTAGAAAAAAGAAATATATTTTTTTTTTGACTTTTTATTTATTTTTTTATGAATTAAAAACTAAAAGAAACTAATTAAACGATTTTAAAATAGTAAATGACTTTAGAAAAATATGAAACTTTGCAGACAAATCTTAAATGATATTAAAAAGCTAGGAAAAATGAAATCAGAACTTTTCAAAACCCTAATAAGTTATTAAGGTGAAAAAGCAGTTTCAAAAAGCTCTAAAAAATAAGCTAACAGTACCAAAAATTACCAAAAGCTCAACACTGGATAAGCACACTAATTGAAGCTTAAATCAAATGATTAAGCTTAAATAATCTCAGGAAATAAGCAGATAAGCAGCTGCACAGTTAACAACATAAAACAGAAGCAAATGGCTAAGCTACCTACTTGCAGCAGATCTAAAAGCTAGGCAACGGTTAATTTGGGGAAACCAAAAGCAAAAACTAACAGCTTATACTAAAATCTACTCTCAAACTGAAAATGCCCAATTTCTACAACCAATTGCTACTTGAAATGAAGCCTAGATCAGATAGTGTTTGAGACTGATATGATGCAGGCTCAGAATAGCAGTCCTAATGGGGCAATTTGCAAGCTGAAATTAAGCTACCTAATAAGCTAATAAGTGAAATACCAGATTAAATACTAAAAGCTAGTTATGTAAGCTAATTGTAACCCAAAAATCAGGAGCTAGTCTCCATTGGATAAGCCAATATTAAGCTGAGATCAGCAGCTAATTGTGCAAGTCTGCCAATTGGTGTCTGTTGCAGCAGATGGAGTATTTGGCTTCTAATTCTTTTGTTACTCACTGAAAAAGTACCTACTTATGGATTCTAACTTCAACTATTGAAAGGAACACAAAAACACCAAAAGAGCATGCCTAGATAAGCTCAGCTTATACTGAGCTTATGAGGGCAGTAGTGATTCCCATATTTGCACTAGTCAACTAAAAAAACTCAAAATGCCTCAAATCATCCTATTACCTAACACAAACAGCTTATATATCCAAAATTAAGGTTAATCAAACTTCTGACTTAGGCAAATGAATAGTGGCAAGGGCTTTTGATCAATCACCAAGTCTTATACCAAACACTCTTTTAGAAAATGAATTAGTACTTTTACACTACAAATCCCAATATAAGCTATAAAAACCTATTGACTACTGATTATCTATCTAACTTATCAACTTTTGAGCAATTCTAAATTATGAAATAAGCACTGAAACAACAGAATTAAGCAGTTCAATAGTATAGCATAAAAACAAAGAATATCATGAAGCTTACAATTGAAAACCATGTATGAAACAAATCTGATCAACCAATTAACACCCAGGCTTATCCAATAAGCCAATAACACCTCAAACAAGCTCCTTCTGAACAGCTTATCATCCACAGCTTATTTGACCATGAGTTGACTTTTCTGTTGACTTTTGGTATTTTTGAGATAAAATCAGATTCAGTCCTTATCTATCATTCACAATAAGCTATAGAGCTTATATGAACTTATCTAATGAGAAAAACATCTTATTGAAGCTGGAGTTGAGATATTTTTGGATTTTCAAAGTATTTTCAATATTTTTTTGGATTTTTGGATAAAATGAACAATAAGGTAAAATGTAAATTATAATAAGCTGGAAATAATGGAAACAAGCTAATTGAAATAGTAATAAGCTATAATGAGACTTAAACACTAAAGAGACAAGAATTAAGGAAATTCAAACCAACTTTTCATTAATCAAACTTGAAATTACAAACTGAAATTTGAAAATTACAACTGAAATGTAAATGATTACACTAAGAAAAGCAGTAAATTTGACAAGAAAATAAAGTGGTAACAATTTTCTAAAGCATAAAAATTGGACAACCATTGCTCATGAGGAGAGCTCTCTATTTATAGCCGGAGGAAGATCATTCTAGGCTGCCATGTCATCAATCCGTGCCTCTTGTGCTTCTTCAAATCAATCTTAACCCTCAGATCACCCTTGGATGCTACTCAATCATTTCTGACCCTTGGATTAATTGGCCACGCACTCCCAGCCAATAGGAGGCCTCCATTTCGCTGACATGTCATTCCTGACATGTCAGGAAGCTCCTAGAAATGCGTGCAAGGACTAGATTGCCCTTAATTGCTGTAATTGTGTACGGGGTAAATTAGGGTTCTTCAGGTGAATAGTAACAATGGAAAAGGGGGCGGGTAATAGGAGTTTGACTGGGATTTATTGTTTTGACCAGGTGAATGGGTTGTGGGTAAATGGGTTATTTCGGGTTAGCTAAATTTGGGACTTGGTTTTGTGGATAAGTGGGTTATTCATTGGGCTGAAATGGGCTGTGGGATTTTTGGGTTAATGGAATGGCTTGGGTTTATTTTGGTGGATTGGATTGGGAATTAATAACAAAGGGTCCGGTTATGGTTTATGTTTAGTTTAGTGTTTAGGTAAATTTCAAGGACCATTGATGTAAATTCTGAAACTTCAAGTACCTTTTCTGTCATTCTTCAAATTTGAACCAAGGGCCAATTTTGCCAAACAAAAATAATCCAAGGGCCTTTTTGAGATTTTTGAGCGTGAATTTCTTTCCCGGCATCAGCTTTCGACCTTTTCCAAATCTCGTGCTCGTTTTCTCGGTTTTTGCTTGATTTTGTCCCTATTTCATGATATCCGTACCTGCGTAGAAACAAACACAAAAACACAATATCTTTGGCATTTATGGTTAGTTTTTTGTCTGAATTTGGTAAATAAAAGGTATGTGAATAAGCACATACCAAAATTCCCCCAGACTAAGATATTGCTGTGTCCTCACGCAATGTTATGAAAACACGTTTTTGAACCTAAAATTTTTCAACCTATTTTTACTAACTTTGAAAAGTAGCAAAATATTCAAAAGAGATTAAGCAATCTTAAGTTCTAAAAACTCCCCGATTTTCCTTTTTATTCTATTTTTTGTATTTTTCTCATAATCTTGTGACGGCTTTTGTTGACAATCGTTATCTATCAATAACTTTTAGGGTCAATGAGTAGGAAACACGACTCATAAAGAAGTGACCATACGGATAAAATTCGTCGTCTCTGATTTTTCACGAGTCCCCAAACTAAGCTTAAAAACGAAATCATTATCTATTTACAAGTTAGATGCCAACACTACCCATGGAAGTTACTTGTGCAATTACCTCTTGCTCCCAAATTCCTATTTTCCTCTATTCATTTTATTTTTGGTGAGAAATGAATTTCTTTAAATTCTCATTACGATAATTTTTAGTCCGATAAAGATACCTAGTTTAGACGCTAAGTAGTTTCTAAACCTTCCCTCAAAAACCGTTGCATACAAAAATGATGTCCACATCAAGGTCTCTGATTTAACACGATTTTGAGGATATCCCTTTTATATACGACCGAAACAACTCATCTACGAGTCCAGAGACAGAAGCTTTTATTAGGATACCCCCGGAATCGAAATTTGGCATTTTTTTAAACATTATTAAGCACATATTATTATTCCTCGGCCTTTTAAACAACCTAGACAACGGCAGCGAACCGTCAAGAATCGGGAGTCTTATTTTGACCTTGGATATTTTTCCTCTGCCTTTTTGAAGTCTGAGTCAACGGGAGCGAACCATCAGGAAACAGAAAACTTTTATCGGCTTTGGATTATTATTATTATTATTCATTATTCATTATAAATTTTGCCAAATCCCGAGTCCTACGGCTTTTATAGCAATAGAGACAATAGCACGTACTATCAGGAATCAGTTGCCTATTACACCGTAACACTGACAGTACCTTGATGTGTACCCAACTTTCATAAGCAAGGATTTTCTAAGGAAGAAATAAAACTAATTATCGTCAAAACCAAAATACCTTTAATTATTCCTAGATTTCTATTTTATTTTTATTTTTTTTGGGGTGAAACAAGCTTATGGGAACAAAAAGCCACAAGTAACTTCGATGAGCTCTAAAGAGAACCAACTACTCCATGTTTAGCATCTAACTTCTAAATAAACTCTATCATTTCTCGTTCTTCGCAAATTTAAAATCTTAAATAATAAGATCCGCGAATGCTTAGCCTTATAATCAAGCCATGCATATATAAGTCGATACGGGAACTTGCAAACTCTTAAAAAGAATTCGCATTTTATAGCTCCTTGTGTAAAAGACTAGAACGAGCTTATAGATTATAAATGGTTAAGGGAACAAGATAGGGCTCAACACGCCCGATCAAGTCAGAATTTTATTCCTACTCTTACCAGCGGAAAGTCAACAAAAATGTCAAAATTTATTATATTTTTGCACTAAAAATTTTAAAATTTTCTCATTTTTTGGATTTTTTTTTAATTTTTTTTCAATTTTGGAGGAAAAATGGGGTTGCGAGAGTAAACGGCAAAAAATGCAAGGCAAAAATAAAATCGAAAGATTACCCCCAGACTAAAACGAGACATTGTCCTCAATGTCTTAAAGGTAAGGGTTCTCCTACATAAATCTAAGGCCGTTTATTAATTATGCCAAAGATAAACGTAAAACGATAAGATTAAGGATATCGGATGAGCAACGAATGATGAAACTCGAGTGGAGATAAGCAAACCACGAGCACGAGAGTCTTCATAATTTGGGCAAATCCTGGACATACACAAAAAACACCGAAACACAAGATATGGAAGAGGAAGCCCTCCTCACGTCACTTATTAGAAAAGAGATAAGAAGATAGAAGGATAAGCATGGGGTGCCTCCCACGAAGCGCTTGTTTTTTATCGAGTCGTATAGCTGAGACTCTCCCCGAATTTAATTGTCCTTGGGGGAGCATATGGAAGAGATAATCTCCATCGGACTTTCATTTAAGATGTTTGGATAAACATTGAAGCATATGAAAGTTCCACTCCGATGAGATACCCACGACTTAAAAGAATGAGAGATGCCGGGGTCGAAGATGGTATCTTCACTCCCGAAGGAGTGAAGGAGAAGAGAAGTCACCGGATAGGTGAAGAAAAGAAGAAAGATTTGAATAACGATTGTGAGATAATCGTCATCCTCACTCCCGAAAGAGATAGAAAGGGTGGGTTGGGTGGGTAAAATATTAGAGAGAATTCCATCATCTGGTGGTTTAGCAGGAGGGCGAGGGGATGAAGGATTAACGTGAAATGACTCAGTTTCTGGAAGGGGATCACTGTTAAGCAATTTTTCAAGAAAAAGTACATCCCCTTCTGAGTCATGGGAATCGTCGGGGCGAGGTATTGGTAAAATCGGCTCATCAAGTGTAAAGTCCTCGTCCTCAACGTTCTCTAACACCCCATCATAAAGAGGATTAACGGCACTAAAAGTGTACTCGTCATTATAAAATCCCGGAAGTAACCTTGGAAACGTCCAGAGAATCTCCACAAAATTGCAAGTCACATTCACCGTCGAATATTTCCTCAGACTCACTTGGGATTGGGACGAGGTTCTCAGCACTAGACTTTTTGAATTCGTCTGATTCCTTTTCAGGAATAGTGCTAAAATGCTCGTCCCCCATTATGAGAGAGTCCTCTGGGTCCATAGAAGGTAAGACGGGAGTGATTTCTGCTGACGAATTCTCATAAACTCCCCACATAGAATCCTCATCATCGTCGTCATCGTAAACGAAAGTTTGACGATAATTGGAACTTACTCTAGCTGCTTGTTCTTCAGCTAGCAGTTCTCCATAAGTTTTCTGATGAGGATCTTCTTGGGGAAGTTTTTTAATCGACTCCTTAATTTCTTCGACTAAATTTAGAAGATGAAGAACGTCTTGAGAAAGTGGATGAGGTGGTGATTGAATCATTTGGTGCTGTGGAGGTTGGAAATTGTCAAAACCGGAAGTACTATAGCAAGGATTAGGTTCATAGTAATTTTGATTCCACGGTTGACATTGATAATCATTATGAGGACCCCCACAGTTTTCAAAATTTGATGTATTTTGGAATGATGTATTATTGAAATACGGTTCTTGCTCATAGTAGTTTTGAGGAGGGTGATTGAAATTGGTTTGAGGATAATTGTAAATGTTCGGATTAAAATCATAAGTGTATGAATTTTCAGCTTCGAAGTACAAAACGAACAAAATCCATTGATAATATTTCTTCCACACCTCTCGCAAGTACACCGATGACAATAAGTTGATATCGGATCTAACGGATTTCCACACCCATCGCAATAACGTTGATCGAACGAAGATAAATCGGGCTGTGGAGGATAGTCGGAGAAATTTGGCGGTTCATTGCAAGAATTTGGATTAGAATCATAAACGAATGAAGTTTCAGCTTTCGAAGAATAGCACATACAAAGTCCACGACTAAATCCACATTCGTTGCAAAAACATCGGTCACAAAGTGAATTGTCCCCCAACGAATCTCCACATATAAAGCAATTATGCTGAGTGAGTGAAGATGGCTAGGGTTTTGGAGGGTGGTTGGAAAATTTTTGAGAATTATCGATGGAATTAGGCTTTGATTTAAGAATTACTTCACACCAATAACCAGATCCTTTTGGTGCATGATTTCCACACCGCTCACACTGACACTTTGAACAATGAAGACTGTCAATCAATGGGTTTTTACAATCAAAACAGCGATAGCCCAATGACGACATAAGAATTAAACATAAGAGGGATAAAGAGATAGAATTAAATGGATGAGAGACTTAAGAAGAATATTTTTGGATTTTTAAATTTAAAAATATTGAAAATCATTGTTGTGATATCTTTACCCTTGGATCATAACAAAAATACCAAATGATGATTTGTACGTGTAGATGAGTCGTGAGATTTTTGTGTTTCTCGGATGCAATATCGACCAAGGAAAAAGCCTAGCGACCAAACGAACGGCTCCACAACCCCAAGACTATTTTTCCTAGCCTCCTTGGATGAAGATTAACACCAGAAAATTATGCCACAGCCTCCAGAAATTCGGATGACCAGGAGAGAGTTTTGTTTGTGTGTTTAGGGTTTTTAGCGATAAGAATGAAAAGGAAATAAGGAAAAACGTGTGGTCAAAGGGGGGGAGGGTTATTCGGCCCATATTATGCTGGCAAAAATCAATTCTTCCAGAATTTGATCACTTTCCTTTTAAACCTTGTGCTTATCTTTTTAAATGAAAGATTTAAATTACAAAACAATTTATTTACATGTGTAGTTGTTTTATTTTCGGCCCTTGTGACATTTTAAATATGTGATATGAATTTTTTGTACATTGTAGGATATTAGAAGATTGCTATAAAAATACCTTACTTCAAATGTTGTTAATTACTAAAGGTTTGGGATTAATTTGGCAATTTATGTAAGCTTTAATTAAATTTTAAAGTTTCAGGGGCAATTTGGTCATTTTGCATGTTTCAGATTTTAGGGTTTTACAACTCTTCCCCTCTAACAGAAAAATTTCATCCTCGAAATTTGAAGTCGCAAGGTGAAGCGAAGTCGTAGCAAATCGCAACAGATCATCATAATATTCTCACGCCCGAGGAGGTTCTTCCAAAAGATCTTCAGACCAAAAGTTTCTCATGACGCAGATCAAAACGAGGTGGGTTCAAATTTCTCAGAAGGAGGCAAATTAAGTTGATTTTGATCAGAAGGTTCATGGATCATAAAATGGACGATAGGTGAATCTTCAGGAAACTTAATGGAATACGAACAAGATTTCCAATAAAATTGACTGTGTCAACAATAGAGAGATCTTCACAGAGTTTTCCAGATTTATAACTGAGGTCAACAGAATGCAAAACGAGAGTCCAAACTCATCCAGATATCTAATGAACGAAAGCAGAGTATACGCATAGATAGGATGGACCTAACATCTCACTAATCACGGATAATCCAACGGAGATTCAAACTCTAAACTCCTTAGGTACTCCCAAAGATATCCTATGCCCACAACAAGTGCACGTTATATGATGTAAGTATTATCACGTTGGCCAGACGTCATAATACTGGCATCATATAAATATGCCCTCATGATGGTCATACTTTATCTCAAGTCGTAATCAAAACCACCTATCTTAATCCACCTAGTACTTCTACTGTCTCAGAGGTCAACCAAAATCGAATGCCATAGTCAATAGGGAAAACAAAACGATTTGCAAGAGTATCAGAATCCCCGATTGCCTAGCAGAAGTGGGGTACGCCGTCACAAGCATCATATCTTCCACAATTCGCCAAAATCTCTCAAAACAAAGTCATCACCGAACATACGAAAGATAAACACGAACTGAATTGCTTCTAGGGAACTTAAATCATAAGAGGAACTTATTACTATATAACGAAACTTAAGAGGGTCAACGGAAATGAAAGTTAGTCGCCAAAACTTCTGCCTTCATGAATCAATTCTTCCAAGTCTAGAGGGTCTGTTTCAAATATAATCTCTTCAAGTCCAGTTAACCTGTCTTCGTCTGTCCATCACTCGGGAAGTGAAACCAAAATCGTGTACTTGTGTCTGGTTCATCAAGCCTCCTGCAGTTCTTCTTGGAATGTGATGGAGTATTGTGGATTTCTGGCACGATCTTTAAATCTCTTCATCATCCAGTCTGCTTCCGCTCTCAATTCATCTTAGTACAACCAAGACGAATAAGGAAGTGAGACTGCATGTCTTCATCAGCTCCAGGTTTGCCATCTTGACTAGAATTTCTTCCTCCGCATCGCCAACACTTCTGCCTTGTAAGGAATGTCTTCACTCTTCAGGGTAGTCTTCGTTGTCGTCAACTCCAGGTCAGGCAAAGAACACCGTTGTCTCAACAAATATCCATCTCCCTTCTCAGAAGTTCTTGTGGTTGCTTCTTCAGTCCTTCAAACATTTTATGAGGTCGTCTGGTACGGAATTTACAAAGATAGAACGAATCAATCATTGGCACGCGGAAATGGAAAAAATGATTACGGGTAGTGATACGGTTAGGTTTACGATAGTTGATACGTGACGCAAAATTTTCTCTTTCTTCTTCATAAACTAATAGGGGTATTCAAAGTAATCACTGAGGTGAACAAGGTCATATTCCATCCGCTTCTTCAATCTCTCAACTTCTATAGCATCATGGTTCGTCAACTGAGATCGGTTCGAATTCAATTTCACTTCTTAAACAGGAGGGAAACCCAAGAGTTTCATCAGAACCACTAGAATATTTGTACAACAAAACTTCCAATGCCAAGTTTTATAAGAGTGGATAATAGGTGTCAGGGGACAATCAATAATCACGTGAGATCGAGGTAAATGTTTCCATAACAGCGTTAAGCTTAACAGATTGGAGCGGTTAAAGGTTATCATAACAAAGTAGGATGAAAATAGATTTCCAAAAGTCGCCTATCAGATATGGTAATCCCTGGCAGCTTATGAAGGCCAGCCAATACATAACTTAAGGACCTCAAAATCAAATATATCAAGAGTAAGCGGATTCGTAGGATGAGTACAGTCGTAAAATAGATAGGTAGTTCATATATCAAGGTCAATTACATGGTTCATCAAAGTGTTGAGATAGATAAGTGAACGATTCAAGGTGTTGGAAACTTGTTTAGTTATTTAACCAAAGTGGCAGGTAGGTTGGAAATCATCAAACATCGCATAACTGTCAAAAGTCAGGCGTACAGAATATCAGTTATCAGCATCATCATGCTCAGTTACCAATTTCGCATTGGGACAAAATTATCGTCATATCCTTCCAAAGGGAACTAATTGGCGGCAAGATTCGTTATTCAAAAGGAGGGAATAAATCTCCCATATCCATGGTTAATAATCACCAGAGTTCTTATAGGAGTAATAATGGACGTTGCAAGACAGAGTAGTATCAGATGATACATTTTCATCCAGCACGGGTAATGAATTAATAGAATGTGTCAAACACATTAGGGTTAAATGACTTTCGGGATAGTTGGAGAAGTATCAAACAGATCGGAAGTGATGATCAAAATCAGGTAGTGGTAGCAAAAGTTTAACGATCGGAAATCATAGTAGGGAGTTCAAAATGGGTTCAAACAACCGAAGGTGAAACATAGGAGAGTAGTCGTCAATGATCAATCAACCTATCCTTTGTCAGAACAAAATCAAAGTTAACCATCCAATGAAAACAGATCGACAACGCAAGTCTTTATCGTTCAAAAGTGAGAGGAAAACACTCTTATACTTGTGGTTAAAACACCACCAGAATTCTCATGGAAACGGAGATGTTTAAGACGAATTCAGATAGGGTCAGAAAATTCATAGATGCTTATCAAAACAAGAGACAATTAACAGAAAGTATCAAATGCTTATCAAAAGTAAAAGGCAAATAACAGAAGGTGTCAAGTACGTCATCGCCAAGGGGATTTTCAGAATGCCCGTAGAGGCATCAAAATGATTAACAGAAGGATCAGAGGTCAGAGTCAGACTCTACAGACAAGGATCAAATAGTGTCAGGCAATTACTATGCAGTTCTTAATGCCTTCAAGATTTATTTAGGTTCAAAACTTAGGTAATGCAAAGCATAAGCTTGCAATTTTCCAAAAGTGATCTTAACAGACTTTAATCAAAAGCAAGGCACGAATCAGAGTGATGCGGAAGCAAAGATGCTTAAACAAACGCCTTATAGTCTACCCATTCCTCACTGGTCAGAACTTAAGTTCCTATAGGGAAATCCTAAAGCAAATTCTTACAGGTTATCTTATGAGCGCCTACAGTGGAAACTTAATGGTCCAAACTTCACAGGTCCAGGGTAAATGTATTACGAGTCGCAGCCTGTCGCTCTGATACCATAAATTGTAACACCCCAACCCGACAAGGGTAAAGATATCACAACAATGGTTTCGTATCAGATCAAAACAAAGCATACATCTATAGTAATACAAGAATTCTCAAAGATTACAATTGAAATATAGGAACTACAAGGTTACAAATGAGAATTCCAATACATACTAATTCTAAAAATTAACATCTAGTCATATCTAATCCAGAAGGGCTATCAAGTCTTCTAAGTCCAAAGTCCTCTCCACTCATTCCCAGCTTCCTACTAAAACCTGCCGCAGGAAAAGAAATGCGGCTGAGCTACAAGAGCTCAGTGAACAGATATAACGATAACAAACAGTAATAGAGAATAGTACAGAATAACAGAAACAAATGTCAAACAGATGTAATATGGTTCAAGGGATAAGTCAATGAATAAGTATAAAAGAAAGAGAAAAAGGGATAGTAATCCACCACGAGCCCAGAAACAGATCATATCATATCGTAACCATAATCTTCAAATCATATAGAGGGGAGACCTCTCAGATAATCAGATAATATGAGGGGTGTCCTCATTCTTCAAATGGAGTAGCTAGCTCCCAGATATATGTGAAGGGCATGTATAGCACACAGTACCAATCACCAGACAATAATAAATCAATCATGTTAAATCCACTAAACAGATCAGATCTAGGATGCATCCATACGCCCCCGCAGATAAATAGTGGCCAAAATAATATAATGCGCATATCAGATAACAGATAAGGGGACGTGGCGGAACATCGCTCTACCATCCTAGAGTCATGCCATTGGTGCATCAATGACACGGCCATGTTACCTTCATGGCTAGGAAACAGATTTTGGCTCGGGTATCAAACTAAGAGTCAGATATCATATCAAATCAGAGTGTCATAACAGATGGCTCATAACAGATAGTTCATATCAAATATCTCAGAAGTAATATCAAAGGTCCAAATCAGAGTTTATCAGATCAAGGTTCATATTCAATAATCAAGTCATGGTTCAGATCAAAAGTCCGTTTCAGAAGTTTCTATCAAAAGTCCATTTTAAACAATCCTTTAATTCATGATTTTCATAAAACGATCCTTTAAAGTAGTTTTCATAAAAATAGTCTTTCAAAACGGTTTTTCATAAAGTTAGTCTTCAAAATATAGTGTTCACAAAAGTTAGTAACCTTTCATATAAAAGTAGTTTCGCATCATTTATAAACATCTTTTAAATTGGTTTTTCTCAAAACATTTCCATGGTATAATTAAAAAGGTTTTCATAACATAGGTTCATAACAGAGGTCATATCAAATGGGATCAACAGAGAAGGTTCAAGCAAAGGGAATCATAGCAATGGCATCAGTTCATAAGCTAACGGATCAGAAAATGAAAGAGATCATGAGAAACCTAATGAGAAAGGTCAGAATATCTGTACCTTATACCGCAAATGAAAACACAACAGAAAATATCAAGGTCGGAAGCAAACTCCATCTTCAGCGAATCTACACGAATCATGACTGTCTTATTAAAAGCTTATTTAATTCAGATTACTTATTTTAGTCGGCTTTCCAGTTTTAGTAACTTTCCATATTTAGTAACTTTCCATTTTTAGCAGGTTTCCATAATTAGCAGGTTTCCATTTTTAGAAAGTCTCCATAATCAGAAAGATTTAAGTATCATAACTTAGATTAAGTCATTATTTAAGCATATTATGGACATAGGGTAGATTTTAACAAGTTATGATAGTTCAGGGTTAAATATGATAAGTTTCCATAAATTAGGGTTTTAATTGCAATGATCCCGAAGTTAGGGGTCTTAAATGAAAATATTGCAAACTATTACTTTAAATACATCATTTATTCAGAATCACATCTTTAGTCCATAAAGTTTCAGTATTTACACTTTTAACCCCTCAATTTAATTAATTTCCATTCGAAACCCTAAATTTACACATAATTCCATATCTTGCAATTTTTACACATAAGGACCTCATGTTATATTTTTTACACTTTAGTACTGACCTAAATAACATTATAAAAATAACCTTTAAGTTTCAGAAATGACAAAACACCCCCTTATATTTTAAAAACCCAAATCGTATAACATTTTTAAATCAAAATCCTAACCCTAATCTTTCCCAATCATTAGGCCATCATTTGTAAATAATAATTAAATTATTTATTAACCAAATTCAGATCCAAAACCCTAATTCCCAATTCGCTACTTAGGGTTTCAAAATTTTCCTTTCGAATTACAAAAACCCGATTGAAACAAAAATTAACCATGACCATTCTAGGCCTCAAAAAATCATTCCAACATTTTTCCCAGATCATATATGTTATATAGAGTCCAAATAAAATATGATTCACACCCAGAAAATTCGTATTACATATATTAGAATTTACGTATGTTTTAACCACTTAAAATCAAAGCGATCAATATGAGCTACAACAATTCGAACCAATATTTTTCCAGACCTATATGATGATCAAGGAACCCATAAAAATTAATAACATAGTCCAGAAACTTCGTATGGTATATTTTAGATATTATGCCCATTTTAAACGTTTATAATTCATACGACCCATTTAACCTTGCATGATTCGAATCCAACATTTTATATGAGTCATATATAATATAAGGATCATAAGAAAAATACCAAATGATGATTTGAACCTGTAGATGAGTCGTGAGATTTTGGTGTTTCTCGGATGCAATATCGACCAAGGAAAAAGCCTAGCGACCAAACGAACGGCTCCACAACCCCAAGACTATTTTTCCTAGCCTCCTTGGATGAAGATTAACACCAGAAAATTATGCCACAGCCTCCAGAAATTCGGATGACCAAGAGAGAGTTTTGTTTGTGTGTTTAGGGTTTTTAGCGATAAGAATGAAAAGGAATAAGGAAAAACGTGTGGTCAAAGGGGGGGAGGGTTATTCGGCCCATATTATGCTGGAAAAAATCAATTCTTCCAGAATTTGATCACTTTCCTTTTAAACCTTGTGCTTATCTTTTTAAATGAAAGATTTAAATTACAAAACAATTTATTTACATGTGTAGTTGTTTTATTTTCGGCCCTTGTGACATTTTAATGTGTGATATGAATTTTTTGTACATTGTAGGATATTAGAAGATTGCTATAAAAATACCTTACTTCAAATGTTGTTAATTACTAAAGGTTTGGGATTAATTTGGCAATTTATGTAAGCTTTAATTAAATTTTAAAGTTTTAGGGGCAAATTGTTCATTTTGCATGTTTCAGATTTTAGGGTTTTACAACTCTTCCCCTCTAACAGAAAAAATTTCGTCCTCGAAATTTGAAGTCGCAAGGTGAAGCGAAGTCGTAGCAAATCGCAACAGATCATCATAATATTCTCACGCCCGAGGAGGTTCTTCCAAAAGATCTTCAGACCAAAAGTTTCTCATGACGCAGATCAAAACGAGGTGGGTTCAAATTTCTCAGAAGGAGACAAATTAAGTTGATTTTGATCAGAAGGTTCATGGATCATAAAATGGACGATAGGTGAATCTTCAGGAAACTTAATGGAATACGAACAAGATTTCCAATCAAATTGACTGTGTCAACAGTAGAGAGCTCTTCACAGAGTTTTCCAGATTTATAACTGAGATCAACAGAATGCAAAACGAGAGTCCAAACTCAACCAGATATCTAATGAACGAAAGCAGAGTATACGCATAGATAGGATGGACCTAACGTCTCACTAATCACGGATAATCCAACGGAGATTCAAACCCTAAACTCCTTAGGTACTCCCAAAGATATCCTATGCCCACAACAAGTGCACGTTATATGATGTAAGTATTATCACGTTGGCCAGACGTCATAATACTGGCATCATATAAATATGCCCTCATGATGGTCATACTTTATCTCAAGTCGTAATCAAAACCACCTATCTTAATCCACCTAGTACTTCTACTGTCTCAGAGGTCAACCAAAATCGAATGCCATAGTCAATAGGGAAAACAAAACGATTTGCAAGAGTATCAGAATCCCCGATTGCCTAGCAGAAGTGGGGTACGCCGTCACAAGCATCATATCTTCCACAATTCGCCAAAATCTCTCAAAACAAAGTCATCACCGAACATACGAAAGATAAACACGAACTGAATTGCTTCTAGGGAACTTAAATCATAAGAGGAACTTATTACTATATAACGAAACTTAAGAGGGTCAACGGAAATGAAAGTTAGTCGCCAAAACTTCTGCCTTCATAGAATCAATTCTTCCAAGTCTAGAGGGTCTGTTTCAAATATAATCTCTTCAAGTCCAGTTAACCTGTCTTCGTCTGTCCATCACTCGGGAAGTGAAACCAAAATCGTGTACTTGTGTCTGGTTCATCAAACCTCCTGCAGTTCTTCTTGGAATGTGATGGAGTATTGTGGATTTCTGGCACGATCTTTGAATCTCTTCATCATCCAGTCTGCTTCCGCTCTCAATTCATCTTAGTACAACCAAGATGAATAAGGAAGTGAGACTGCATGTCTTCATCAGCTCCAGGTTCGCCATCTTGACTAGAATTTCTTCCTCCGCATCGCCAACACTTCTGCCTTGTAAGGAATGTCTTCACTCTTCAGGGTAGTCTTCGTTGTCGTCAACTCCAGGTCAGGCAAAGAACACCGTTGTCTCAACAAATATCCATCTCCCTTCTCAGAAGTTCTTGTGGTTGCTTCTTCAGTCCTTCAAACATTTTATGAGGTCGTCTGGTACGGAATTTACAAAGATAGAATGAATCAATCATTGGCACGCGGAAATGGAAAAAATGATTACGGGTAGTGATACGGTTAGGTTTACGATAGTTGATACGCTGACGCAGAATTTTCTCTTTCTTCTTCATAAACTAATAGGGGTATTCAAAGTAATCACTGAGGTGAACAAGGTCATATTCCATCCGCTTCTTCAATCTCTCAACTTCTATAGCATCATGGTTCGTCAACTGAGATCGGTTCGAATTCAATTTCACTTCTTAAACAGGAGGGAAACCCAAGAGTTTCATCAGAACCACTAGAATATTTGTACAACAAAACTTCCAATGCCAAGTTTTCTAAGAGTGGATAATAGGTGTCAGGGGACAATCAATAATCACGTGAGATCGAGGTAAATGTTTCCATAACAGCGTTAAGCTTAACAGATTGGAGTGGTTAAAGGTTATCATAACAAAGTAGGATGAAAATAGATTTCCAAAAGTCGCCTATCAGATATGGTAATCCCTGGCAGCTTATGAAGGCCAGCCAATACATAACTTAAGGACCTCAAAATCAAATATATCAAGAGTAAGCGAATTCGTAGGATGAGTACAGTCGTAAAACAGATAGGTAGTTCATATATCAAGGTCAATTACATGGTTCATCAAAGTGTTGAGATAGATAAGTGAACGATTCAAGGTGTTGGAAACTTGTTTAGTTATTTAACCAAAGTGGCAGGTAGGTTGGAAATCATCAAACATCGCATAACTGTCAAAAGTCAGGCGTACAGAATATCAGTTATCAGCATCATCATGCTCAGTTACCAATTTCGCATCGGGACAAAATTATCGTCATATCCTTCCAAAGGGAACTAATTGGCGGCAAGATTCGTTATTCAAAGGGAGGGAATAAATCTCCCATATCCATGGTTAATAATCACCAGAGTTCTTATAGAAGTAATAATGGACGTTGCAAGACAGAGTAGTATCAGATGATACATTTTCATCCAGCACGGGTAATGAATTAATAGAATGTGTCAAACACATTAGGGTTAAATGACTTTCGGGATAGTTGGAGAAGTATCAAACAGATCGGAAGTGATGATCAAAATCAGGTAGTGGTAGCAAAAGTTTAACAATCGGAAATCATGGTAGGGAGTTCAAAATGGGTTCAAACACCGAAGGTGAAACATAGGAGAGTAGTCGTCAATGATCAATCAACCTATCCTTTGTCAGAACAAAATCAAAGTTAACCATCCAATGAAAACAGATCGACAACGCAAGTCTTATCGTTCAAAAGTGAGAGGAAAACACTCTTATACTTGTGGTTAAAACACCACCAGACTTCTCATGGAAACGGAGATGTTTAAGACGAATTCAGATAGGGTCAGAAAATTCATAGATGCTTATCAAAACAAGAGACAATTAACAGAAAGTATCAAATGCTTATCAAAAGTAAAAGGCAAATAACAGAAGGTGTCAAGTACGTCATCGCCAAGGGGATTTTCAGAATGCCCGTAGAGGCATCAAAATGATTAACAGAAGGATCAGAGGTCAGAGTCAGACTCTGCAGACAAGGATCAAATAGTGCCAGGCAATTACTATGCAGTTCTTAATGACTTCGAGATTTATTTAGGTTCAAAACTTAGGTAATGCAAAGCATAAGCTTGCAATTTTCCAAAAGTGATCTTAACAGACTTTAATCAAAAGCAAGGCACGAATCAGAGTGATGCGGAAGCAAAGATGCTTAAACAAACGCCTTATAGTCTACCCATTCCTCACTGGTCAGAACTTAAGTTCCTATAGGGAAATCCTAAAGCAAATTCTTACAGGTTATCTTATGAGCGCCTACAGTGGAAACTTAATGGTCCAAACTTCACAGGTCCAGGGTAAATGTATTACGAGTCGCAACCTGTCGCTCTGATACCATAAATTGTAACACCCCAACCCGACAAGGGTAAAGATATCACAACAATGGTTTCATATCAGATCAAAACAAAGCATACATCTATAGTAATACAAGAATTCTCAAAGATTACAATTGAAATATAGGAACTACAAGGTTACAAATGAGAATTCCAATACATACTAATTCTAAAAATTAACATCTAGTCATATCTAATCCAGAAGGGCTATCAAGTCTTCTAAGTCCAAAGTCCTCTCCACTCATTCCCAGCTTCCTACTAAAACCTGCCGCAGGAAAAGAAATGCGGCTGAGCTACGAGAGCTCAGTGAACAGATATAACGATAACAAACAGTAATAGAGAATAGTACAGAATAACAGAAACAAATGTCAAACAGATGTAATATGGTTCAAGGGATAAGTCAATGAATAAGTATAAAGGAAAGAAAAAAGGGATAGTAATCCACCACGAGCCCAGAAACAGATCATATCATATCGTAACCATAATCTTCAAATCATATAGAGGGGAGACCTCTCAGATAATCAGATAATATGAGGGGTGTCCTCATTCTTCAAATGGAGTAGCTAGCTCCCAGATATATGTGAAGGGCATGTATAGCACACAGTACCAATCACCAGACAATAATAAATCAATCATGTTAAATCCACTAAACAGATCAGATCTAGGATGCATCCATACGCCCCCGCAGATAAATAGTGGCCAAAATAATATAATGCGCATATCAGATAACAGATAAGGGGACGTGGCGGAACATCACTCTACCGCCCTAGAGTCATGCCATTGGTGCATCAATGACACGGCCATGTTACCTTCATGGCTAGGAAACAGATTTTGGCTTGGGTATCAAACTAAGAGTCAGATATCATATCAAATCAGAGTGTCATAACAGATGGCTCATAACAGATAGTTCATATCAAATATCTCAGAAGTAATATCAAAGGTCCAAATCAGAGTTTATCAGATCAAGGTTCATATTCAATAATCAAGTCATGGTTCAGATCAAAAGTCCGTTTCAGAAGTTTCTATCAAAAGTCCATTTTAAACAATCCTTTAATTCATGATTTTCATAAAACGATCCTTTAAAGTAGTTTTCATAAAAATAGTCTTTCAAAACGGTTTTTCATAAAGTTAGTCTTCAAAATATAGTGTTCACAAAAGTTAGTAACCTTTCATATAAAAGAAATTTCGCATCATTTATAAACATCTTTTTAAATTGTTTTTCTCAAAACATTTCCATGGTATAATTAAAAAGGTTTTCATAACATAGGTTCATAACAGAGGTCATATCAAATGGGATCAACAGAGAAGGTTCAAGCAAAGGGAATCATAGCAATGGCATCAGTTCAGAAGCTAACGGATCAAAAAATGAAAGAGATCATGAGAAACCTTATGAGAAAGGTCAGAATATCTGTACCTTATACCGCAAATGAAAACACAACAGAAAATATCAAGGTCGGAAGCAAACTCCATCTTCAGCGAATCTACACGAATCATGACTGTCTTATTAAAAGCTTATTTAATTCAGATTACTTATTTTAGTCGGCTTTCCAGTTTTAGTAACTTTCCATATTTAGTAACTTTCCATTTTTAGCAGGTTTCCATAATTACCAGGTTTCCATTTTTAGAAAGTCTCCATAATCAGAAAGATTTAAGTATCATAACTTAGATTAAGTCATTATTTAAGCATATTATGGACATAGGGTAGATTTTAACAAGTTATGATAGTTCAGGGTTAAATATGACAAGTTTCCATAAATTAGGGTTTTAATTGCAATTATCCCAAAGTTAGGGGTCTTAAATGAAAATATTGCAAACTATTACTTTAAATACATCATTTATTCAAAATCACATCTTTAGTCCATAAAGTTTCAGTATTTACACTTTTAACCCCTCAATTTAATTAATTTCCATTCGAAACCCTAAATTTACACATAATTCCATATCTTGCAATTTTTACACATAAGGACCTCATGTTATATTTTTTACACTTTAGTACTGACCTAAATAACATTATAAAAATAACCTTTAAGTTTCAGAAATGACAAAACACCCCCTTATATTTTAAAAACCCAAATCGTATAACATTTTTAAATCAAAATCCTAACCCTAATCTTTCCCAATCATTAGGCCATCATTTGTAAATAATAATTACATTATTTATTAACCAAATTCAGATCAAAACCCTAATTCCCAATTCGCTACTTAGGGTTTCAAAATTTTCCTTTCGAATTACAAAAACCCGATTGAAACAAAAATTAACCATGACCATTCTAGGCCTCAAAAAATCATTCCAACATTTTTACCAGATCATATATGTTATATAGAGTCCAAATAAAATATGATTCACACCCAGAAAATTCGTATTACATATATTAGAATTTACGTATGTTTTAACCACTTAAAATCAAAGCGATCAATATGAGCTACAACAATTCGAACCAATATTTTTCCAGACCTATATGATGATCAAGGAACCCATAAAAATTAATAACATAGTCCAGAAACTTCGTATGGTATATTTTAGATATTATGCCCATTTTAAACGTTTATAATTCATACGACCCATTTAACCTTGCATGATTTGAATCCAACATTTTATATGAGTCATATATAATATAAGGATCATAAGAAAAATACCAAATGATGATTTGAACGTGTAGATGAGTCGTGAGATTTTTGTGTTTCTCGGATGCAATATCGACCAAGGAAAAAGCCTAGCGACCAAACGAACGGCTCCACAACCCCAAGACTATTTTTCCTAGCCTCCTTGGATGAAGATTAACACCAGAAAATTATGCCACAGCCTCCAGAAATTCGGATGACCAAGAGAGAGTTTTGTTTGTGTGTTTAGGGTTTTTAGCGATAAGAATGAAAAGGAATAAGGAAAAACGTGTGGTCAAAGGGGGGGAGGGTTATTCGGCCCATATTATGCTGGATAAAATCCATTCTTCCCGAATTTGATCACTTTCCTTTTAAACCTTGTGCTTATCTTTTTAAATGAAAGATTTAAATTACAAAACAATTTATTTACATGTGTTGTTGTTTTATTTTCGGCCCTTGTGACATTTTAATGTGTGATATGAATTTTTTGTACATTGTAGGATATTAGAAGATTGCTATAAAAATACCTTACTTCAAATGTTGTTAATTACTAAAGGTTTGGGATTAATTTGGCAATTTATGTAAGCTTTAATTAAATTTTAAAGTTTCAGGGGCAATTTGGTCATTTTGCATGTTTCAGATTTTAGGGTTTTACAAAGTATACCCAAGTGTATCTTGAGTATTCATCCACAATGACCAGATTTATTTCTCATGGTTAATGGATCTAGGACTAATTGGTCCAAATAGATCCATATGGAGAAGATGTAGGCAGTTCCTGATGGAAAAGTTGGTTTTGGTTTTAAAGGATGCTCTGTGATGTTTACCTTTTTCACAAGATGAGCATGGTTTATCCTTTGAAAACACAAGAGATGGTAAGCCAAGGACCTTGTTTTGTTTAACAAGGTTGTTTATGTTTTTGAAATTCAGGTGGGAGAGTCTCTTATGCCAAAGCCAATTGAGAGTATCAGTGGCCTTGGTAAAGAGACAAGTTACATTTTGAGTCAGACTGGTCATGTCCAACACATAAACATCATGTCTTCTTGGTGCAATAAGGACAACTTCCTTATTAGCATTGAAGATGATTCCTTGTTTATCATCAAACTGAACTATGTATTTAGCATCACATAGTTGACTGACACTGATCAAATTGTATTTGAGACCATTTACATAAGCTATCCTAGTAAACACTATACCATTGCATTTTACTGAACCATAACCTTCAGTGAGACATGATGAGTTATCAGCAAATATCACTTTGGGTCCTGATTCATCAACATACTTGTGCAGATACTTCTTCACACCTGTCATGCTCCTTGAACATCCACTATCTAGATTCCAAACAGGATCCCTGGCATGTTTCTACACAAATAGTAAACTGGGTTAGTTCTTTCTAGGACTCCACTTCTTGGAGGGCTTAGCTTTGGGGTTCTTTTTAATATTAACAATTGATTTATGGTCAGTGGTGGAGTGGACTGAGCTACCACAAATTATGCATTTGATTGCAGATGTAGACTCAGTAGACTGAGAGGCTGACTTTGTCATACTTCTTCTGGCCTGAATGGCCTTATCACCTCTTGAGGTGTCATGAGTGGAACTTCACTATTTTCACAACAATTGTCAATTTGACAATCCTTAGGATGGTGATCATTGAACCCACAGTAAGGGCAAGGTGCAAAAGGTTTTGCCTTTTGTTTCTGTTTCTGTTTAGAATCAGAAGGGTAGTTTAAAGACTGAGCTTTAAGGCTTGCCATCTTTGATGTGACTGAGTGTGTTTTATGATCAGAGGTCCTGTGATCATCTTTTTTGCAAATCATGCAATAAAGAATTCTATAGCAATCATCAGTGATATGATTGGTATAGTTACACAGTTCACATCTTTTCAGGGGTTTTGAGGGTTTGGGTTTGGTCTTTGAGGAAGCTGGTTTTTGTTCCTTCTTGGATTGAGAAGGTTTCTCAGAAGATGCATTCTTCTCACCTAGCTTCCTGACCATTTCAGCCAACTGATCAAATTTTGAGTCAGGGCTTTGGGTTATTACTTCAGAAGGGACTGAAGAAGATGAGTCATCAGTATTTACTGAGACTTCAAGTGTTGGTCTTTTCAGGATTGTTTTTCCCATTCCTGACCTCTCCTTTGGAGAGTGTTGAGAGTAGATGATGCGTGGTTTTGCGACCTTACAACAGGTTTTACCTCTCGAGGGATCTCAAGAGGCTTGCAATCCCCACCAGGCAGTGTACCTGACCGATGTAGTATAGTGTAGTGGCAAGTACCGGGGGATTGATCGTTCTCTAGGGGAATAGTGTCGTTAGGATTGAAAAACTACTCTAATAGGTCTAAGGGTGAGGGAAGATTCTTTTTTGTATTTTTTTATATTTTTTATAAAAGCAAGTAAAATCTCGGGTTTAAAAGAGTGGGCGGAATTAGTTGCTAGTCAACTAACCCAAATAACTACAATTGCAAATAAAATAAAATAACTGAAAATAAAAAGGTTGTGGAACTTATATGGAGAGAAATGTGTTTACTTAGATTTCCTTACTCCCTAACTATCTTTTACCGGTTGATTAGTGTGTATTAATTGCGTGGATGACGGGTGTATTCCTTAATACCAATCGTGGGGTGGCGTACGTACTTCCCCAACTCTACAAGCTCCTACTTCACTCCTATGTCGAGCCGGCTAAGAAGCTCCTAACATGGGATCACTAGAATTCGCTCATGCATTAAATACAACCATAATAACCTTAGTACGCATTGGTTCATGTTTCTTAAGACGTTCAAGCAAGTTACCGTATAGGAGGTTAGCCAGTTTTCTTAAGCCTAACATCGATGAACAATCATCCAATACAATTAATAACATACCAACAACCAATAATCAATAGTTAGGTTTCATTAGATCTAAGCAAACACAAGATAAATCTAGCCTAGCATGTTAAATAAAAGACAAGAACAAGATATAATCAAACAACACATAGACATATTGAATGATTAATTGATTACTTATCTTCAATTGAACATGGGAGATCCAAGGGTATAAAACCTTTAAAAATGGCAGAAAAATCGTCTTAGGGTTTCTCCTCACAAAGTTGCACACTAATGACTAAAAATTATGAAAATATATATAGGAAAACAGATCTGACGGCGTCACGTTATAGAGCTGACGCCGTCACCTCGCCGCGGTTAGGGTTTCTTGATGGCCTTCTTGACGCCGTCCCCTTTTAATCCTCCAAAATCCTCTCTGGCGCGTCAAGGGTTGACGGCGTCACACTGGGGCTTGACGCCGTCACAGGTACTTTTCAGCAGATTTTTGAGACTTTGTCGTTTTCTTCACTTTTATGCTCCAAAAACGTCCAAAATGACAAAAGGAACGATTTAGGGCAATATTTGATCAAATAAATACGATTTAGGGCTTAAATGACCCCCTAAAAGCGGTACACTTTTCGCTTCATCAAATACCCTTACACTTGAGATTTGCTTGTCCTCAAGCAAATGCGCTTTTATTCTAATCAAAATACAAGTTAGGGGTCATTTAACGCTAATATAAAAGTAATTACAACAAATAGTCGTTCCACTTTAATCATAATAAGCACGGAGATTACAGACTAGCACCTCACAAGTAGTGTTTAGATACTCACATCTCTCAGGTGTCATAAAAGTATATCTCATAAATGAAAATGGATAATATCTCTCACTACCTGTCATAGCAAATAGATTACCATAGGCTTGGGAAAGGATCAAAAACCTCCTCCACTAGGCGTAAGCACCTAAGATAAACTATCAAATAGGGCTTTTAAACGGGTTATAACGTTAGGTGTAGGGATATGATAAACACGGTTTTGTTGGATAAAGTATATTTTACTGGTGGCGAGTTAAAGATCTTGATTAATTACATGTACAATATGGCGTTGCTAAGCCAAGACTAGACTCGACTTAAGCTAATGAAAAAAAAAACAAAAAGATAAACATAAAATGAAACGGGATGGTAGTCCGTATGTTTTTTCTACTTTTTTTTTTTTTTTTTTTTTTTTTTTTTTTTTTTTTTTTTTTTTTTTTGCATACACTCTTGCCCTACCATCCAAAATAAATCATAGGGGCCTCGGTTCTCCCCTTACACTTGAACTTTTACATAACTTTACAATTACTATTCTAATGACTCGAATTAAGATAATCAAAACACTTGGAGTACTTTTTTTTTTTTTAAATATTTAGCACATATGGGGGTAATAATGTTGTTCTTCCCCATTACTCCATTACACTAGTACTTTACCCATGAGTCCCAATCGTCCCAAAACAATATGTACAAGGATATGACTTGACTTAGCAACCATGTAATCAATTAGATAATTAACTAAGGGTTTAAACAAATGTTGTCACAATAATGCACTAAAAATGAGTGCATACAAGGTAGGCTAAGGCGATTTGGGTGTACATTTAAGTGGGGTGTAAACAAATTCTTACTTTAAGTAAAATGCTTAAAGTTAGAAACGAAAAGATAGGCTCTGAGGGGTGTACAAGGGGTCTCGTGTACTAAAAATGAGTACAACGCAAAGGGGTGTGGGAGAATTACTTGACCAATGTAGCCAATGTAATTATAACAAAAACACAGGTGTAAAACAATGGGTTAATCCTAATGCCTCTTATCATGTAGTAAATCTAACTACACAAATGTAGTCTCACTTGTGGCCTCGGAATGGTCCTAACGCAAGTTCTAGAATCTAAGTGCTACCGGTACACACATCATAGCATAAATGCTTTTCCTACCAATTCTAGGGGCGAACCTCACATATTTGGGGGTGGAAAATTTTTTAGTGGTACGGTTTTGTGCTAGTCATATAACTCCTATCCGTGAGACGCTCATTAAGACCAAAGTTTCACTCCTATATGTTGTAAAAAAATTTAAATTTGGCACTAAAATTGCCTTAACAGGTATTTCTCTCAGTTTTATTACACATCTACCATTAAACAAACGAAAAATCAAGCGTAATAGCATTCTCTAAGGTATCGTACTTTACCCCCCCCCCCCCTTACACTTAAGATGAACATTGTCCCCAATGTTCAAATAACAAGATGTAAAAGTAAATAAGGTAAAAGAATGAAATCAAATACTCCCCTGATTCGCTCGGTGGATAAAGGGGTAACATGGTTAGATCTTCTTCCAAGGTAATGTTGAAGCTTCAAGATTAAAGCATTGCCAAAAGCTTGATTCCACATACATCTCCTTGTCCAAAATAACCTGTTAAACCTGAGAAAACAAACACGAAAACCTGCATAACATCGGCGGGATAAATCTGTATAAGGATATAATGCTTGTGGAATGATTATTTTGCAGATTCCTGGAGTTTATAAGTTAGAGATTTAATAAAAACTTTTTATGAAAACAAAACTTTCAAAAATTTCAGAAAATTAAAACCTGACGCCGTCAGAAATGATCTGACAGAATTCTCATGTTAAGTTTCCGGAAAATTTCTGGAAAAACCTATACCTTACTTCCTGGAATTCCTGCAAAATATCATTATGACTCGATACAAGCATTTGACTCAAACAATTACTAATATGTATGTTAATTTAATATTGTTATGATTCATGTTCATTTGTTCTAATAAACCGATTTGGATTTCCCTTACACTTATCTTTTGCAAAATACCTTTATATGTAGTTAAGACGAAGTTAAAAACAAGATAAAGCATTTTCACAATTTTGTTTCGAACATGAATCAATAATAATAAAAATTAAGCATACATACGGAAGCAAATAAAATCAAGCAAACAAATAAATAAACACACAAAGCAAATAAAGCTTGGGTTGCCTCCCAAGAAGCGCTTTTCTTTATTAACGAGTCTTGTAGCTAGACTCAAAGTCCTTTTAACCTATGTAAGTGAGATCGTCATCGAGGACATCTTTAGGGTTAAGCTTGGATTGAAATTTTCTATTGGTCCGCATAGTACGATATATCTTTTCAAACCTCTCTCCATCCGGGTCATACAATGTCATCTTAATATGCCATGACCCATCTCCATTTTTGGGTGGTTTGTCCCAATCCCACTTATGATCATTGTCTTCACATGTCCACCTATTCATCCCTAGGTTAATTGGCAAAACTCCTAGGAAATCAATCATCTTCCTAAAAACTAGAGGGTCTTCAAATGGATCCAATTCGGTGTCCCTAGCCAAGAGTTGTTCTACCGTATGTGTTCGGCTCACAAAGTCCTCTTCTAGGTAAAATGGGCGTTGGGGTCCTATGAAGTATCTATCGATCCAGGGTCCATATCTAGATGGTCTCCTATTTAATTCTAACCAATGGGGTGTTGGTTCCTCACTAGTATCATAGGCATGTTTCTTCACATCATAGACTGACCAAGTATCACCTTCTCCTACCGCTATCTTAGATTCCTTACAATCAATCATAGCACTAGCGGTCGCCAAAAATCCTCTACCTATCAACAAGGGGCATGTAGGGTCGCTAACCATATCAAGGACGTGTAAATCGGCTAAAATGGTTAGTTTTCCTATGTGTACTAACACGTCCTTGACTACTCCAACCGGGTAAGCAACACTTCCATCCGCTAAGCCTATTATTACCTCGGTTTCTTCAAGTTTCCCTAGTTTTAGAGAGGTGTAGAGAGGTAACGAAAGTAGGTTAAGGCTTGATCCAAGATGGGCTAATGTGTCATAAGCCTTCGAATTACCGATCTTGCAAGGTAGAACAAATAAGCCCGGATCATCTAACTTCTTAGGTAGTTTGTTTTGAACGAAGGCGGTCCCTTTGTCACCTAACTCGAGCTTCTTCTCATATTTTTCTAAGAGGGCATTATAATAGGGGGCTCGTGCTAATACATCAATAACCGGACGTTCAAGTTGGAGCTCCTTGAATTCTTCGTCAAGGTTTTGAGTGGGAGGTGTTTCAACTATGTTGTTGACCAATTTAGTGTTGGATATCATAACTTATTGGTCATTTTGAACGACTTGGGTTTGTTTGAAACACGAGCTCATGGAATTGACCGAATAATATTGTGGACAAGAATTGGGAGACGAAACCGATGAAATGGCGTTGACGTTTAGTTTCGGGTTCTTGACAGTGTTGCTAGGGAGTGCTCCCATTTCTCAGTCATTAAGGGCTTTCAACAAAGTGTCAATCTTATTGGTCATCTCGCTTTGTTTTTGTTTGAAATCGGCTTCAAACTTTGCTAAACGAGCTTCTTGAGATGTCACGAAGTTGGACATCAACCCTTCAAAGTTATTGGTACTACCATAGTTGGAAGGATTGTTGTTGAAAGTACGGTTCGAGGATGAACCGCTTGATTGAAAACGATTAGGTGGGTTGGAAGAATTGGTTTGTTGTGCGTTTTGGTTTTGTTTCCACCTAAGGTTTGGGTGATTTTTCCATGAGGGGTTGTATGAATCACCGTAGGGGTTTGGCTCGGGTTTAAAAGTGTACCACTTGTCTCCCGCTCCGTCGGTACGCGAGGATGCGTAGTCCGCAAAAGCTTGTTCGAGGAGTTCCATTCAATCACGAGTGTCGTGGGGACCACTACATAATTCACACAAAGAAGTGATTTTGTTCACTTGGCTTGAAGGTTTAGGAGCCTCGTAGGATTTCATAAGAAACTTGACTTGGTCTTCAAGTTCTATGATCCTACGGTCGGAAGTGCTTGAATTGTTCGAAGGCAAAGATATTGCCTTGACCGTTTTATTCAAATCACGGGGATCATTCCAACTTTCGTTGTCATAAAGAGCAAGATCTTCCAAGAGAGCCCATGATTGTTCCGCACTTAGATCACATAGCTAACCACCGGCCGATTGATCAATGGTTTACCTCGTGGAGAGATTGATGTGGTCATAGAAGATTTGGACTTGGAGCCAAAGTTCTATGCCATGGTGAGGGACTTTTTGGAGTAAGTCCTTGAATCGAGTCCATGCCTCGTAGAGGGTTTCACCTTGACGTTGTTGGAACATCAAGATATCATTCCTTAGCTTGGTAGTTCTTCCTGGTGGGAAAAACTGAGCAAGGAAACGAGTGGTGAGATCATCCCAAGAGGTGATGGATCCTGCGGGTAGACGCTCTAGCCATTGACTAGCTTGGTCCCGCAGAGAGAATTGAAAGAGACGCAGTCGGGTCGTCTCTCGAGTGGCAACATCAAGGTCTATAGAATCAACAATTTTGAGAAAGTCCTTGAGATGTTGATTAGGATCTTCAGAACGAAGTCCATGGAATGCGCATCCGCTTTGCACCAACCGGATGGTGTCGGATCGCAAGGGAGTGACATTGGCTCCTTGAGTGAGCTCAATGGTGTTTCGATAGCCATGGTGGCTAGGACGGGAGTAGTCTCCTAAGGTACGGGCTCTAGGAGGTGGGTGTTGTTGTGGTGGTGGGTTGTTGGGATCGAGGATATTACCACCTTCCATGATGTCGGATGGTAATGGTTACGAACAAAGAAACGAAGAAAAAAGATAGACTAAAGAAAACCTAGAAAAATAAAATAAAAATCTCACTAGAAAGGAATCTAGTGAGTAGACCTAATAAAATAAAAATTCAACCTAAACAATAACTATTCCCCGGCAGCGGCGCCAAAAACTTGATGCGTGGTTTTGCGACCTTACAACAGGTTTTACCTCTCGAGGGATCTCAAGAGGCTTGCAATCCCCACCAGGCAGTGTACCTGACCGATGTAGTATAGTGTAGTGGCAAGTACCGGGGGATTGATCGTTCTCTAGGGGAATAGTGTCGTTAGGATTGAAAAACTACTCTAATAGGTCTAAGGGTGAGGGAAGATTCTTTTTTGTATTTTTTTATATTTTTTATAAAAGCAAGTAAAATCTCGGGTTTGAAGGAGTGGGCGGAATTAGTTGCTAGTCAACTAACCCAAATAACTACAATTGCAAATAAAATAAAATAACTGAAAATAAAAAGGTTGTGGAACTTATATGGAGAGAAATGTGTTTACTTAGATTTCCTTACTCCCTAACTATCTTTTACCGGTTGATTAGTGTGTATTAATTGCGTGGATGACGGGTGTATTCCTTAATACCAATCGTGGGGTGGCGTACGTACTTCCCCAACTCTACAAGCTCCTACTTCACTCCTATATCGAGCCGGCTAAGAAGCTCCTAACATGGGATCACTAGAATTCGCTCATGCATTAAATACAACCATAATAACCTTAGTACGCATTGGTTCATGTTTCTTAAGACGTTCAAGCAAGTTACCGTATAGGAGGTTAGCCAGTTTTCTTAAGCCTAACATCGATGAACAATCATCCAATACAATTAATAACACACCAACAACCAATAATCAATAGTTAGGTTTCATTAGATCTAAGCAAACACAAGATAAATCTAGCCTAGCATGTTAAATAAAAGACAAGAACAAGATATAATCAAACAACACATAGACATATTGAATGATTAATTGATTACTTATCTTCAATTGAACATAGGAGATCCAAGGGTATAAAACCCTTAAAAATGGCAGAAAAATCGTCTTAGGGTTTCTCCTCACAAAGTTGCACACTAATGACTAAAAATTATGAAAATATATATAGGAAAACAGATCTGACGGCGTCACGTTATAGAGCTGACGCCGTCACCTCGCCGCGGTTAGGGTTTCTTGATGGCCTTCTTGACGCCGTCCCCTTTTAATCCTCCAAAATCCTCTCTGGCGCGTCAAGGGTTGACGGCGTCACACTGGGGCTTGACGCCGTCACAGGTACTTTTCAGCAGATTTTTGAGACTTTGTCGTTTTCTTCACTTTTATGCTCCAAAAACGTCCAAAATGCTTCCTTTTCCAGATTTCTTCTCCAAAGTACCTAAAATGACAAAAGGAACGATTTAGGGCAATATTTGATCAAATAAATACGATTTAGGGCTTAAATGACCCCCTAAAAGCGGTACACTTTTCGCTTCATCAGTAGACCATTGGTGGGAGGCCTAAGTTGGGTGCAGCACCCTGAAGGGTATTCAGTGGTGGGAGTGGTGGATATGATTCTGATTCAGACTCATTAACCGACTCAGTATTACTGAGTTGTTCAGTGAGTTCAAGCTTACTGAGTTGTTCAGTAAGTCCAAGCATATTTTTCAAAGCCTGACTTTCAGGAAGCAATATCTTTCCAGTCTCAAAGTTTGGTAACTTACTGACTGGGTTGTCCCTGACAATCCATTCATTTGACTTGGGAAGCATTTCTTGCTCAAATGATATGCCAGCTGGAACAAAGGTCAATTCACTAGGACTTACATAGGGGTTAACCATGTGATGGTCAATTCCTATTGTTTTCCTAGGGATTAAACCCACAGTATCAAAGACCTTGGGGTTCTTTTTGGTCCAGCCTTGGATGACAACCTTTTCTTTGTTAAGTTCAGTTTGTAGGGCTTGGTTTTGTTTCAAAATTTCAGTGTTCTGAATTTGTAGAGTAATTGTTTCTAATTTGGCTTGCTTCAGTACAAGCAATTCATCTCTACATTTATTCAATTCTGACACTATGTTGTTATATTTTGAAAACATGTTCAGCCTTTGTTCCTCAACAAATTTAAGATCTACACAAATATAATTCATGTAAGACTGCCAATTAGAATCATCATCCATAGAAAGTAAAGTGTTTACCTTCTTCATTGTGATGTTTACCCACTCTCCATTCCTTGCATGGCTTTTCCCAACAGCCACTTGATCACCTTCAGAGAGTGCCATCAGTGCACTCACTCTAATTTCCTCATCTGAGGATACCTCTTCTTCATCCCAATCATAAGCTTCAGCTACTAAAATCTTGTTCTTTGCCTGAACAGGTTTGGATGTTTCAGCAGCCTGAGACATAGAGGGATTAGTTTCAAGAATTGCAAGTTTAGCCTTGGCTTTCCTATATTTTGCTTCAAAGTCTTTTTTACCCTTGTTTTGAAATTGTTGGGTCGACTGAAACATTCTAGGTTGAAACTTGCTAGTTCCTGAGGAACTATTTCCTGAAAATTTGTAAGAAGGTTCTGAGGTGGTTTTAGAATAACAGTCCCTAGCAAAATGACCCTTTTTACCACAATTAAAGCATTCAGTGGTTTCATTTGCTTTTTCTTTTGAAAAGTTGGACTGGTTTCTTTTGATGAAACGTTTTGAACTAGCAAGGAGTGCCCTCTCTTGGAATTCCAAGTTTAAATCTTTTAGGTACTCATCACTAGTCCTTTCATCAATTTCATCCTCAGAATCCTCTTGAAAGTCCTGCACAACACCATTAGTATAAAAAGCAGTTGATATGGTGTGGAGGTCAAGGCCTTTTGGACTCAAGAGCTTTTGAGTCAGGGTATCTCTTGAGATTAAGTTGTCTTCATAGACAAACTTCCATAGATCTCAGGGAGCTCAAGGGTCTGAATGTGATTAGCATTCCTCAGGCCTTGTGGAAGTTTAGCCACTTCTCAAGAGACTGTTGACAAAGCCACTTTGTCTCATGCTTAGAAAAACTACACCATCATTTGATAGTTCGTTTATCAAGGTCTTGTATCTGGTATAAGTCTTAGAGAGACTTTCAGATCTTTTGCCTGAAAGTATTATACTCAAGTTTCAGTCATCCCTGTTTCCTTGATTGAGGACCCTCAAGCTATTGACCAAGTCATCCAATTGCTTGGCATTCCTCAGGCCTTGTGAGAAGTTTAGCCACTTCTCAGGGAGACTGTTGACAAAGCCAACATTTGTCTCATGCTTAGACAAAACTACACCATCATTTGATATTTCGTTTATCAAGGTCTTGTATCTGGTATAAGTCTTAGAGAGACTTTCAGAGTCTTTTGCCCTGAAAGTATTATACTCAAGTTTCAGGTCCATGACCCTGTTTTCCTTGGTATCTGAGGGACCCTCAAAGCTATTGACCAAGTCATCCCAAGTTTGCTTGGTTGTTGAACAGTTGATGACTGATTCCATTATATCGTCAGGAAGACATGATATAATGATGCTTTTCAGGCGTTGGTCTTGATTGACCACCCTCCTCTCATCAATGGTCCATTGAGCCTCAGGCTTGTTTAGCCCTTCAGCAGTCTTTGGGACATAAGGACCATCTTTGACACAAGTGATGTAGTATGGTTCCATACCAGTCAAGTAGCAAAGCATTCGCTTTTTCCACTTGCTAAATTTACCAGCTTCAAGTCGTGGGGCAACAGTTGAAAAGCTTCCACCCTTTTTGTCGACTAGCTGGGGCACATTTGCACCAGTCATAGTAGGATCTTGGTTTTAAAACCCTTGAGCACTCTTGGTTAATTTTGAAAGATTTTATAAACCAGAGGCTCTGATACCACTTGTTGTTCCCTTAACACACTTATAGTTAACTAAAAAGTTAATCTATTTGTGTTTATGACTAATACAATGTAATGATTACTTCTAACAGTTAATGAAACATTAATATGAAAACAAACAGTATTTTCAACATTTAAATTCTTATTAGAAATGAATCAAAGAATCTATTACCTAAGTGTTTTGCGGAACAAACACTTGGGATTGAATAGACAAGGTATGGTGTCTCCTATCTAAACTCAAGCTATGCTTAAGTGGTAACAATTCAACCCACTGAGCTATCTCAGGGATACGTTACTCTTTGTAGAAGAAAAGGGGTATTTGTGAAAGTCTAAGCTTTAATTGCACAAGAATACCTTACCCACTTTTCTCTATCTGTTTGCTATTTATAGACAAATAGATCAAGAGTACTGAAGATTAAAACTAGATAAACAAATAGGAAGCGTGTCTGACAACTACAACAGTAGTTGTCATTTCCAAGAACCAATAGGATTGTGCCAATAAGTCTTCGAGTGTCTGACCTTACACTTCTTAGACTTTTGGCCACTTGAGGGATGGTTTGTCTGACCCCGATAAGACTTGTTCTTATCTTCTTAAAACCTTCTCTCTTTTCCCGCCTTTTATTCAGGCTTTTGGTTCTCCAGGCATTTGTCTTCAGTCTTCAGTTGTTGTTGTTGAGGAGACTAGGTTCAGTGAGCTCTTGTCTAAAGCTCACTGATCCATTACCTTCTTCGTTTCAAGTAACACTTCAGTGAGTACCGCCTCACTGTGTGGTGAATCTTTCTTTTTAGACTCATCCTGAGCATCTTGAAGGTAACTCACTGAGTGACTGTTCACTCAGTGACTTGGAATATTTTCGGTTTAATTTACACTTAGCTTAATTTGTATTCAAATCTTGTTTTTACGACTCTTAGGTACTGAAGGACCCAACACCTTGCACCACCTCTAGATCTAATGCAGCTCTGTTGGAATCTTGAAAATGGCTCATCCTGTTTTGGACTTCATTATGTGTGTCGTAGATATATAATTGTAAAAAACATGGCACATCATCACCAGTAGGACACAATGAACCTATCCAATGGTATATTTGACCAAAAAATTTAAGGACATATGATCCTCTTCCTTAGTTGATTGTGTTGTCAATCTTGGCGCCAAATGAAGTCATGGCAAACACTAGATTGTAAGCCCTTATATTTTGCATAAAACTGTTGTTTGCAAAAAGCTACTTGATATATGCAAGTGGATCTACGTCTGGTTCCAAGAAAATTTTACCACCTCCACAACATAAATGATATTCAGCCTGACCATTGTAAGAATGATGCCCTTTAAGGCGTTCCTCATGCCAGAATGTAGCTTTGCAGTAATGACATCACTCATTACAATCCCCTAAATCAGCATACACAGGTGATGTATCTGCATTGATTGAGAGACAACTCTGAATTAAAACATGGAAAACAACTTATTTAGTTAAAAGGTAAGTTGTTGGGAAAAGGAACGGTGAGGTTTACCTTCATTTGCATGAGAAGGTGATTGTTGACCACGATCGTGAATAGCATTATGTAAATGACTGTGTAAACTAATTGTGGAAGAACGTTGGCGTACATGCCTTGTGCTCGTCTCACTTCTTTGTTTTTTTGTTCTTTGAGTTTGCTGTATACAGCTGTTATTATTTAGATGAGTTGATTCAGGGGCATTATGTGTCGGTGGTCCTGTTGTGAAGTTAAAATAGTGCATTAATTAAGAGGTTCCTCTGAATAGAAACATGAAAACCAACGTATTTAGTTAAGACCCAAGTTCTTCGGAAAGGAAGTGGCGATGTTTACCTTCACTTGTATGCGAAGCTGATTGTTCATGAGGACCGTGGATCCCATTATCTGAACCACATTGCAAATCAGTTGCTGAACAATGTTGGCGCACACTCCTTGTGGACGCCTCACTTCTTCCCCTGCTTTTTTTTTTTTGTTCGTCTGTTATTATTTATAAAAGTTGATTCAGCCTCATTATGTGCAGATATTCCTGTTGTCAGTGCAAAACATTGTGAAAAGTTAATTAAATATTGTATGTAATTAACGTATTGTTAAAATATTAGTCAATAAATTAAGTGGTCATTTTAATTAAATGTTGCTATCAATAACAGAAAAGAATAACGATGGTTATTGCTTTTTCGTATGAAATACATTTACTCAATAAGTTGGTTGTTATAGTAACACCTAAACTTCTTTATAATAGACTGTATTACTTTACCTTGAGGTACATTATCAAGCAAATCCTTTTCGCTTGCAGTTACGCGGCTTCCTAAAGAATTTTGTAAACTACCGCTGGCAACAGGGCATGTGCCAGTGGTGGTCGCATCTTGGTGATCATTTTTTTGGCCATTGGTGCGTTTGCATGTAGGCGTGGCTGCACTTTGAAAAACATATATGAATATCAGGTTGTACAATTGCCGTTATGACCATAAGCATGGAAGCTTTGTTAATAAGGTAACCTTGATTGAATAAATACAAACCAAATTAATTGGTTAAATTACCCCGTCTTAGCCGGTGAGAACTAAAAAAATTGGCCAACGGTGCAGTCGACGGGGTTACAGCACCAGTATGCAGCGTCCCAAGTTGACGGTCTGTAATACTTGAATTCTCTTGCTGTAAATCATCTGCAGAAAATGAATAAAAAAAATTAGTAAAGTGACTTGTGCATATGATAAAAAGCAACAACCATAAGCGTATGGAAAATGTACAACGAACTAACCTTTGGATGAAGGAATGTTTGATCTCAGGCGAGTACCATCAGGAGTATTAAATCAATGTCTTGTAATTGACTGACAATGAGACACGTAATGTGATCTTGCATCTCGTAGTTGACACAGCCATGTATAGTGGTGGGATTGGTTACTTTTTTGTTTTGAGGCACTCGGGTGTCGATATTTTTAGTATCAATTTTCAATTTTGGTTTCATAATTAGAATGAGCAAGACGTAGACCATTGAGCCAAACGAAAAAAGTTAACCAAAGAACAATCACTAAGAGTTTATAATTAGTTATTATCAGCAACAAATGCATTTTCAAATGATGGTTTGCAAATAGAGGGAAAAAAAGGGCAAAAAAAAAGGCAACAAAAGTTAGAAGTTGGTGCAAAAAATAAAGCACATCTTCTTAAAATAAGCGGGAAAAGCTCATGAAAAGCAACAATTAAGCACTTTGTATCGGAAAAAAAAAAACTCCTTAAAAAAAAAAAAAAAAAAAAAAAAAAAAAAAAAAACCTCCTTAAATTATTGTAACATAAAGAAGTGTAAAAAAGCTTATAATCTTTTAATCCTAAAACAACAACTGTAATAAAGAAGAAGTGTCGAATTAAATGTAGCAAAACCCTAAATCAACCAATAACAACAACAAAACCCTAAATTTGAGCAATAACAACAACAAAACCTTAAATCTGACATCAGAAAATGAGCAATAGTTGCAACCCTAAAATAATAGCAGTTGTCTACTTGCATACACCACAAAAACAAAAACAGTGACAATTAAATCAACCAAGAGCATCAATCTGATATGAGAACATTACGAATAACAACAACAAAACACAAAAAAAAATATAATAAGAAAGTTAAACCTACAACGTATTCTTTCACAGTGTATCTTCAGGCAATAAGTGTAACAACTTTTTTGATCAAAAAATGAGGAATCCAGGTAAGTTTAGATCCAAACTTGTGGCTATAACTAATGGGATATTGTATCCCTAACATATGGCGTAACAACAACCACAAAAGCATTAAAAATTTACTTTCACTATTGCTTTTCCTGTTCACCCCCTCACAAGCAATTGTAGCTGCCAAAAAACCCATATGGTCGGATCGGAGAAACTTGTATGGCCGTCGGATTTCGGTGCTGGAGTTGCACGTTTCGGATCTCAAAGGAAAACAGTGACTATGAGTAAGGATGAACAGTTCGGGTGACCCACTTATTACTCGGGGTATGGATGGACCTGGTGGGACAAAGAAACAGGCTAAATTAGCCCAATAAATGTAAGTTATATATAATTTATTATCATCATATAACATCAGAGAATACGTATTCATTAAAGAGGTTAGATCCCCCACAAACAGCTAATATCTAAAGAACAAAATAGTTTATCTCAACCATCCATCATACTTTCATCCAATGGCTAAGATTGAAGCAGGAAGTAACAAAAGAAGGGCAAAAATGTCATTTTGCATCTTCAATAAAAGAAATATCTTGGATCCATCTCATTTATTGAGATACTTTCTCTGTCCTAAAAAACACACACAAACAAATTTCTCTCTTATCTCCTTACTCCACCGTCGACCTTCACCTATAACCGCCGTCGGAATCACCATGAAACCACCATCGGAATCATCGGAATCACATCAAGACCGTTGGAATCACATGAATCAAAATAAAAACACTGAGAATCAACATAAAACTGCCATCGTCTAATATGGTGGAAAATCAACAATTAAACAATGTTATAGATGAAAATCACTTAATAGAAGTTCCAGTAGATGATGTAGTTACAGAAGATGTTTTAGATGATTTACCAGATCCAATACCAGAAGATAAAGATAAAGATGATGCTATAAAAGAAATTGAAGGTAAAATCCATTGAGATTCTATATTGCGAGAAAAGTGTAAATCTCATGGGATTTACACTTTGCTTTATATAAACTGGAAGTAGAAAATCCCTTGAGATTCTATTTTTGTTGTGTAATGTTGTGAGAAAAGTGTAAATCCCTTGAGATACTAGATAAGCAGATAAGTTACTTATATTCTTGTTGTGTAATGTTGGAAGAAGAGCTATTTTTATGTGGTCCTCTTGAGCCTTACTAGAGTAACAACAATTACGATACTAGATAACAGTGCTTCTGGAGCAACGTATGATTCAAAGTATAAAGAAGCATGTTAAGTTCTTGTAAGTATTTCCTTTCTGTTGTGAAGTGTTGTATACAGAATCCCATGTGATTCTTTGATGAATCCCTTGTGATTCATACAGAATCACATGTGATTCTAGATGAATCATTTGTGATTAAGACATAATCTCATATGATTCTGTTATTTATATAGAATCACATGTGATTCTTTGATGAATCCCTTATGATTTATACAAAATCACATGCAATTCTAGATGAATCCTTTGTGATTATGACAGAATCCCATGTGATTCTAAATGAATCTCATGTGATTCATGTTGAATCCCAATTGACAATTTCCTAGAATTCTAGTAATTTATGCTCTTTTTTATAATTTTGTAGAAAACGTTGTTTGCCCGTCATTTGAAGCTGTATGGTCACAAAAAAACATGCTAACATTGGTAAAGTCAAGCCAAAAATCCCAAAGCTGAAGTGGAGGACCAAGAAAAAGTTTCGAGATTGCGGTATTTTCACTATGTTACATATGGAATCTTACACCGGTGAAGCTGCTGGAAAATGGGATTGTGGGCTGATTGTCGAGTCAGAAGGCCAGTCTGACATGTTGAGGCTATTGATATTGTTACACGAGCTTAATGATCATGCGGAGAAGATACTTGAATTAGCAAAGGAGTTTGATAAACTTGCTTCTCCTGAAAGATGTCTATAATTGTTGAAACAGTTAGGAATAGGGAGGAACGTGAGCATATCTAAGAATTCAAGAAGAAGATCATCTTTTGTGAAGTTGAATGTCTTTTTTTTAGGTCATTGAAAACATGTGAATAGTAGAACAGTTTATAATTGTATAAGATACATCAGTTTGTCCTTATGCTAGATCAGTTTGTCCATGATAGATCATTTTATGTCCATGGTAGAACAGCAATACCATAACTAATCTTTTATGATTTTTTGTCAAGTAACATTAGTGTAGTTTCTTAGAAATCTATCTTTTTATGATATTTTCTGGTCAAGTATCTTTATATGATTCATACAGAATCCCATGGGATTCTTTGATGAATCATTTGTGATTCATCCCTAATCCCATGTGATTCTATATGATCCCTTGTTGATTCCCATACAAATTACCCATGTAATCAAGTTATTGATGGTATATGATATTTTGTCAAGTAGCATTAGTGTAGTTTCTTTGGTTATATTTGTGAAACCTAGGGGCTGAATGTGATGAAGACTAATTCTTATGGCCAACGAGGATGAAGACTAATTCTTATGATCTATTGGTTGGTATAACTAGTGTGTGATGTGATCTGAAGCTTAGGGTTTGAGACATATCACAGAAGTGAATGTGCTGGGATAATGGTGAAAGTACAAGTGTGATAGGATAAATGTTTTAACATATGTTGTTAAAAATACTTGGGTGTTGATTCTTTCGGATGTGACTTTTAATGACTACAATCATAAGTCAAATTCACTTGAATATTTCGGATGAAATACTTAAGTTGTCAATCCTACTTTGATGAGATTTGATAGCAAGATTAGATAATACATCTATAAACTAAGTGTGAGTTATGACTCGATGTAAATCTTAATTGTCTTGAAGGATGACATGTTAACCAAGTAAGGAAACATATGTGGATACTGGACAATATCTATAGTCATTAGTTGGACTTGTGATCTATGATATTTTTGCAAAAAGTGAGTCCGGATTTGTTAGGAAGTTGTCAATTTACAAATCAAGCTAATGAATGAGTATAGGATAGGAGGATGCAGTGAATGTGTGTAATGAGCACAAATACTCAATGGTTTACCGAAAAGGTACCTTGGAGCATTTTCATGAAATTTGAAACTGTGATTAGATATGATTATCCTATTGGTGTGAGTGAGATATTATGATCCTAATAGGAGTGAATTATCAGTGAAAGGAATCCTGGTGATGAAAGTGGGTGATCTTGAGTGCGAGATTTAAATGAAAATTTAAAAATCAAACTGTTTGTTTTGGCGGATCCAAGTTATACCAAAGGCGGATCCCAGATTTTGGTTCCGAGGAATCCACAGAGTGAAGATTGGCGGAGCCAAAGTGCTCAACAGACGGAACCCATAACTTGGTTTCGCCATATCCGCCATTCAGAAGTACTAATTCTAACAGAGAGCATGTCATAATTTTCGTTACCCGTTCAAATCCTGAAGATTGTCCTAAACCATATGTAATTACTTATTGGTGATTGATTAAAAGCAAAAACACAGATTCAAACACACGTTTGCATATAGATCAATCAAATGATAATAACTTACCATAAAAGGAAGTTAAGCCAAACGGTGGCTTAAACACGAAAATCGATAACATCGAGTGTTATCATCCTGCATTGTTTTGTTAGTTCACATAAAAATATAATACCAACACAATATCCTAATAACATAACAAGTCATCACATTATTTTCTGAAATTTTCTTATACCAAACACACTTACACAGATACAACATGTTTACACATTTTAACACTTGAAATTAAGTGAAGGTTTGTGCAAGACAATACATTTTAAGATACTAAACTAGTTTCACCCAGTTCACATTTCTAAGTAAGTTATGCAAAGTTTTCACATAACATATGCAAACAAAAATATCTAAGTCTATAAGTGAAACAAACACAGTTTATCAACTTAGTGCACAAGATCTAGTAAAAGTCCTATTGTGCATCAAACAAGCAATTGATAAACAAGCAAATAATTGTCATGGCAAAACACTTATGTATTTCCTATCAAAAAATTCAATCACAATTACCAACAGGCAAATCACATGTATGCAAATAACTTAGAACAGATAGTCACATAGCATAGCATAAATGAAAAGATACTTTTCGTCACTTTGCGTTTAAATATGACGATGTATGCCAAGCTTGATTTGTTTCCTTTATATTACCAAATTATTTAGTTTCAAAAGAAATCATATCAATATTCAAAGAATACCAACTTACATTGCCCGACGTAAAAGTTTAAGTTACTGTGTCAAAATAAAACTTAATATTTTGAACAGGTTGTAGTATTTGATTTGTTTTACCTACTTCAATTTATATTTAGGATATGAGATTATTTTTAAATGAAAGTAGACTTAATTCCCTTCAAAATGATATGTGGCGCGACTCCTACGGACTTACGGTTAATTAGTTATGAATTTTTGAAGTTGGACAAAAACTGCATATAAAACCGACGGATTTGGCGGATCCTTTTTGAGGGTTCCGCCCTTTGTAACAAAGGGATCCGTGGGTGTCTGTGACAAATTCTCCTAAACTCGTATTTTGACATAGAGAAAACATGTAGGATTTGCTAGACTTAATATTAAACATATATTACACATATTTAACAACATTTCTACTTATGTGACTTATCTAAACATTACAGAGGTGATTTTTCAACTAAATTAATAGTTATCCCAAACGCCCCTTTAAAACCCGTATTTTTCGTAAATTAGCTTTACACACACAATTTGACACTTAATCATTTTAAGAAATCTTTTCTTTTGATTTTCCAAAAACATCTTCAAGCTTGTATACAAAGTAATATTTAACAACAAAATTTCTAAGTATACTTAGCGAAACATTTTTCATATTATATTATGCTTCAAAGGTAATTTGATACATGGATCGTACTCTATTTTAAAAACCATTTGTTTTGAAAATAAGAGCCACGAGGCTCTGATACCAATTGTGAAAACGTAGAAGGGGGGGGGGGTGAATACGTTTCCGTTTTAAAATCTTAAAACTTGTTGTATCAAATTTCCAATTTGGCTTGTTCTAATATGAAAGATGTTTGTTGTAGTTTATGACTACCAAGTTGTCACACAAGTATTATCAAATAATCACAACACAAGCAATCACATAATGCAAACATAAAAGTAAAGAGATAAGTAAAAGAAAGCGCAAACCGAACACGATGATTTATAGTGGTTCGGTCACGGAGCTCCTCTCCGCCCTACTCCACTCCCCGAGTACCCAACTCGAGAGTTACTTCACTAGATCAACAAGCTCCCTTCTCGGCGGAGAAAACCTTACATACGTCGCTTACACATTTTCCGACACTAAGCTAGATGTCGAGTTCTTTACAAGGGTACAACCACTCCCGTTGGTTCTTTTACAAGGGTTCAACCACTCCCATCGTCACCTATACAATTTTCGACACTAAGCTAGATGTCGAGTTCTTTACAAGGGTACAACCACTCCCACTATGTTTTATGGCCCAACATAGAAACCTTGTGTTTTATGGCACAAACACATAAACCACCTAATCTAGGTTGATGTTTACAATGATCAATGATGATCCATGACATAAATGTATCATGGATATGAATGACTATTCTAAATGAACTTCCATTGATAGGAAGCCTTCAATGGATGAAGATCACAAGCTCCCTAAACTTGTTGTGATGAATCTTCATGTATGCAAAGGGTAAAGGGAATGTGTGTTCTAGTGGCTTGAAACCATGGGTAAACAATAGGCTACTATTTATAGGAAAACTGTTTCAACAGTTGGCGGATTTGGCGGATCCCTAAATTTGGATCCGCCCTTGTATGGGTTTGGATCCGCTAGTGCTTGACAGCTAAGGATTTCATGAATCTTTCCATATCTTTCCATATCAAGCCAAGTCATGTCAAGATCTTTCAAAGTCAACTTAGTAGCTTGAAGATCTATACAAAATATATTACAAATCTTCCAAGATATGTAAGTGATGCATGCCATGATGTCATGTTAAATATTTCTAATTTAAGAAATAAACATAAACATGTAAATGTATATATGTATGTAACATGTATCCTAGTGATCATGTAGCATGTATATACTAGCTTAACTAATATGTGTTTACTAAGATGTATCATGTTAGTTTGACACCTAAAGTGTACTTATCCTACTAAACTTAGGAAACATGATGTACAGGTAAAAATACTTGTATATGCAAAATATGAAATGAGGTTCTAAGTAGAATGGTAAGACTTTTTAAAATACTTAATGATCTATCCATATTTTAAACATTCTAAATGGTTTGTTAAGGGTTTGATCATAATGCCACATAAAAAACATGTACGAACCTGTGTTGTATCATACGAGGACTCGAGAGGTGTTGAATGTATGTTGAGACAAGATAAGATTACAAGTAACTTGTACATTTTACGTAATGTATCAAGTTACATGTTTGTCATCAATCAAAACAAACGAGACTGCTTGCACTAACAATATCCCCAACGAGACTGTTTGCACTAACAAACATACTTCTAACTAATTAATAATTACATTTATCTACCAACGACTAGTATCACCGCCGCCACCTCCAGCGTACCGCACAACCACCACAAACACCTGTACCACCGCCACCAACTCCGGCATACGACTTTTACTTGTTGGACCATCGCTCCTAAATCCACCGCTGTCGTCACTCCTCTCTGCCGCTCCTCCATGTCTTAAAGTCTTCATTAATAAACTGCCTGTCCTTGTCAACAATTCATAGCTGCTTTTTTCTTTCGCATTGTAGATTTGTGCAAATTCATATCGTATGTCCATTGAATAGCAGTGATTTAGCGGTTTGAGAGATCAATTGGGCGGTTAGGGTTTGAGATATAATTAGGGGAAACAATTATTGAGAGAGAAATGAGGTTGGTGACTAAGAGTGAATGACTGAGTGAGCGTGTGAATAAGGGTGTAGTTAATTTACAAAAGTACCCCTCCACTTAATTTAAAATGATGGGAGGATATAATCTATGCCGTCGGATGATATAAGAATGAAGGGTGAGGATGATCTAATTTGATCTTTAGCTAAATGTTGTTCTGTAAAGAACTTTTGTCATTCATTAAATACATGATATAAATATAAAGTTGTTCGCATTCATTAAAATACGTATTCATTAAAATATAAAGTTAGACCAATATTCATGGACTGTTGGAAAATTTAGTGCACTTGAGGGATTAGTTCACACCTAGTAATTGGCTTGGAGGTACGGAGTGTACACCCATCAGGTCCCTGACTCTAATAGTGGTTTAGAGTAACTCATCAGAAGGTTTAATCCTTCCCCGAGTTAATGTTGCTAGTACTAATGTTACTACTACTAGTACTAAAGTTAGTACTGCTGGGCAAAGTTTGTACTGTTGGGCATAAGTTAGTACTGCTTGGCAAAGTTAGTACTGCTGGGCATAAATTAGTACTACTTGTATAACCACTAATCTCTGCTATTATGGAAACTATTATGGTATGATTAATGGGTCGTTAATCACTCATAGTTCCATGAGCTAGGGTTTGAGTAATCTCTATTATAAATAGAGATCATAACATAACTGCATGGATATACAACATACAAACCCTAAACACTTGAAAGCGATTTTGTTCTTGATTTGTGCCTAAAACAAGAACACCACTTGGTCTTATCCCATAGAGATATTCTTGTAACCCAGACATAGGGTCGAATAGTTTCTATTGGAAAGTGATAACACAATTTCAAGTGATATCCGGTGCTCATAGGTCCACAAGTTATGGATCCAAGTAGCCTTGTTACTTGTTAGACGACTTGAATAAATTCAAATCAATCTAAGTAAGAAACTCTAACACGAATTGTTAATGCTAATGTGGAATCTTAACACTAACAATGAAGAACACAATAACTATAACTAACTTCGTATATTAATTCTTTTTAATCAATATGAGTACAATCTTTGTCGTTATCAAAAACTAATGCCTAGGGGTTCCTTTTATACACTAAGGAAACCCTAGATACAAAACGTGTAGAAGGATATACGTATCTTCTCTAAAGATAATTACGTATCCTTTCCTAACTTATCTCTAACAAACTTTCCTAACTTTCATAAACAGACTTAATAACTTAAGTCAACCAGACTTAACTATTAATACTCTACCAGACTTAACAATGAACGACCAGACTTAACAATGACAAGACTTAACTAATATAACTAACAGAATTAACCACATAACCAGCAGACTTAAGTCTGTTCTTCTCATTAAGTCTTCTCTTGATAACTCCCAACAATCCTCCCTTAACTTGATCTTCATACTTCATGAATTTCAAGTTCCTTTTGAATGAGCTTCTGAGGATTAAATCTTGAACTCTTGGAATTATCTCTAACACTTCAAAACTTCAAATCTGATCTTTATGCAGCAACTTGACTTGAATAATCTTTTCACCATCTGATATGCAATCCATCTGATCTTCACAGCAACCATGACTACTTGTACATCAATTCTTTTAAGTTTCATACTATTATCATTACTTCCAGGTGTGTAAACTCCTGTGAGAGGTGAATCATTGAAAATTAATGGATTTGATGTCTCTTTACCAATAGCCATCACTACTGGAGTAGCCAATGTTTTGGTGTGTAAGACCATGATACATTGATAACTATATGATTTTTAGTAAACCATCAACTATCAACGAATTTGTTTTGTCTTTACCAAAAGCCGTTTGCTTTTGGACTAGCCAATTCTTTTGATGGAATGCACCTCATCTTGGTGAACTGATTACCATGTATGGTTTTTCACATCCTTTACCACAAGCCATACCTTGTGGGCTAGACAACTCTTCACTATCTCAGATATGGTGAGTTGAATACCCTACAATTTTTGGTAAATTGCCAACCATAAACGGATTTGAAATATCTTTACCAGAGCCGTTTGCTCTGGATTAGTCAATCCTTATGTGGGTTAGACATGGTGGACTGATAACCATTTGTTGTGTTAGTGCTATGCACCTTCACCAAGTGAGAAGTTCTTTTAATCTCACGTAATAACTTGAAAATTCTTTCAAACACTCTTAAACACCCCAATATGGTTCTTTTAAAGATTTTTCCTTAATCAAATCAAGCAACTGCTCATAAACTTCATCCTTCTCATCTGCATGTAACTTCTTTTCCAACATTTCCTTGCAGACCCTTGATGATAAAGGATATTCTACTTCTGCAAGCATATAAATATGAACTATCTGTAGAGATAAGCAATGTACTCTACATCTATGAAAATATCTCCAAGTCACAACTTCTTGCTGATCTGACAATCTCCAAATCTCATCTGTTGTTGAAGGTGGCTCAAACATCACTTTTAAGTCTCCCCAAAACACCCTCTCAAACTCTTCTTCGGTGTATTGTCTCCATGTTTGATGTTTACCAACTTATAAATTTCTTGAAGATCTTCCCTACTCACATCATTCAGAATTGCTGGAAAATTAAGATATACAACATCAGTGTTGTCTTCCCTTATGATCTGATAAGCAGCTCTTTGTCCAGTCCTAATTATATGATATTTGACAATTTTAGCTGGTTCCTTAGAAATTTCAGGAATTGTTCCCATAGTACAACCCTCAGATGAAGGTTCTTCTTCTTCTGATTCACCTTCTTCTTGTACTTTCTTCTTGAATTTACTCTTTCTTGCTATACTTTTCCTCCTTATAAACTTTATGACTGGCTTTTTGACTTCTTTCTTTTCTTCCACAACATCAGACACTTTCTCAGCTTTAGATTCCTTTTCAATTTCACTTGATGCTTTTTCACTTACTTTCTCAGCCTCAACAGCAGGCTCAGACTCTGCTACTTTCTGTCTCTTGAAACTTCTTCTCAAAGAATCTTCATAATCCACTGGCCTATAGCCATGATCTCTCTCATATGCACTCACATATTCAGCTTCAATTTCCTCAAATGATCTTCCTCTCATCTTTTCCCATGTTGAGTGCAGCATGTTCTTTAGATACATCTTCATCCCATGCATTTGATCTACTTTAGACATCCTTTTGAGAACCTTGGTTTTCTTCTGAGTTTGCCTTATCACAGACATAAAATCCCCCAAAGTTTCTTCATTCCTTCTAGCATTCATGAACTCTGCTAGTTGTTTGGCTCTCTCCTCAGCAGTCAAACCTGGAATAGCTTTAAGTTCCTCAAACTTTGCCCTCAACTCATCATCTTTTTCAATCATTTGCTTCAGTGGATCATCATTAAACTCTTCTGATATCTTTCTTGCAAGCATTTCATCTTGTCTTTTTTGTTCTTCCTCCTTTTCAATCTCAGCCTTTTCCATTTCTTGTATCCTAGCAATCTCAGCTAGAGAAGCTTGCTCTTCTCTTTCTTGTCTCTTTGATTTCTTGGACTTAGGAGTTTCCATCATAATTTGTTTTCCTTCCCTTTGAGTTTTAGGCTTCTCCTCATTACCAGACTTATCTCCATGAGCAGAACTAACAACCTCACCAGACTTAATTTCCTTACCAGCATTAACATCACCAGACTTAATCTCTTCAGCAGACTTAACCAATTCTTCATCAGATTCTTCATCAATTATCAACTTTCTTTTTGGATATCTGCTTTTCTTCCTTTGTTGTTGAATTTTACTCAGAGATTGAGCTAGTGTTTCTGCTGCTTCCTTTGTTTCAGGACTTATATCTACTTCATTAGTTGGTTTATCCTTAGCTGGTGTCTTAAGAACTTGTTCTTCCTCTAAATTCCTCCCCTGTTTGGAAGAATTTTCATCCTCACCTTCTTGATCATCAAAAGCAACTCCTTTCTCCTTCATAACCTTCTCCAGCTTTTTAACCCTTTGAACAAAGTTAGAATAGCCCCACTCTTAGCATTGTTTGCCTTCTCTAATGATTCTATTCTCTTAACCAAAGCAGGCACCAATGTGGGAAGATCCTCCACAGTCATAGGGTTGGATTCCTCCTCCTGAACAGGACTTGGAATATTGGTTTGTTGTGGTGGTGAAGATGTTGTGGGTGTAGGTACCCTTGGTTGGGATGGTGATGGACTTGGTTGTGGTGTGGGTGATCTTGGTTGTTCTTGAGCTTGCTCCACATTGGTTGGTTGTTCAGCATGAGATGTACCTGCAATGTTAGTTGAACCAGAAAGCATAGCAGGAAAAAGTGGCCAAGGTGCCCCATTGAATCCCCTTTTCATGTTTGCAAAGATTTTAGGAGTAAAAGCCACAATCACATAAGTCCGCATTTTATCTTCAGGTTCAAAATTCAAAATCATTTGCAAAAATCTTGGGTACATCAAAAATTTGCATTTGTTGTTGACATTTGCTACCATGCCATCAAAAATGAGTTTTGAAAAGTTAAAAGACCTTCCAAGTGAAAGACAGACCAATGCAGAAGCAATGTTGCTTCCAAACTGATCACATCCACCACTCTTAGGACTTAGGCAATGGAGCAAATGATGAAGTAAAAACCTCCACTGTGGTGTAAAGTAGCTTTTCCAAAAAGTAAAAGTACCATCAGTGGGATAGCCTATGGTTCTCATACCCTCAAAAAGGTCATCATTAGACAAAATATATTCCCCTGAGGCATCATCCAATTGAAGATTACTACGAATGGATGCCTCAGAGACAATGAAGTCATGGGTATCTATAGTAGCCCTTAACTGTGGTGTACCATCAGCAAGAGTTTCAAAGGTAACCGACCCCCAAAACTGCTTAACAAGAGAAGTATAAACTGTAGGATTATGAGTTAAGGCGTACCGAAGTTTAGAACCTTTTAAGAAATCCACAATCTGCTCAAAGCCTCCACTTTGATTTGGTTTCTTCAAGAAACAAACCTGGTTATGCTTGTCACAAAACTTTAGTGAAGCCATAGTAAAGAGAATGATTAAGTGCTGGTTTAGGGTTTGAGTACTGGTAGTTAAAAACAAAGTATCGTAGGCCAAAAATAATGATATTTTAAAATTGGAAGCAAATAATGAATAAAAGTGAGATATTTTATCAAAATTTATCCTTATATACTTCTATTTCTCGAAAAATAAGCAACGGTATTATTTTATCAGAAAAATCATTATTTTACTGACCAGACCTAACGGTAATAAAATTTAAGTACATTTTATACTACCAGACTTAAAATCGGTCAACCAGACTTAATCACTGACTCACCAGACTTAACTAAGGAATCAGACAAACACTCATGAAAAGCAATATCAAGGCTTCTGATCATCACCAATCCATGTGATTTCTGCAAATGTTAGTCCCAACACCAAGAAAAACCAAGAAAACATACAAACAAATGATTTTACAATTTAAAAGCAAGAAAAATTAACTACCATAATTAAAACTAGTAGAAGATTTTTTTTTTTTTTAATAAATTTAACCAGTATTAAATCTATTACAAGAATTAACTTCTAAGACTACCAGAATTAATTCCTAATCAGAATTAACTACTTAGTACTGGTTCTACAAACTTTACATTTAGCCTCCCCTTAAATGTAACCTCCCCTTAAACTGAGCTATGGGTTCATCATACCAATATTAACCACTAAGTAATTAAACCTAGGTCCATCAAAGGCTTTGGTTAATAGGTCTGCCACATTAAGATCTGTGTGTATCTTTTCCACTCTAATTAGCTTCTTTTCAAATCAATCCCTAATGAAGTGATGCCTTATTTCTATATGCTTAGTTTTAGAGTGTTATGCAGGGTTCTTAACTATACAGATAGTGCTCTCATTATCTATGTGAATTATAGTGTTCATAAAGTTCAAACCATAATCCAACATTTGATTCTGAATCCACAAGACTTGTCCACAGCAATTGGTAGTTGCTACATACTCAGCTTTTGTTGTTGATGTAGCCACAATAGTCTGCTTCTTGCATTGCCAGGAAATCAATCTTCTTCCAAGGAATTGACAACCTCTTGTTGTGGATTTCCTATCAAGACTTGCTCCAGCATAGTCACTATCTGAATAGGCTTCCAGGTCAAATGATGAATCTCTAGGATACCAAAGGCCCAAATTGGGTTTGCCCTTTAAGTACCTAAAGATCCTCTTCACAGCATGAAGATGTGAAGTCTTGGGAGTAACCTGAAAACGAGAACAAGCACACACAGCATACATTATATCTGGCCTAGAGGCCATTAAATACATTAGAGAACCTATCATGGATCTATAAAGATGCACATCCACATCCTCAGCATCTTCATCCTTTGTCAATGTCACCTTGTTCTCTATGGGAGTGACTGCATTCTTCACATTTGTAAACTCAAACTTCTTCAAAATCTCTGCAACATACTTGTCTTGAGAAATGAAGAGGCCATCTTCTTTTTGCTTCACTTGTAGTCCTAGGAAAAATGTAAGCTCACCCATTGAGCTCATTTCAAATCTTCCTTTCATTAATCCTTCAAACTCCTCACACCAAGACCTTTTTGTAGAGCCAAAAATGATATCATCTACATAGACTTGTACCAGAATGATATCCTTCTTATCCCTTTTTATGAATAAGGTCTTGTCTATTACACCTCTTTTGTACCCATGCTCTTCAAGAAACTTGGAGAGTGTTGCATATCAAGCTTTGGGAGCTTGATGGAGACCATACAATGCTTTTATGACTTTATACACCTTGTTGGGGTGAGCTGGATCAATAAAACCAGGAGGTTGATGAACATATACTTCTTCCTCAATAGTGCCATACAGAAAGGCACTCTTTACATCCATCTGATAGACTATGAACCCCATATATGATGCATAGGCTAAAAATAACCTAATAGCCTCAATCCTGGCTACAGGAGCAAAAACCTCATCATAATCTATCCCCTCCTCTTGTCTATACCCTTGTGCTACCAATCTTGCCTTGTTCCTAACAACTACCCCTCTTTCATCCCTTTTATTTCTGAAGACCCACTTTGTGCCTATTACTTTAGCCCCATTAGGTAGATCTACCAGAACCCAAACTTCTTGCAATTTGAACTGCAACAACTCCTCTTGCATTGCTTCCACCCAACTCTCATCTTCAAGTGCTTCAGAGACCTTGGTGGTTTCCTTTTGAGAAAGGAAACAAGCAAACAAGCAATGTTGTTGGTCCTTGTGGTTGACCCTTTGCCGCTTCTTGATAAGACTGATAAGTGCATGAGATTCAGGAAGCTTTTGCACTTTACTTCTGGTTTGAACAGCTGACTTTGGATCACCAATTATCTGACTTTTGGGATGAACTTTGTGAATTCTGAGTGTTGGAGCTGGACTTACATCTACTTCAGTGGGTAGGTTGTTGAAGTCAGTAACTACCCCTTCTTCATCATAAGAAGCCCCATCAAAAATACCTTCATTTGGTATATCAAAGAACTCAAGGTCTGGCATCTCAGAATCATCAAAAACATCATTTGGAGTAGAATCAGGTTGAGCAGAATTAACAACATCACTACCAGTATTAACTAAGTTAGTACTGGTAGCAGAATTAATGAATCCACTACCAGAATTAACCAAGTTAGTGTTGGTATCTTTCTTCCCAAGGTGTTTGTCAGCCAAAGCATTCATTTCTTCTCTGAAGGATAAGATATCTTCTGAAACTTTTGTAGGAGAACCCTCTTTTTCTTTTGGTTGAAGCTTGTTCACAGTCTCCTTCCTTTTTGTAGAAGATTTCTTTGTTCCTTCATTAGCAGCAACATGGTTGACTTCTGTGGTAGGAATCACAATAAGCTCCTCAATTTCTTTGCCTTGATCAGCAGTGCTTGCATCTTGAGTACCTGCATTGTTAGGCACTTCTATGGAACCTGCATCAGGGTTAGCTTGATTCTCCTTGGAGACAGGAATATAGTTCATAGAATCAGTTAAATAATCAAAATCAAACATCCATCTATGACCTAGTCCCTTCACATTGGGTTTTTACTCAAGAAAATTAACATGAAGATTTTCCTCTACTTTCTTGGTCACTAAATTGTATACCCTAAAGGCCTTACTATTCAGTGAATACCCAACTAGAAACCCCTTATCAGACTTCCCTTCAAATTTTCTAAGCACACTCAAGGTATCAAGAATGGTCACATGGCACCCAAAAGGCCTTATATAGCTAACAACTGGTTTATGGCCAAAAATAAGCTCATAAGGTGTTTTATTCTGAGGCTTGGTCACTCTAACCCTATTGAATATGTAGCAAGCAGTTGCAACTGCTTCAGCCCAAAAGGTTGTGGGTAAGAATGAGTCTGTTAGCATGGTTCTAGCTGCCTCAATCAGGGTCCTGCTCATTCTCTCAGCAACTCCATTCAGCTGTGGGGTTCTAGCATTGCTATATTGTTGCTTGATTCCTTTTTCACCACAAAACTCAATCATGCTCCTATTCTTAAATTTTGTGCCATTTTCAGTCCTAATGATCTTAACCTTGTGATTTAGTAGGTTTTCTATTTGCCTAATGAACCTTTGAATTAAATCAGAGGTTTCATCTTTTGTAGACAAAAAGAATACCCAGCAATACCTGGTGCAGTCATCAGTAATGACAAGGCAATAACTAGCATGGTTGATACTTCTAACAGATGTAGGCCAAACAGATCCATGTGTAAGGTATGCAAAGGCTCAGTAATAAACCTATCTAACTTAGCCTTACAAGATGCCCTATGTTGTTTGCCCTTATTACAAGCTACACATGCATGGTCATTCCTAAAAACCTTGGAAGGTAAGCCTCTAACTAAATTACCCTTCACAAGTTTGTTCATATTCTTGAAATTTACATGACCTAACCTTTTATGCCACAATTTAGATTCATCCAATGTGGCTTTTGCAAGCAAACAAGCAGAACCTTTTGCAACTTCAGGTGCTTTCATATCAAAACTGTACATGTTGTGTTGTCTAGGAACTTTAAGAAGGATCTGACTTTCATCAGGCATCTTAAAGTCCGAAGTCAATACAAAACATTCAGTTTCACTAAAAAGCACCTTATGCTGCTTATCACAGATTTGTGATATTGAGAAAAGGTTAAACTGCCCTAGTTCTTTTACAAAAGATACATTGTCAAACTCTAAATTGCCTACAACAATTCTACCTTTACCAGTTATCTGACCTTTACTTCCTCCAAAGGTAACAGAACCTCCTTGGAATTCTTGAAAATCCTTCAGATGATTCTTGTTACCAGTCATGTGCCCAGAGCACCCACTATCAAATATTCCTTTGTCTTACATGTTCTTCAGTGGATGTTCCTGCACAAAAGTAGAGAAATTAGTTTTTCTCTAGGACCCAAGCCTCTAAAGACTTGGGTCTGCCCTGTGGATCAACAAATTTATAGGTCTTGTATGAGCTTGATCCACTGTTGTTCTTGGATTCATAGGTAAGTGTGTTCTTAAAAGGATCCCAAGACCAACATGCTGGGGTCTTAACAGCAGAATCCCCATTTTCCCTTACAGCACTTGAGCTTGAAGCTTGTGCTGCATTATTAGCAAAAGGACTCCTCACAGGTGAATGAGGTTTGTAAAAATTGTTTCTTTGATTATATGAGTTCACCTGTGGTCTATTTATTGGTTGCCTGGGTCCAGAATGATTAAACCACCCAGAATTAACACTTGGCCTTACATAATTAACATTTTGACCAACAGAACTAACATTTGGTCTACCAGAATTAAAATTTGGTCTACCAGAATTAAAATTTGGCTCAGAATTAAAATTTGGCCTACCAGAATTAAAATTTGGTCTACCAGTACTAACAGATGACCAACCAGAATTAACATTAGGCATACCAGAATTAAATTGTGCTGGTCTAGTCACAAACTTATTAGCATGATTAATCATGTTAGCATTATTCCAAACTGGTTTATCATTCATATGGCCAGCATTAACACTCTTATCCTTTCTAAGTTCAGCCTCTCTTTTCATCCTAACCTCATGAAAATCACAGTCCCTAATCAAATGACTTAGACTACCACACACAAAGCATCTTTTAGGACCAAAATTGTGGTTTCTCTTGTACTCTCTTCTCATCCTATCAGGTTTTGGTGACTCTTGATTTTTGACAGACTTCCTAGGAGATTTTATGTGAGTATCACAACTAGGTTTATCTGTATGAGGTTTGGGTGTAGTCACAACTGGTTCACTATTTTTGACTGATTTTGACTCAGAAACATCTCTAGGTAGATCCTTCACTGTCATTGGTTTGACAAGTGGAGTATTCACTAGATTTGTCATCTGAGTTGCCTGTCTCAGGATAGATAGGACCCTTTTTACCATATACAAACAAAGAGTCATCTAGGTCTTTCTTTTGTAGAGGAGTGTAATCTCCACTTAATGGAGGTGGCACCCCTTTAAAATTATCAGTTTTAATGAACCTATTGTACACTGGTCTACCAATAGAATCCTCTTTTCTACATTTGAACACAGATCTGTCCATCTCTTCCTCATAGCTTAGAACTTCACTATCTGACTGTATCCCATAACCTAAGCCAATTTTACTTGTAGAGCTCATACTAGATGCTATTATCTTATCCTGACACTTAGCAAAATGGGTCCATTTGTCTACTTTCTTTTGCAATTCATCTCTTTCCTTAACAGCTTTCAAGCCTGCTCTTCTATATCTCTTAAGTTTTTCATCTTTTTCATATATCTCATTAGCTTGAAAGGTGAGTTTTTCATTTAAGGAAGCTTGTTTGTTTTGATAGTTAACTATTTGTGCTTCTAAAGTTTTAACAGCTTTAGTGTAAGCAAGAATTTTTGGTTCCTGATCACCTATTTGTGTTAATTGTTCATCACACAAAGCTTTTAACATGATTATATGAATCAATGCATAATTTTCAGCACAAAGATACCTCATTACTAGAACCAATAGCCATAAGTGCATGGTTTGGCTCTTCATCCTCAGGTGTGTATTCATCCCAATTCACAGCTCTAGCTTCCAATGTCATCAAGCTCATCTGATTCTTCCCTATCTTGTCATTATCTTGAGAGTCATAACCCTTCTTCTTTTTCCAATCAGTAGTCACCTTTTCCTTGCAATCTCTGGCAAAGTGACCATGCTTGTGACAATTGTAGCACTCAACAGTCCTCCTATTGTATCCCACTGGTGACTTCCCATCAAGCTTAATGTTCCTCCCAGTCTGCTTGTAAAACTTCTTAACCCTGAAAGCAATCATGGCAATTTGCCATTTGATATCCATTTCTTCAACTTCAACATCATTGATCTGTTCCAGATCCTCACTAATAAAGTCTTGATCTTCTGGTTCCTTAGCAAGAAGTAAGTAAATTACTTCATCAGCAAAGCCTGCTGGAGCATCTCTTTCTTTTCTCATGCTGCTAGAAGAAGCTCTATGACCACCAGAATTAACGCTGCCAGACTTAACCTTGTTAGTGTTGCTCTTGCCTTGAGAAACAAAAGCAACATTTGTAGGACTTGAAGATGCTTTTCCTTGGATTTCCTGTTCAAACACCTTGAGATTGTTGTACAGGTCATCAGTTGTCATGGTGTCAATTTCATCCTTCATCCTCATGGTCAATGTCACACTTGACCATTCTTTTGGTAGTGCTCTAAGAAACTTTTGGTTTGCATCTTCTTCTGACACAGCTGCACCATGAACCTCCAATTGTGATAGAAGATGTTGAAACCTATCATAACCTTTTTCCAATCCCTCTGAACTGGATACACTGAAAGCTTCAAATTGCTGTTTAAGAATAGCCTTTTGCATCTTCTTGGAGTTAGCATTCCCTCCAAATCTTTTCTTGATAGCCTCCCAAATTTCCTTGGCATCATTCATGCCATGAAACCTTCTCAAATGCTCTTTGGGAATTGCCATTAGCAGCATAGTCTTGGCCTTCTTCTCTTTTTCAATAGCATGTATCTCTTCAGCAGATACTGGTGGTAATATTCTAATCACTCCATCTGTACCTTGTGAAATCCTTTTCTTCGAATTCCCATTCTGTATGACCTTCCAGACTTCGCTGTCAATATATTCCAGATAATGTTTCATCTCCATAGCCAAGATGTCATATTCTTCTCTTTTTAGGATTGGGAATTTTATGTTGGATATGGTTGTTGTTGCAGAGATGGGTTGTTGTTTTCTAGATGTGCTTGCTTCAGGTTTTTCTTCATCATGGATTGATTTTTCATCATCACTGTTGTGAACTGAGAAACCATCATTCTTATTGGGATTTTCAACGTCAGACATTTTGCAGGGTTTAGGTGAGTGAATTTAGGGTTTGGTTGTTGTGTTTCTTCAAACTCAGAGTCTCTTTACAGGCTCTGATACCACTTGTAGGTCCACACGTTATGGGTCCAAGTAGCCTTGTTACTTGTTAGACGACTTGAATAAATTTAAATCAATCTAAGTAAGAAACTCTAACACGAATTGTTAATGCTAATGCGGAATCTTAACACTAACAATGAAGAACACAATAACTATAACTAACTTCGTATATTAATTCATTTTAATCAATATGAGTACAATCTTCATCGTTATCAAAAACTAATGCCTAGGGGTTCCTTTTATACACTAAGGACACCCTAGATACAAAACGTGTAGAAGGATATACGTATCTTCTCTAAAGATAATTATGTATCCTTTCCTAACTTATCTCTAACAAACTTTCCGAACTTTCATAAACAGACTTAATAACTTAAGTAAACCAGACTTAACTATTAATACTCTACCAGACTTAACAATGAACGACCAGACTTAACAATGACAAGACTTAACTAATATAACTAACAGACTTAACCACATAACCAGCAGACTTAAGTCTGTTCTTCTCATTAAGTCTTCTCTTGATGATTCCCAACATCCGGTACTCATTGATTATCTATACCCTGTTCTGGGAACACACGCAATACAAGAAACCAACAATTAATTGAAACTATTTAGTGATAATCAATGGCTGCTGCTATGAAGCATATGGCTGCTAACTTTTCCAAACTAGAAAAGTTTGAACGTGTCAATTTCAGAAGATGGCAAAAGAAGATGCACTTCTTGTTGTCAAGCATGAGTGTGGTGTATGTTCTGAGCACTCCTATTCCTGATAATGGGGATGATGTGTAGGATCGAGTACTTCGAGCTTGATTGAGCTTGGTATAAACAAGAACCTCTGTATGCTATACAAGCGTTTATGCGGAAACTAAACAGCAAGTATAATAAAGAAGAAAACTCTAAACGACAATGATCCTCTATGGATCAAACTATGAACTAAGAATTGTTTATTGAATATTGAAAACGTTAAAGGCGTCCATAAACTCATAGACGGGTTTATCTTTTATACTAACAAGATAACCTAACCCTAACCCGTTCTACAAGAAAACGTGTGAAGAGATAAACGAGATCTCTACTAAAAATAAATCTTAACAAACATTCTAAATATACGGATAACAAACAATACTATCCGCAGTAACAAACACCATCGGCAGAAACAAGATAACACTGTCGGCAGCAATGAGATTTCAGCAGGAACCAAAGCTATCGGCAGGAACCAGCTTATCACTATCGGCAGCAACAATGAAACTCTTATTTCCCAGAGATCCTAACAATCCTCCCCTAATCTTGAGGTTGACTAGGTTAACCTGCAAGATTCCAATGTGATAGAGCTTGTAATTCTCAGGCTTGAGGACTGCGACTTAGCAGCAGCAATAAGTAGTAACCAGCAGCAAAATCCTTAACTTGCAAGATTCCAGCCTCTATAGCATCCAGCAGCAACTTCAATAGTTCAGCAGGAATAAGAAATCTTCTTCAAAACATGTATACTGGTCACCATTACATTCACTTGAACTTGGCTGCTACTATGACAATATGTACATCAAATCACTTTAAGTTTCATACTATTCTCATCACATCCAGGTGTGTTAACTCCTGTGAGAGGTGAATCATTGAAAATTAATGGATTTGATGTCTCTTTACCAATAGCCATCACTACTGGAGTAGCCAATGTTTAGGTGTGTTAGACCATGGTACACTGATAACCATCTGATTTATTAGCAAATCAGCAACTATAAACGGATTTGACTTGTCTTTACCTGTAGCCATTTGCTCAGGACTAGCCAATTCTTTGGTTTCAACTGAACCTTGGTGAATTGAATACCAAATATGGATACCAATTGTCTTTACCACAAACCATACTTTTGTGGACTAGCCAATCCTTTGGATCCCATAAAGGGTTACATCCATGGTGAATTGAGAACCATTTTCAACTCTCAGGAATGAACCATGGGTGAGTTGAAGTACCCTATAGCTTTGAGCAAGCTATTACAGCTATCAACGGATTTGATAATCACACCAGAGCCGTACCCTCATGGTGAGCCAACTCTTTCTTGTCTGCAAGACATGGTGAGTTGAGCACCATTTATTGTGCAGGTGTAAACACCAACACTGTACCTGCAAGGTGTTGCTCAAAACCACTTATTAGCACACAAAATATACAAAGAAAATATAATTTTTTTTTTTTTTTTTTTTTTTTTTAAACTAAGAAACACACCAAAATAAAAGAAAAAAAATAAGAAAAGAAACCAAAAGAAAGAAAGATAGAAAAATATACAACAACAACAAGAAACATCCTCCCCTTAAGCTTCATCCTCCCCTTAATCTGCAATCCTCCCCTGAAGCTCAGCATCTAGGGATTTACCATCCCAATATGGACCACCAAATGTTTAAACCTTGGTCCATCAAAAGCCTTGGTCAGCAGATCAGCAACATTATCATCTGTGTGAATCTTAACCACCTGAATAAGATGCTTCTCATAAGCATCTCTTATGAAATGGTGTCGAATCTCAATATGCTTTGTCCTTTGATGATAAACAGGATTCTTAACAATACACATAGTACTTTGATTATCAATAAAAATCTTAGTGTTCATATAGTTGAACCCATAATCCAACAACTGATTTTGCATCCAAAGCACCTGTCCACAGCAACTAGCAGCAGCAACATACTCTGCCTCAGTAGAAGATGTAGCCACTATAGTCTGCTTCTTGCACTGCCAAGAAACCAACCTCCTACCCAGAAACTGACAACCTCCTGTTGTAGACTTCCTATCAAAGTTAGCCCCAGCATAATCACTGTCACTATAGGCTTCCAACACAAAAGGAGAATCTTTGGGATACCAAAGTCCCATCTTTGGTTGTCCTCTTAAATACTTGAAGATTCTCTTAACTGCATTTAGGTTAGAAGTCAATGGTGTAACCTGATGTCTAGCACATGCACCAACAGCAAACATGATATCAGGTCTTGAAGCTGTCAAATACATGAGTGATCCAATCATGGACCTATAAAGATGAACATTAACAGCAGCATCAGGTTCGTTATTGGACTTAGGCTTTGGACGTTCAAAAGGAGTTGTAGCAATCTTCACATTTTCCATATCAAACTTCTTAAGCATGTCATAAACATACTTCTCCTGGCAAATAAAGATCCCATCTGGTTTCTGCTTAACCTGAAGACCCAAGAAGAAAGTCATTTCTCCCATAGCACTCATCTCAAATTCACTCTTCATCAATGCTTCAAACTCCCTGCACCAGGCGTCATTAGTGGAACCAAAGATAATATCATCTACATAAACTTGTACCAGAATGATATCTTTGAAGTTCTTTCTGATAAAAAGAGTTTTATCAATAGCCCCTCTTCTGTAACCATGTTTTAGCAAAAAGGCTGATAACCTTGCATACCAAGCCCTTGGTGCTTGATGAAGACCATAAAGTGCTTTAACCACTTTGTAAACTAAATTAGGATTCTGAGGATCCACAAATCCCTGTGGTTGAGTAACATAAACTTCTTCCTCAATCCTGCCATACAAAAATGCACTCTTCACATCCATCTGATATACTACAAACCCCATAAAGGAAGCAAAAGCCAAAAACAATCGGATAGCTTCAACTCTTGCCACTGGTGCAAACACCTCATCATAGTCAATCCCCTCTTCTTGTCTATGACCTTGAGCTACTAATCTAGCCTTATTTCGAACCACAATTCCCCTAGCATCCCTTTTATTCTTTAGAATCCATTTAGTCCCAATAGCATGCTTTCCTGCAGGTAGAGGTACCAACATCCATACTTTCTGATTCTGGAACTGCTGCATCTCCTCTTGCATAGCCTCAACCCAATCATCATTAGTAAGAGCTTGAGCTATGCTAGTTGGTTCAACTTGAGATAAGAAACAAGCATACAGACAATGCAAATAATCAGTATGATTGCTCCTCAACTGATCCTGTATATAACTGAGAAAAGCAGATTCTCCAAACTTGGGTTGATGAAGTTTACTTCTTGTCTGAACAGGGGAATTAATATCTCCAAGAATCAAAGACTGAGGATGAACAGTATTGATCCTCTTGGTAGCAATGGGATTGACTTCAATGGAGGATGCCTGATTAGTAATTGAGGGGTTGAAGTCATCATCATATGAGGAAGAGGTGAAAATGCCAGTTCTGGACTGATGATGAGGATCATTCAACTTATCTCTTGAAGAGACTGAATTTCCAAGATCAGAAGGAATTGGAAATCTTTCAGGGGAGTTAACAACACCCAAAGTGTCAACAGATGGAGAAGACACAGGAACATCAGCAGAAACTCTAGAAGGTTCAGCAGGAACAGATCCACTTTCAGCAGGAATGGGATCAGCAGGAACATGAATACCACCAGTTGAATTCAGTTGTCTTCTAACTTCAGCTTCAGCCTTTCTCAGAATTTCCTCTGTCTCTTTAGAATACCCAGAATCAAACATCTCAGCAGCTCTTTTGGCATTAAACTCTTGTCTTTGAAGCCTAGCAAGATCTTCTGCATAACTAGAATCACCTCCAGCCATATCAAAAGAATCCTTGAGCTTTGAACCTGAAATGTTGTTAGAGGGAAAAGAAGGAACAACTATAGGTCGTTCATCACTCTCTACATCAGAATCATCATCCGAGGTACCTGCATTGTTAGTTTGAGAAACATTTGTACCAGCAGATAGATTTGATTTGAATCTATTATAACCTAAGGTGTCAGATAGATAATCCAGATCAAAGTACCACTCTGGACCAGTACCCTGCAAATTAGGTTTATCTTCAAGATATCTTAAGTTGAGAGTCTCTTCTATTCTCTTAGAGGACAGATTATAAACCCTATAGGCTTTACCATGAGCAGAATATCCAACAATAAACCCTTCATCAGCCTTTCCATCAAACTTGCCTAGGTAATCACTAGTGTTCAAAATAGTGACATGACATCCAAATGGCTTAAGATAACTAATGTTTGGAACCTTCCCAGACAAAAGTTCATAAGGTGTTTTATTATGAGGACTAGTAATAGATACCCTATTCAACACATAACAAGCAGTGCAAACTGCTTCAGTCCAAAACATAGTGGGCATCTTAGATTCAGCTAACATAGTCCTAGCTGCTTCTATCAGGGTCCTATTTTTCCTTTCTGCAACCCCATTTTGTTGTGGAGTTCTAGCATTACTATAGTCCCTTTTTATCCCCTTAGACCCACAGAGTTCAATAAGATTAGAGTTCTTAAACTCTGTGCCATTATCACACCTTATAGACTTAACCTTTTTACTTAGCTGATTTTCTATTAAGGCAATAAAATCCCTAAGAACTGGATAAGTTTCATCTTTAGTACCCAAAAAGAAAGTCCATGAAAACCTGCTAAAATCATCTATAATCACCAGGCAGTAGTTCTTATGGTCAATACTTCTGATAGAAGTAGGACCAAAAAGATCCATATGAAGAAGCTGCAAAGGCTCAGAGATGTTGCTCACAGCAGTTATGGCCTTGTATGATGCTTTGTGCTGCTTTCCTTTGTTGCAGGCAACACAATCATGCTCATTAGAGAAGATCTTCATAGGAAGCCCTTTAACCAACCCATTCTTAGCCAGCTTGTTAATGGTCTTGAAATTCACATGGGTCATTCTTCTGTGCCATTTATTAGATTCATCCACAGAAGCTTTTGCAACCAGACAAGCAAGTGATCCCTCAGGCTGAACATCACTAAGATTGAAGCTATAAAGATTGTAAGTCCTAGGAACTTTAAGTTCAACCTGACTTTCATCAGGCAGCTTGAAGTCTTTGGACAACACAAAGCAATCATTCTCAGTGAAGAGAACACTGTTCTTCTTGTCACATATTTGGGAGACAGAGAACAAATTGAAGTCTTGAAGTTCCTTCACATAAAGTACATCTTCAAAGTCCAGCTTAGCAGTCTTGATAGTTCCCTTCCCAGAAATTATTCCATCTCCTCCTCCAAATGTCACAGTACCTCCATTCAAAGGTACAAAGTCATGCAATCTTTCCAAATTCCCTGTCATACTCCTGGAACACCCACTGTCAACAATTCCAAATCTTTGCTTCTAAAAGGAAAATCCTGAGAAAAAGAATACATATACAACATTAGATACAAGAGAGACTCAAGCCATTGCTGACTTGAGCCTGCCTAGTGGATCAATAAGAATTAAACCCTGGAAATTGATGAGATCCACCATTGATCTTGGACCCCATTTTCATATGTTGGTTATTGATTTTCCAAGAACAACCTGCTGAGGACTTAACAGCAGTTTTCCATCTTGCCCCTCCCTTATTCATGGTGTCAAAACAAACAGGTCTCATATTATTTTGAAAGTAAGAGCTAGTAGGTCTTCTGATAGGTCTAGCCATATTGCTTCTCCAACCAGCAGGATTGATCCTACCGGCAGGAACTGAATAAACAGCAGCAACAGGCTTATCGGCAGGAATGAACTTATCAGCAGCAACAGGCTTACCAGTAGGAACTGGCTTGCCAGTAGCAACTGAAGTTCTTCTTGCTGCTTGAGGAATATAAGGGGGAATATCATTCACATTTTTCCACACAAACCTATTTTGACATGCATTCAAACCCATCTGTTTTTCATAATAGTCACAATCTTTAATAAGATGATCATAACTACGACACACAAAGCAAGATTTCTTTCTAGGGGTCTTTTTCTTAACAATAACTTTCTCATTGCAAACAGAATTATTCAAACCAACACATGAAACAAAATTATCCTTAACACAATAAAAACCACAATCATAATTGTTTGAAACAGAACCACAACTAGAATTGTTTAAAACAGAACCACAACCAGAAACATTATTGTTTTTAACACTATCAAAAGAAATATCTTCAAATGCAGCTTTCTTTGAGTGAGATTCATCATTAGCTACTTCTGAGGAGAGATCTTCTGACTTTATTGAAGCTGACTTGTCACTTGATCCACATGTGGCATAGTCATTAGTCTTGATTTCTGAAGATTTGTCACTGTAAGAACAAGAGACAAATTCATTAGAGTCACAATCAAGATTAGGCAAGTCCTTTGCCTGTTTGCCATAGTTCATTTGTGAATCATCAAAGTCAACAAAAGGATTAGCAGGTTTAAATGTTCCAGTTATGGGTGGAGGAACATCATTCATCCCTCCCTCATTCACATACTTTACAGGCTTTCTATAATCTACAGGTTCTGGGTTAAAAACACTATACTCATTAGGGTCATAATACTGATTTGGCCCTACCAGGTCACCGAACCCTAAACCTCTTTTAGTTTTTGACGACATAGAACTATCAATAAGCTTGTGAAGGTTTGTGGATGACTCTTTCCACTTATCAAATCTAGCCAAGGTATTATCTAGTTTACACTTTAAATCCTGATTTTCTAACACTACCTTAGCTTTTTCCCTTTCAGAATGTTTAAACTCATTAATAGCATTTTTTAAATCTCTTTCCAACACCTTTATTTTTACTTCATAAGCAGACTGTTGTTGTTGATACCAGACCTTTTGTTGTTCTAAAGTTTTAACAGCCTTTTTATGAGCCTTTAGTTGAATAAAGTTATCCTTATTTTCACTTTCTATATCATCAAATTCCTGTTTCAATTTATCATATTTAGAATCACAACCAAATGGGCAGTTATGTACCTGAGATGGATGACCCATCATTCCAAACTGACCAGCCACTTGAATCATCTCACCATATCCAGCTACCATCCCAAATACCTTATCTGATCCACTTGCAATAGCCTTCTCATGATGCTCCCAGTTCCACCAATGAATCCACAGATACTAAAGTCTTGGGGTCCTCTGACTCCAACTCTTGAATTTTGAAAGCAGAATACCGTGCTTTATCATCCACCTTCTTGTCTGTACATTCCCTAGCAAAATGTCCTGTTTGAGAACATTTATAACACCTCACCTTCCTTCTGTCAAACCTGGCAGGCTCCTGTCCATCAAAATTGACCCTTCTTCCTGCCTTCTTTTCAAACCTATCCAACTTCAACGATATCATAGCCACCTGCCATCTTAAATCCATCTCTTCCATATCCAATTCATCAATCTGATTGAAATCATCATACACAATCTTCTGTTGTGGTGTACTTTCAGCAACAAATGAATGAAGCACATCCACCACAAGATTCTCAGATCTGGTTTGAGCTTTTGGTGTGACAGGTGAGTAGGAGATTGATGATGTTGATGGTGTTGGACTGTTTCCATATGATGCTTTGTTAGCACCAGAGTTACTAACAAAAGCAGTATGGGTTGGAGTATGAGGTGTATAGGTGGAATATCCTTTGATATCCAGTTCAAGGGTTTTTAACTTGTTGTACAGATCATCAAAGCTCATATAATCCAGACCTCCTTTGGCTTTGAGTGTTATGGAAACCTGAGACCAGGATGGTGGCAAAGCCCTCAGAAATTTGGTGTTGCAGTCTTCATCGTCCGGCCTAGCTTTCAACTGGTTAAGTTGACTCAGGATCTTGTGGAATCTATCATACCCTTTGTGAATCCCCTCAGCCTCAGAGATCTTGAATTCCTGAAACTCTTGCTTGAGCATAGACTTTCTCATTTTTCTGGATTCATCATTCCCTCCAAATCTGGCTTTTACAGCATGCCAGATCTTTCTAGCATCATCCAAGTGATGGAAATCACTCATATGATCCTCTGGAATAGCTTGAAGCAAAAGGGTTCTTGCCTTGGTTTCCCTTTGCACTGCCATGTGTTCTTCTGCAGTAACAGGTGGCTCTATATAGATATTGCCATCCTCGTCCCTTCCAGTATTCTTCTTGCTATTTCCCTTGAGAATGACATTCCACATATTGTAATCACTGTTTGTGATCCAATATTCCATTCTCATAGCCCAGACTTCATACTCATCTTTCTTCAGATATGGGAATTTAGCATTGTTGGTGGACATAGTGGTGACGATCTGTGTTTGGACTTGGGATGTTTCAGGTTTGGGTTGTTGATCTTCCTGGTTAATGACATTGTTTTGTGGGATTTCGTCTTCCATTGAGAGAGGGTAAAGAGATATGAGATCAACCTTTTTCTTCTTTATCAGAGATCCTTACCAGGCTCTGATACCACTTGTAGGATCGAGTACTTCGAGCTTGATTGAGCTTGGTATAAACAAGAACCTCTGTATGCTATACAAGCGTTTATGCGGAAACTAAACAGCAAGTATAATAAAGAAGAAAACTCTAAACGACAATGATCCTCTATGGATCAAACTATGAACTAAGAATTGTTTATTGAATATTGAAAACGTTAAAGGCGTCCATAAACTCATAGACGGGTTTATCTTTTATACTAACAAGATGACCTAACCCTAACCCGTTCTACAAGAAAACGTGTGAAGAGATAAACGAGATCTCTACTAAAAATAAATCTTAACAAACATTCTAAATATACGGATAACAAACAATACTATCCGCAGTAACAAACACCATCGGCAGAAACAAGATAACACTGTCGGCAGCAATGAGATTTCAGCAGGAACCAAAGCTATCGGCAGGAACCAGCTTATCACTATCGGCAGCAACAATGAAACTCTTATTTCCCAGAGATCCTAACATGATGCTACTGTGGAAGACATGAGGAGAAGGAGCAAGTGGGAGAATGACGATTACATTTGTAGAGGTTTAATCCTCAATGGTATGTCTGATCCTTTGTTTGATATTTATCAAAATGTGGAATCTGGTAAAGAACTATGGGAATCCTTGGATGCCAAATATATGGCTGATGATGCATCAAGTAAGAAGTTCCTTGTAAGTAATTTTAACAATTAAAAAAATGGTCGATTCTAGACCTGTCATGGAACAATACAATGAACTTCTTAGTATACTTGGTAGATTCACACAACACAAAATGAACATGGATGAGACTATTTCAGTCTCTTGTGTCATTGATAAACTCCCTCCTTCTTGGAAAGATTTCAAGCATTCTTTGAAACATAAAGAGGAATTAACTCTTGTTGAGTTGGGCAGTCATTCGCGTATTGAGGAATCTCTCAGGGCGCAAGACAGTGACGAGCCAAAGAGTAGCAATGCTACTGGTCCATCAGTTGTCAATATGGTGGAGCATAACAACTCCACCAGTTACAATGACAACAAGGGCAAACGTATACATCAGGATAACACCAAAACTGATCTTAACAAGAAGCCAAAAGCTACTTATTGGAAGTGTGGGAAACCTGGACACTTCAGAAAGGATTGCAAGGGTGTTAAAGTTGGCAACAAAGCCAATGGATAAGGCACAAGTGGATCAGGGAATGGTAATACCAATTCTCTAAAAGGTCAGAATATATTTAATAAGTCTTTTCAGATTTATTATGTTACATATATATCTGAGGCATACTTTGTGTAGGATGATGATGTTGCGTGGTGGGTTGACTCTTGAGCAACAATCCATGTGTATAAAGATAGAAGCTAGTTCATGACCTATGAGTCACTGAATGATGGTTCTATTCTTCATATGGGAAATGAGTCAACAGCCCTGGTGCATGGAAGAGGATGTGTGGATTTAAGATTTAGTTTTGGAAAGATTGTTTCTTTGTTTAATGTTTTACATGTTACTAATATTAGAAAGAATTTGGTTTCTAGTAGTATTTTGAATAATTGTGGTTATAAACAAGTTATTGAATATGATAAATTTGTTTTGTCTAAACATGGTGTGTTTATTGGTTTTAGCTATTTGTGTAATCAAATGTTCAGGCCTAATATTGTTAATGATATTGTTAATTCAGCCTTTATGTCGACCTCTAAACTAAATGATTCAACCCTATGGCATGCTAGACTTGGCCATGTACACTTTAAGAGAATGCGAGATATGTCCAAGGATGGGTTAATCCCAGCCTTTGATATGGACACTGAAAAGTGTAAAACTTGGATGATGACCAAAATAAATAAGAAACATTTTCAAAGTGTAAAACGTGAAACTGAAGTTTTGGAGCTAATTCATAGTGACCTATGTGATTTACATGCTACTCCCTCATTGGGGAATAAGAAGTACTTTGTGACATTTATTGATGATGCTTCTAGGTTTTGCTATGTCTATCTGTTACATACTAAGGATGAAGTATTAGATAAATTCAAAGTATTTAAAACTGAAGTTGTTAGGAATATAAATATTCATATGAAAGACTCGGTCACCCCGAGTATCTTTTGGCATTAGATAGCTCGTAGGGTTAATACATATAGATGTTACTGAAGTTTCCAAAAAATTTGAAAAAAGTTACTCAACTTTTTTTTTGTTGAATTAGGTTACTATAGTTTCCCAAAATTTGAACCAAGTTACTATAGTTTTCCCAAAATTTGAACCAAGTTACTATAGTTTCTAAAAAATTTGAATTAAGTCACTTTGTCTTATTCGAAAATCACTTTGTCTTATTCGAACTGGAAACTTTAGTAACCTAATTCAACAAAAAAAAAGTTGAGTAACTTTTTTCAAATTTTTTGGAAACTTCAGTAACATTTGTATGTATTAACCCTTAGATAGCTAATAAGCTTTATAGTTATAGTTTAGATATTGTTTTAACATGGAGTCGGGCTGGGTCTTTACCCACTGTAACCCGCTCCATAGCCCACGTGGGGCGTTAAGTAAGTTGTATAAATACCCTCTCCCACTAAAGGAGAGGGTTGGAGCTTCTAGTCATTCAACATAATTTTCCCTCATTTTCTCTCTCTAGAACTCCCATCTCTCTCTATCTCTCTCTTTCTCTCTCTAGAATCGAACTTAACCTAATCTTGATTGTGTGTTATGATTTTGAATATGTTACAATTGGTATCAAAAGCCATGGTTTGATTAGATAGGTTGTGTGAGCTTAAATTCGTGGTGATTATTCTCTTGTTTTTTTTTTCTTGGGCTCGAATTGAAAAGAAAGAAACATGTTTGTGGTTTGATTCGTAAAAGTGTTGTACTTTCGTGCTTAGGATAGTTATAATAGCTTACTTGGGTGATTGGTTAGTTTCTTTCATAAGCTTATTGACTACTTTGTGGCTTATTCGTGAGTTTTAAGTTTTTTTTTCTAGGTTGCGATTTGTGTATTTCTAGGTTGCGATTTGAGCTAAAAAGGTTAGGTTGTTGATTGCGATTTTCCTAGTTCCAGATCTGCGATTTGATTTGTAGCTAAAAGGGGAAAAAGACAAAACTGGGTGAAAGTGACTTGTTTGTCTGATTGAGACTTGCGATTTGGTATTGCGATTTGGTACTGCGATTTGATCAGTTGCGATTTGAGGTTGCGAGTTGATACTTGCGATTTGAATTGGTGCGATTTGATTAGTTGCGATTTGACTTGTTGCGATTTGCCAAAGTTGCGATTTGCCAAAGCTGCGATTAGGCACTGCGATTTGGTGTTGAGATTTGGAGTATGCGATTTGCCTCTGCGATTTGAGGTTGCGATTTGCCTTCTGAAGATCAATTATCAAATCAAACTAAATGTCATGCTGCCCAATTTTCTTCAACATTGAGGTTTGTCTCTTGCGGGTTGACTAAAGTTGACTTTTTACGTCAAAACTTCAAACGGCCATAACTTTTGAACCGTAACTCCGTTTTCAGTGAAATACTTGTCAAAACGACCGGAACAGCCTGAATATTGTGATGTTTCACCACGAAGTCGTGAGACGAATTTTTCGAGGCCCAAATCCTCTCCGGAATGAATTTATTGAGGTTTTAAGTTTTCAGACCAAAATTTCACTATAACAACTTGCATCAACCAAACCAAATCACAACTAAACAACATATCACCTAGTCTATCAAACGATCATCACTTTTAGCACACAATCACTAATCATTGTACCGATCCAACAATTATCATAACACGTCCAATTTATCATTATCTCACGGTTTCTTCTTGATTTTGTAAAATCCCGCGAAAGAAACGATTTCTCGGTTTAAATCATAGATTTGTAAAATCTCGTGCACGTTTACACCATGTCTACTAATTCAGATTCTTTCATATCTGAGGTACTCAAATTGTACGACACGAACGATAAACATAAGACTTCCAACCCTGTACAACAAATAAACGTGTTTGATTCTGATAATGCTAAGATGGAATCGTCATGCTCGAATTCTCGAGAGAAAGAGTTTCATCAGCTACTCAAATTGCCTGATAATACAAAGGAAAGTTGCATAGAATGTTTTTGACTACTTCACTCACATCTCAAGGTTCTTTTTGAACAACCTGGATACTTGGGAGGATACAAACGTGCATTCGCATCACTCTTTGGTCAAGATGTTCAGACTTTCACAGTCAAAATGATTCTGTATTTAGATCAACTTGAACAACAACTTAACAAAGGAGAATTTTCTGAAGGTAGATCCATGGCTGCCTTTTGTGTGATCAACAACCAACTCCAAGTGTTCATTGATTCGCAATTCACTGAGGATTATGATTATTACAGTCAAATGACGAAAAGGTGTTTTGCTAATTACACTGGAATCGAGGTTTACATGTTCAGAATTACACTACTCCAACTCATGGGTAATGTTAAGGAGTTCATTAATGAAATGGCGCAGCATCAACAACGTAGTGGCTCTGAGTCTGATAAACATGATACAAGCGACAGTTCTGGGACTTATATCACACATGGCGTGGATACTGATCACAGACCAGAAAATGACCTAGTCCCATCTGCTGAGGTACATGTCACTGATCAACATAAGGTGCTTTCTAATGAACGACAGCATACTGATCAAATTAAACCCACTTATGACGCATGTATGTTGGAAAAGACTGCTAGAAATAGCATTCCTGATTCAACAAATATGAGTCATAAAGGGGGAAAATTTGATCAGGATGATGAACATGATGATGCTTCAAGTTCTTTGTTTACGGCTGAGTCTTTTAAATCAAATGATATGGTTGAAAAAGAAGTCTTTAATGAACTTTCAAACAGATTTTTGCAACTTGAAAAACATTGTATTTCACTTGAAATCTCAATGCAACAAAAGGAAGAAAGTCTTCAAACTAACCAACCATGTAAAATCCGGAATTTTCTGAATTCCGTGAATTTTTTATGATAAATGATTTGAAAGCTCAGCTAGAAGCCAAAAACTCAACGATCAACAACTTGAAAACACAAATTACCGAGATGCATGAGATAAGAAATGTAGTCAAGGCTAAATATGACAGTGATGCAACTGAAACAAGAAACATTAAATTGGAACTTAAAGTGGCTGAATTACTTAAGGAAAATGAGACTTTGAAAAAGCATTGCAAAAACCTGTGTGATTCAATCAAAGAAACGAGATTTAAGACTATAGAATAGACAACCTCTTTGATTGCCAAAAATGATGAATTCAAAGCTCAACTTCAGGAAAAGGGTTTTACAATTGCAGCATTAAAAAACGAGTTAAGAAAATTAACATGAAATAGTGTGAACACTAAGTTTGCAAAACCATCAATCTTGGGAAAACCAGTTTTACAACCACTTAGAAACCAATCAGTTGTTAGACAACCGACTGCGTTTAGATCTGAACGGTCAAAATTTTCAAAACCACGGTTTGCCTCCCGAGTTGATTCGAAACAAGTTTTGTCAAAACTAGTCACTTCACAATCTAGACCTAATGTAAAGGAATATGCTTTTGCAAAACCTCATCATATGAGTGCTTCTAGTTCCTCTAGGATTAGTTCAAAGCGTGTGTCATTTGTGACACCAAAGGAACATGTTAGACATAAAAATAGTGTTCAGAATCACAACCTAGAGGATGCTAAGAAAAACACACATGAAAAGACTAGGAATTTGCCTGTTTCTAAGAGTAGTTGCGTATCGATTAAAGCGATTCTTGTAGCAGATCACTCTAAGAATTCTAGATCTTTTTCTGAATCCAAACACTCTGTTTGCTCAACTTGTCAGAAATGTGTTTTTAATGCAAACCATGATGATTGTATAACAAAATTCCTGAAGGAAGTGAATGCTCGTGCTAAGGTTCAATCCTCTAAGACTAGAAACAACAACAAGCCCGTAGAACCAAAGAGTTATACTCAGAAACCTGGTAGGCAGGTTGCTGTAGGACAAAGGCCTTCTCTCAACAAGTCTTCCACTGTACATGAGAAACCAAACACTCCTAGATCTTGCCTTAGGTGGATACCGACGGGTAGAATTTTTAAGATTGTTGGTCTTAGATGGATACCTACTAGTAAGCTGTTCACTGATTGCAAAACTAAGGTTGACAGTGAAACCCCAAATGGTTTAGATGCTGATATCACTAACCCACATAAATGTAAACAAACTCTTAATATTAGTGCAGGTAGTCTTTACTTAAGTGCAGGTACATCGTTCACTCCCATTAAGGAAAGACTCAGAGTTTGGTTGCCGAAAAGACTGATATCTCATAAATTAGGGGTTCATGAAACTCAACTTTGATGAACATGAAAAATGAAGTTTGAACACATCAGTTCAAGCCTCGTTCTTCAACGACAATGATGTTTGAACACTGCAGTTCAAGCCTCGGGCCTCAATGTCAACATAATGGCGTCTGCTGAAAACACTCCAGGCCCCGTTCCTCAAAGAAAAGAAAGGCATACGCTTGAGTGCGCTTTATCTTTGGAAGAAGAGAAATCTTCTTGTTTATGACCATTCTCATCAACAAGCCTCATGCTCTTCCCATGCTCATTCAGTCATCAGGTGGATCAACGTACATTAGAGTATATTCTTATTCACTTGTTCTATCAAAAATGGCAATCTCATATGCAATTTTTGAGGGGGAGAAGTGTGAATAAACTAAATGTCAGTCATCAAGTGGATTTACTTACCATTGATTGTATTCTTATTCACTCGTTCAATCAAAAATGGCAGTCATATGCAATTTTTGAGGGGGAGAAGGGTGAATAAACTTACCGTTGATGGTATTCTTATTCACTCGTTTAATCAAAAATGGCAGTCATATGCAATTTTTGAGGGGGATAAGGGTGAATAAACTAAATGTCAGTCATCAAGTGGATCTACTTACCGTTGATGGTATTCTTATTCACTCGTTCAATCAAAAATGGCAGTCATATGCAATTTTTGAGGGGGAGAAGGGTGAATAAACTAAATGTCAGTCATTAAGTGGATCTACTTACCGTTGATGGTATTCTTATTCACTCGTTCAATCAAAAATGGCAGTCATATGCAATTTTTGAGGGGGAGAAGGGTGAATAAACTACATGTTGATTGATGTTTGAGAAATGGTCATACGGGTCCTGAATACATCAGTTCAGGAGTCGTGCAAACCAAGTTTCTTCAACACTATATGTTCCACCGTCCATGAAGAAAGAAGATATACTGTTTCAACCATTGGTTTGAAGAATACTTTCAGCTCCATCAAGTGTTGTATCTCCTATGTTTCCCGCTGATGCACAGATATCTGCTGATACAACCGGTACTCCTTCATGAACCACAATGGTTCAAGAAGTACCATCTGTTAGTACTTCTCCAACAACTCATGAAATTATATCTCTAGCCATTCATCAAGGTGTTGAAGAATAAATTCATGGAATTCTACCTCCCGAGATTGATAATGAACCCCTCCTCCATAATCTTACTCCAGACCCGAGTTCTGGAGAATCATCTTCACAAAGCGTTATTCGATCAGATTCTCATCAGCTCAATCAATCGTTTCATTATATCAGTAAGTAGTCAAAGGCTCACCCATTGGAGAATGTGATTGGCAATCCTTCTAGACCTGTTTCGACAAGAAGTCAACTACAAACCCATGCCAAATGGTGCTACCTTGATTCACATGGACATCCGATACCAGTCGCTGGAAAACGATCTGATTGAACTCTTATCTATCTAAGGAAGAATAGAGGTGGTAATTCTTCATGTATCCTCTGTATATATATAAATCATAAAAACTCAAAAAGATTTTCCACGTTGTACATATCTTAAACCTACAAAAACCATAAAAATCATAAAAATAGAAAATTCCAAAAAATAGTTCCTCTAGGCATGTCTTCTGTTTATCGATAACATTTATTGTCCTAGAAATGTCATTCAATAATGACACGGGACTTTAAATGAAGCTCGAGCAGAAGTTAAAATGAATTGTTAAAACATGTCATGTTGGCTTGCAGTTACTTCAGACTGTAACCCGTTCCTCATTATGGGGAAAGCACGTCGCCAAAAAGACGGTTGTTCCTCCCACTGGGTGAAGTTCACCCGGGCATGGATTACTTTATATCCATGTTTCTTCGATTTGATGTACGTTTCAGTGCATCATTTCTTGTATAAGAAGAGAAGTCTTCTTTACATCGCAATTACTTTTCCATCTATGATTCTTCAGGAAAGTATTTGTGCTAAACTTGGTGGTACCATGAATTTTTTTGGAAATCAATCAGACTTGAAGTTTTTCATAAAATTTGTCACTCAATCAATGACTACAGCTCTTTAAATAGAAAACGGGTCATCGATTGAGGGGGAGAGTGATTTCAAAATTTTATATCATCAAAACACGCCACTTTGTACATAATAAGCAAGTGAATAAAATTTGTTGTTATGTGTCAGTGTATGAGTTTCATTCAAATATCTTTCAAACTTATCATACCTGACACTAACATTCTCCCTCATTGATTGAGGGGGAGCATAATAATGTTCCATTATCAGTATATATTGAATCAGACCACATTTTCTCCCATAATTTCTAAACTTATTTAAATCAATTGGGATCACAAATCTCAAAAGGTTTGAAATTTTTGATCGGGGGAGAGAATGTGATTTAAATATGAAAACTGATAAAATGGTCGGTCTTTGCTAAACTCTTTCGTATATCGATGCACATATTGAGGGGGAGCGAATGATTTATGATGGCAATTGTGGAAGAATACCAAAGACCGACCATTTTATTTAATGTACTGGAGTTATAAGGATGGTAAGGTTAGGTATCAGTTCCCATGATCCAGCCAGAACCGGAGGGATCTTCCCAGGGACAATCCTCTAGTTAGAATAGAAGTCCTTAGGAACGATTAAAAAGGAGAAAAGTGAGAATAAGGGAAGAGTGCCGACTGAGATGGAGCTAGTACTGGAACAAACCCAACAAGGTACTAGTAATGAAGTCTCGGTAAGCGCTGAAGGGGTTGAAGAATGAAAAAGAAATGTAAAGATAAAGGGTGAAAAGAAAGAAGCCCTCCTTACACTTTAGGTAGAAACTGGGTCAATACATATGCTGTCAGAATCACTTAGTTGATTGCTGACATTGATGACAAGTATCATGGACCCAGTGATACGCTGCACAACCCTCCCTAGCCACTCAAGGTCCCTCAAAGGACTCTTGTTTCATTTGTCACGGAGATCAATACATTTCTATCGTCTCTCTCACTCCGAGTTAGACGATATTGAAAAGGTGGCAGTCCTCTCCAGCCTCTGATCACTAAATCAAAACGCACTATTGAGTCTAGAGCCAAGAGATCATCCATAAATCTCATTAGGACACATTTCCAATATGCTTGCTGTTTCATACACCGTGAAAAGTAAGAAAACATATATTAAGAGTCCTACGCATTATCCTTGTGGTATTGCTAGAACATCCGAGTGATACATAAATTATTCACAACGAAGATGGAAATCCTTCTAGAGCCAACATCAAACAAGCTCTTGGTAGGTGACATGTGAGATCCTTCATGGATCAAACTAGTGACAACTGGAAAGAAACGATGGGGCGATTCACATTTGAATCAAACTTGTTCCAGGAAATGGATTGACGGATGCTTTTGGAAAACCTTTCAATGTGCTCACCAAATGAGTTTCGAGCACATTGATTGTGTAAATTTTCAAACAAAAGTGTTTATGACAGAAATGTGATTCAATTTATAAAACCCTCGTCGTGTTGCATAAAATGTTTATCCAGTGACACGCGAGTGATTTTTCTAATCAATTTCTCATCAATCAGTGGGTATTTAATTCACTGATTCACTCTACCGTGCTGTCTGCTTTGAGACGTTCCAGTATGAGAGCATGCTTAGTATGATAATTTTGATGTTAAATCGTTGGATGATTATTTACAACAAGCTGGAAAGTCCTGTCAAGGAGAATTTTCTTTAAAGGGGATTCTGCCTGATCACATGTCGATCCTCACGAAACCGAAGTTTAATCCAACCACACCAAGCGAATGACAAATCCATATTCGTTCTCCAACTTTATTGCTAACTGTTTTATTTCAGATTTATATAAAGATGGTGATGGTGGTACCTAATTCCAGCAGAGACATGTCAATCCACACCCCATGCTCACACTTCACACTCACGTTCAAAGAAATCATGATAGCAGAATGACCTACAACAATGCTTCCGCAACTCTGATGCTAAATATCATGATCCAGAAAAGTGTGAGCATGACGGTCCGATGGTCACAACATCACATGGAGGCGATACTACTAAGGATGATTTGGAGATTTACTGTGGCTGATGATCTCAAAGCAAGCTCAAAGATCACACATTTGCCAAAGGAACATTAATCATATGATCATTGCTTGAAGTACAAGGTGTGCTGAAATTGAAGAATCAAAATACTACAAGCTAGGAATTTACAGTCATGTAATAGAATGCTAGAATTCAAAGTGTATTTTTCAGGGTGACCTCCCTTAGGGGAAGATTGTTAGGAATATAAATATTCATATGAAAGAATCGGTCACCCCGAGTATCTTTTTGCATTAGATAGCTCGTAGGCTTTATAGTTATAGTTTAGATATCGTTTCCTCTCCCACCATGGCGTCGGGTCGGGCATTTACCCACTGTAGCCCGCTCCATAGCCCACGTGGAGCGTTAAGTAAGTTGTATAAATATTGTACCCTCTCCCACCAAGGGAGAGGGTTGGAGCTTCTAATCATTCAACATAATTTTCCCTCACTTTCTCTCTCTAGAACTCCCATCTCTCTTTATCTCTCTCTTTCTCTCTCTAGAATCGAACTTAACCTAATCTTGAGTGTGTGTTATGGTTTTGAATATGTTACAGAAGTTGAATTGAAACAAGATTCCCTGATCAAAAGATTAAGGACTGATAGGGGAGGTGAGTACATGGATACTCTGTATTTTCAGTCTGTTGGTATAATGCATGAAACGAATGCTCCATATACTCCTCAGCAAAATGGTATCTCTAAAAGGAAAAACAGGGTACTAAAGGAGATGGTTAATTCCATGTTGTCCTATTCAAGGCTGAGTCAAGGGTTCTAGGGTGAAGCTATGTTAACAGCTTGCTATTTATTAAATAGGGTTCCCAATAAAAGGAACCAGGTTACCCCTTATGAACTCTGGACTAAAAGAAAACCCAACCTGAACTTTCTCAGGGTTTGGGGTTGTAGGGTTGTTGTAAGACTCCCTGATTCAAAGAAGAAAACTTTGGGTAAAAGAGGCATTGAATGCATCTTTGTTGGATATGCTGAGCATTCCAAGGCATATAGGTTCTATGTTATTGAACCTAATGAATCTGTTTCAATTAACTCAATAATTGAATCAAGGGATGTAATCTTTGATGAGAATAGGTTCTCATCAGTCCCTAGACCAAGTCAAAGGATTCCAAATGGAACTAATGATATTGGTGTTTCAGAGGTCCTTGATGAGGTTTCTGATGAGGTTGTGGTATAACAACTTGAATCTGAGCTCAGAAATAGCAAAAGGATCGGACTCCAAAGTTATTTGGACCCGAGTTTCAATTATATTTAATTGAAGGGACAAGGGATGAGGTCTCTGACCAATACTCCTATTGCTTCATTGTTGAGGATGATCCCAAAACATTTGATGAAGCAATGAAGTCCCAGGATGTGGCTTTCTGGAAAGAAGCAATTAATGATGAAATGGATTCCATTATGAGCAACAACACTTGGGTGTTGGCTGATCTACCACCTGGTTGCAAACCTCTAGGTTGCAAATGGATTTTCAAAAGGAAAATGAAGGTAGATGGAACTATTGAAAAGTTCAAGGCTAGACTAGTCATTCAGGGCTTTAAACAAAAGTCAGGGATAGACTACTTTGATACTTATGCCCCTGTGGCACGTATCAGTACCATAAGATTGTGATTGCTTTAGCATCAATTCACAATCTGATTATACATCAGATGGATGTGAAGACAGCTTTCTTGAATGGTGACTTAGATGAGGAGGTTTATATGAACCAACCTCAGGGCTTCATCATGCCTGGCAATGAAAACAAGGTGTGTAAACTGATTAAGTCTCTGTATGGACTAAAACAAGCACCTAAGCAATGGCATCCAAAATTTGATGAAGTGGTTTTGTCAAATGGTTATCTTCTTAATCAAGCTGACAAATGTGTATATAGCAAATTTGATGAATCTGGTAAATGAGTCATCATTTGCCTATATGTTGATGACATGCTGATCTTTGGCACTGACCAAAATCAGGTTGACCTGACAAAGGAATTTTTGTCATCAAGGTTCTCCATGAAGGACATGGGGGAGGCTGATGTTATCCTCGGTATAAGGATTAAACATGAAAGTAACAAAATGTCTATCTCTCAGTCTCATTACATTGAGAAGGTGTTGAGGAAATTTAATTACTTTGATTGTACTCCAGTGAGTACTCTTATGGATACAAGTGAGAAGCTGATGCCTAATACTGGTAAGGCTGTATCTCAACTTGAGTATTCTAGGGTGATTGGCTGCCTAATGTATGCCATGACTTGTACAAGACCTGATATTGCTTTTGCAGTGGGTAAACTGAGCAGGTATACTAGTAATCCTAGTGCTCATCACTGGCAAGCAATTCAGAGGGTACTTAAGTATTTGAAGAATACTATGGATTATAGTCTCTTATATACTGGTTATCCTTCAGTATTAGAAGGATACACTGATGCAAGTTGGATCAGTAACACTGAAGACAATTCGTCTACCAGTGGCTGGGTATTCCTACTTGGTGGACCAGTTCAACAATGGAATCTGAATTTGTGGCTTTAGCAGCTGCTGGTAAAGAAGCTGAATGGTTGAGAAACTTGCTTCTTGAGATTCCATTGTGGCCTAAACCTATAGCACCTATTTCTATCCGTTGTGATAGTGCTGCTACATTGGCAAAGGCTTATAGCCAGATGTACAATGGGAAGTCTAGACACTTAGGTGTCAAGCATAGCATGATTCGTGAGCTTATCATGAATGGGGTGGTATCTATAGAGTTTGTTAGATCTCAACAAAACTTAGCTGATCACTTGACGAAGGGATTGGCTAGAGACTTGGTTTTAAAGTCTGCCAAAGGGATGGGTTTAAATTCCAACTTAGTCACTGAATGCTAAGACACCCAGCTCCCTTCTGGGAAAACTTGGGAGTTGAGTTCAATGTAGAAAGCTGAACATTTAGTTGACTGGAGCACATGTTTTATAATCATCCCAAGGTTGTGCTCAGAACCTGCTGAAAAGGAGGATGAAGTCTTTACTTCTCAATAGTTAATTTCTTTGAAAAAGTGCTAAGCATGAGCATGAATAAAGAGGAACCACCTATGTGAATGTTGAAGTTTTACCGCTTCAAGGAGATATGGACTTTTAGCTTTTACAACATTTATGAATTGGTTATGGATACATGGCTTATTTAGTATCAGTATCATTTAAGTGTTTGAAAACTTGTGTGTATTTTATCTTCAGGTATTCAAATGGGTTGAAGGGTTCAATTCTTAAAACACCCTGATTCTCGAATATTTGAACGTGTAATGTACTAAGATGGGAATTCAATCTTCAAGAAATTTTCATTTATGCACATGTTTTGTTTAATGTTTATTTTTCATGCAAAGGAAGTGAACTAAATTTGGGAAGGATTGTTGGAAAATTTGGTGCACTTGAGGAATCAGTTCACACCTGGTAATGTGCTTAGAGGTACGGAGTGTACACCCATCAAGTCCCTGACTACCCTGACTCTAATAGTTGTTTGGAGTAACTCATCAGAAGGTTTAATCCTTCACGGAGTTAATGCTGCTAGTACTAATGTTACTACTGCTAGTACTAAAGTTAGTACTGTTGGGCATAAGTTAGTACTGTTGGGCATAAGTTAGTACTGCTGGGCAAAGTTAGTACTGCTGGGCATAAATTAGTACTGCTGGTATAACCACTAATCTCTGCTATTATGAAAACTATTATGGTATGATTAACGGATCGTTAATCACTCATAATTCCTTGAGCTAGGGTTTGAGTAATCTCTATTATAAATAGAGATCATAACATAACTGCATGGATATACAACATACAAACCCTAAACACTTGAAAGCGATTTGGTTCTTGATTTGTGCCTAAAACAAGAACACCACTTGGTCTTATCCCATAGAAATATTCGTGTAACCCCGGCATATGGTCGAATAGTTTCTATTGAAAAGTGGTAACACGATTTCAAAGGACATCCGGTACTTATTGGTTATCTATACCCTGTTCTGGTAACACACGCAATACAAGAAACCAACATGGACAAATACGTATTCATTAAAATTTATTACAGTAACAAGACAGGCAACCAGAAGAGACATTCATAAATACATGATATAAATATAAAGTTGTTCGCAATTTAGTGAGACCTTTAAAGTCTAGCATGCAATTATCACCATTAAAAAATTCAAATGTAGGTGCATTATGTATCTTGTTGAAGGTTATGACCTACGGATTTTAGTGTGGTGGGGGCTTCCGGTTCTTGGGTTCTCTACGTATCAAGATTGGCTAAATTGGATACGAGTGGTGAAAGACTACTTGGGTGTAATGCTAGAGCTAGGAGAGAAATCTTAATTGGGTAGGTTGGCTTCAATGCCCTTTGACTGGCCCATATGTAATTTTGTTTGTTTGAGTTTTAGCTTCTTGTTAGGCTCTTTAATAAAATCGTAATCAAAAAAAGACAAGTCTAAAATGATTCTACATAATCAAATGGAAACTGACGTACAACCAGATCATATATATGAACGTATTCTTAAGGCGTGTCGCATGCCACATAGAAGCTTAGGATAATCGTAAGTAAAATCGGTTATTTAGCTTGATTATAAAGTGAACAAGTTAAGCTTTTCCCATAGCTCATCGTTGAATTTGTCTGGAGCGGTAAGCTTACATACGGTCTTGGACTTACCATCATTGTTACCACAAGTCACCCATCACCGTCGATACCACCCTATAACTATCTTTTTTTTAAAATATCACGACAAGATCTATGAACTTTTGTCGAGTCCCACCTATAACTATCTTTTTTTAAATATCACGACAAGATCTACGAGCTTTTGTCAAGTAACTCGAACTCGAATCAAGCACGCTTGATCCGAGCTTTATCAAGCCTCGAGCTTGACCCCAAAAACGGAGCTTGAAATGTTTAACAAGTCGAGCTCGAGTCCCATTATTGTCGAGTTTTTCGAGCTATTAAGAAATATAAATGTTTTTAGGGTATATTTGGTAAAATTAGTTGAAAACTGATAGCTGTAAGCTGTTAGCTATAAACTGATAAATAAATCATAATTGAAGCTGCAAACTGTAGCTTTATATTTCGTAAAAGTTATGGGTAATTTAACTATAGATGTAATAATAAAATGTAAAATGACATAAAAAAACATATAACGAGACATTTCATCTTGCGTCGGCATTTTATCAAGACTAAAACAACAAGTTTACTTATAACGAGACATTTCATCAATAGTCTAACTTATTATGAAGACATACTTTTATATTTTCGTAGAGATTTACAAGTATTTTTATATAATCTATTGTCTTATTTGTATTTTCTTTTTTTATATTTTCGTATATTTATAAGGTTATAATTTTGTATTTCTATAATCATAAATTCATCAAAATGGTGCATTGAAAAAATCACATTCCTACATTTTCATTCTACAAATCTTCCTACACTCACAACAATATTATATAGTTTTTCCCACTCATTCTCTCTACATCCAAACCGTCAGTTCTGCCACTCGGCAGGATCCGAATGTTTAGCATTTTATGCTCATGAGTATATGAAATATGCTCTTTGCTAGTACGTGGACTATTGATGGCTTCACCCTTTCTTTATAGCTTGCTTTCACATAAGTTTGGACCATCTAATATATCTTCACAATTGTCATGTATTTACATAAGTTTGGACCATCTAATTGAATATGCAAACAGCTCTAAAAAATCTATGACGCTTCCTATTTGTAGCCGTTAAGAATTGGAGCTTTTTTTATTAATAAAAGTTTTTACCTATTATATCTCGCCATTAGGCAGGATTTTTTTGGACCAAGTACTTATTTGTTGATTGTCAATAAATAGTTAATGGTTCCCATAAATTTAGGCGGTCAAACCTTGCCAATTAGCTTCTGGAGATCGGAAATTTCCCGAAAAGCTAATCATAGGTTAAGAAAGCTTTTTCTAAGTTGGAGCTTTATTTTTAAAACAAAAAGCTTACGGCTCTTAAAAAGCTTCAAAAAATTGCATACCAAACAAGCCCTTAATATATGTATATTTTAAAAGCTTATATATAAATACAAAAAGTGTAAATACTCATTTACAAGCATATCAATTTTTTCGAGCCGAACTTGATCCGAATTGAAATTTTATCTTATATTTCAGTTTTGGTTGGTTTTAAAAACACATTATGAACAAAACAAGTTTTCCAAGCCGAACATGATAGTCAATTCAAGTCAAGGTCTGCCAAACTTCACTCGATTGAACTCATTTACACCCCTAATCATACGTAGACTGCCCAAATTTTTAGGTATCTATACTTAATGATAAGCAAGATAAAGTTATAAGCATAAACTACACAAATAAATGCAATGATACAATGAGTGAAGCAACCATCCTGTCATTCAAGCAATACTAATAACCTTGAATCCTCAGCTCTCATAATTTGTTTGATCAATTCTTGTCTCGCCATTTTCATTCTTCATATGATACCCGCAAAAATCATTCCAGTTTCGCTTGACCCGTCATTTAAATGATGTATATAAAAAGAATTAACGCAAAGATTATTTTGGAAATCACAAGCAAGAGAAACATTCTCAACCATTAGATCACTAGCTGGTTCATACGATATTTTCTCGCAAACCATGTTTTCTGGAACCAAGCCTGTTTTCTTACCAAGTTGATGTTCTTTAAGTTGATCACACACTCAGTTCAGCAGAATAAATATGATCAAAGTTTAAAAGCAATTTTGCTTCGAGAGCTACATTCCAATGTAAATTAACTCAACAAAACTGTGAAGGGTTTGTTAGCTTGTACAAAAGCAGGAAAGTCAGTTGAAATGAGAGAAGTTGAAGTTTGGTAATGTTATCTCAGTGATGTTATCTGATCTCAATCAATACCCAAGCCGGAGATGTGTTCATATGTTCCCTGTAAAACATCAACATACCAACATTAATGACTATCCGCAACAATTTACAATACATACACAACACCAAAATTATAAAAGGTAATTTTTTCCTGTAGAACTTCTGAAAGGTAAATTCACCTAATTAAAAGAGCAAGGTTGGATCAAGTGGTTAACACCCTTGCCTCTGGAGACAAAGGTCAAAGGTTCGATCCTCACCCCTTGCAAGGCCGGAGGTCCTTTTCTACCTTTGGTAGAACCGGAAGCAGCCTCTCTACCTTAGGTAGGGGTAAGGCTGTCTACGTCTCTACCTCCCCCATACATCGTGGAAGACGGTATTGGGACCCATAACCCGTGGAAGACGGTATTGGAAGTTACTTTACTTTCTTTTTTTTTTTCTGAAAGGTAAATTCACCTAATTGCCCTCAAATTTACTTTACCAGTATCTTTGGTACGTTGATATTATCCAAAAAGAAATTAGTCAATAGATTTCATTTGTAGTAGACTAAAATGCTTTTCGGTATATTTAGAACAATGTTCATTGCACAATAAAAAACCAGGTATCATGGTTTAAAATGTATGTTGTTCTTTGGTGTTCAGCTAATCAAATAGTACCCTATTTGTAGACCATTTGTCACTAAGAGCCATTTGCTTGAACATTTACAAGCTTATGGTGCATTAAATTAGATCATTTACAAATTATTAACTTTGGTTAGAGGTAGCGAAGCAAGTTGGTTGGGTAACACAATTCAAATTGGTAAATTTCACAGGCCTAAACAGCTCAGGGTGTCTTGAGCTGAATGACCTTTGTCCAAAAAAATTGTGTCAACCATGGTCAAAACAGTTTGTTAAAACAATAATGACCTAACTTCTTGTATAAAATTCTTTTAGAGGTTTTATGCATAAAAAAATCACAAGATTCTTGGACATGTTTGACACATTTGACCCGTTTCCTCTTATGATTTTATTTTTTTTTTAATAATTTACCGGCTAGGGAGAAAACATAGACCGAAGTCTCTTAATTAAGTAAATGGGTCAATATTGCCACCTCTATAATTGATCAACACAATACCTACAATCAATCATTGTTGCCTAGAGTGACTTTTTTAAAGCAACTAGGTCAAGCATGGCAGTTTTTATAGAGCAGAGCGAGTTGTGTCAAGAAAATTTTTCTAGCTTAAACTCGATGTTCTCTTATCTCACTATTAATGTAACAAAAAAATTGACAATAACAAGATCACAGAAAAAAAAAAAAAATAAAGCGAGTTGTGTCAAGAAAATTTTTCTAGCTTAAACTCGATGTTCTCTTATCTCACTATTAATGTAACAAAAAAATTGACAATAACAAGATCACAGAAAAAAAAAAAAAATAAAGCAGCTTACAGCATAGTCGTCATGGACACGCCAGATGGCCTCTCCCAGCAGGTTTGCTACCGATAAGATAGTCAGTTGTGGAAAAATGTTCTCCTCAGACACTGGAACTGTATTTGTTACGATCACCTCTTGAAAAAGACCGCTTGACAATCTCTCAATAGCGGGAGGGCTGCATTAAGCAGAATATATTATGTTTTTTGAGACACGAAGACATAAGAAATTGCAGACCCACAAAATTCAATGTACCTAAAAACAGCATGTGTGCAGCATGCATAAACTTCCCTTGCACCTTCTTGATGCAACAAGGCTGCTCCCTTGGAGATGGTACCTGTGATCCAATAACCAATAGAGTGCATCCCAAAGAGCAATTAAGAACCAACATCATCAAAGTAAAGAAAAGATATGAGCCCTAATAAGGTTATTCAGGCAAGCACGAAGCGGCTTGAGCTGAACCTCAGTTCATGAGAAGTCTCGTAGGCTCAGCCTTGTTTTGTCAAAAGCACGAGCCTCTCGGTTCATATGGGATTTAATAGTATGATGGATCTCCGTAACAAACATCAAGTTTTAATTTGAAGTACTTTTATAAACAACGGTTAATGTATAATGTATTAACTTGTTGGCTAAAGATTTCACAGTCGAATTTGGATCCTTTGCACGGGTTCTTCAAAATATATCTTCACTTCAATTAATTATTAATCCAAGTTGTTACTTTTTTGAGCAACTCATTCAAAAATCTTCAAAATTCTAGAATCATAGAAATTTCATGATTTGCCTAGTTCTAAGACTTTACGAGATATTTTTCGAACAATTAGTTCAAAAATCTAAAAATATCGATAGACTATTTGATACAATGTTTCATTTAAAAAACAAATGACACATACAAAGATCTTTTTGTTTCCACATGGCATCTTTTAAGTGGAGCATTAAATAGCGAAATGACAACTTAAATAGAATTTTATTGTATGGTTGAAGTAGAAGTTATGAAGGGCACTGTGAGTCATCATGATACTATGGTAGCCTATATTATATTAATGTGAACATAGTATTATAATTAATATATGCATAATGCATAATATATATCTTTTAAAATTGGGAAACGGTTATAAAGTTAAGGCGGCCAATTTCATCATCTTATAAATTGGGGACATGTGATGTTACGAAAATTATTAGAAATGTTTTCAAAAACATATAACATTATTCTTTAAAATCTGCTTGAATGTATGGGCATTTTTGAAGCAAACATAGTTTCAGTGTTAGTGGATGATTGCTAAATGTAGGGACCGAGATGGTGTAATAAGGGGGACCGAATGGGACTAGTTCTTGGAGGGTAGACCGGCCAACTATTTTTGTGCTATTTCGTCCAGCCTAAAGTTGTTCGCAGTTTAGTGAGACCTTTAAAGTCTAGCATCAGTGCAATTGTCACCATTAAAAAATCACATGTAGGTCCGTTATATATTAAAGAGGCTTGTTGAAGGTTATGACCTAAGTAAATAGGTCTAAAATGATCCTATATAATGAAATGGAAACTAACATACAACCAGATCATATATATGAACGTATTCTTAAGGCATGCCGCATAGGAGCTTAGGATAATCGTAAATAAAATCGGTTTATTTAGCTTGATTAAAAAGGGAACAAGTTAAGCTTTTATCATAGCTTGTCGTTGAATTTGTCGAGCGGTAAGACTACGTAGGGTCTTGGAAACAATTTGGTTATCGGCTCTGTCGCCAGTATATGTAAGGAAAAATAGTTGCTTAATATTAGTTCTTAATATAGAGTAAAGAAAATATATGAGCCCTAATTAGGGTATTCAGGCAACCATGAAGCCGCTTGAGTTGCAGCTCAGCTCATGAGAAGTCTCATAGGCTCAGCCTCGGTTTGTCAAAAGCTCGAGCCTCTTGGTTCCTATGGGATTTATAAGCTTGTATTGAGCTCTTTATATAACATTGCAAACTAACCTATGAATATTGTGGACGGCAACAAGTGTGCTAAGAGCTACAATTAGTAATATTTAAGAAAGGAAATTCTATAGGCTTTGGTGGTGAGACATAAATCGGAGGAAAATTTGATGAGTGAATATAAATATTAGTGTTCTACGTCTTTATTTAAACTTATGTTTGAATTTAATCATTTCTTTTTTTTCAAAACTTTCATTAGGATAAAACGACACCGTAAGAAACAAATGCAGAATGCAAATTTTAGACAATTTGGGTGTGGATGTACATACAAATATCAAAATTTGAACTTAGATGTGCATACATATACAACAATATACAAATTATACCCCTACATTTCATGTTTAAGCTTGCTCTCTACACTTAAACCTGGTTATCACCCTAATCAACCAAGAAAATATTTAACCTAGTTATATTCACACGTCCAAGGTCAATCACTTTATACCATCATTGAAAAAGAATCATCAGCCTCGTGTATTTTTTCTAAGTTGAGACAAAATGGTATAAAAGTTCATATATTCATATAACAAAACGTGCAATAAGTAGGGCAAGAGAGAGAGAGATTACCAGCAGTGTCAATCATGTCATCCACCATCACTGCTACTTTACCCTTTACATCACCAATCAAATTCATTACCTGCAACATGATACTAGAAATATCAGGGGCTTAAAAGACACGAGAGTATAAGAATACACTTCAAAAATTATTGGTGGAAAGGTAAATATATATATTAACATCCAAACTATAGAACTTTACGAACAAGCAGCAAGAATGGAGACTCGACATGCCCAAAAACCATCAAGCAACAACAAATAAAGGAAATACAAACTCCATTCTAAAAACAATACAATGAAGAGGCTAATGACATTTCCTATTCATATCCATATTCACTTCAAGAATTATTAACAATATAGTATATGCAGAATGAGAATACTCGTCATTATGGAAAAACAATAAAACTCAAAAGTGTAGATTATAGGAAAACGTAAGAAGTCATTACCTCTGCAACGTTGTGTCCATGACGCCGCTTATCAACAATGGCCAATGGTGCATCAGATAATTTCTTTGCAAAAGCACGGGCTCTAGCGACCCCACCAACATCTGGGGAGACGACTACTAAATCCTCAACAGAAATGGTCTTGCTGGCAAGGTAATCAAGTATGACCGGCTATTTATGCATATTAAACAAATTAGCACCCAATAATGGAAGAAAATATATACATAAAAGATATTTAACCACCAATAATTTGTCCTCTATATTCTAATAAGCCAAAAAGCTCAAATTTGTATCACGTGATTTGATCAGAATCTATATGCCCGAAAATAACTACAAACTGCTTTAACAGATTATGTCTTATTACCTGTCCATGTATGTGATTGACTGGAATGTCAAAATAGCCTTGAGATTGCCCAGAATGAAGATCACAAGCAAGAACACGGTCTGCCCCAGCTACAGTTATAACGTTTGCAACAAGTTTAGCTGCAATTGATTCCCGCCCTTGAGTCTGAACCATCAGCGGAAGAATATTAATATAAATAAGTAAGTTCATCAGAACCAAACAAACACATTGACCCCATTCTACTATATTAAGCAGATTGAAACAGAATTTCACAAACACATTAATGGGCGAGTAACGAATGAGCATATTCAGCCAAGATTATCCTGCAAGTACCAGCAAACCCTTTGAAGGAATTCTTGTCAGAATCTAATACAAATCTAGTGACAATTTATTTGTTTTTTTCTCTCAACCATAGTGATTCAACATGGTTGAAGTGAAAGACAGATCTAGCAAAGGACGAAGAAATCAGTATATCATCTAATGACTAAAAGATAGTGATCCACTACATGCAACTGTGAAGCGTGAAGTACTACATGAATTATTTTTAGTGGAATTAATACATTAAACTGTATGATCATGAACTTATCAACAATGAGGGGGCTTTTAATTTGGAAACAGGATTGAAAATGGGTATAGGTGGACAGGAGAAAATTGTATGATATTAAAAAATTCACAAGTTCAAGTAGACAAAGATAGTACGCTACATGAAATTAGTTTTCAAGTTCACATGGTATAATTTAGCCAGTTGTGTAGGTGTTTTTGTATTCCAGTAAATGATGTGTACCTTTCTATCAGCCCTTGCATATCCAAAGTATGGGATAACTGCAGTAACAGTTTTGGCAGATGCCCTCCGACAAGCATCTATCATTACCAAAAGCTCCATGATATTCTCATTTGCAGCAGGACATGTTGGCTGCACAAGAAATACATCGCACCCTCTAACACTCTCACGTAACTGAACATATATTTCACCATCGGCAAACCTTTTTATGTTGATATCTCCAAGGTCCAGACCCATGTAGGATGCAATTTCCTATCCCAGTCAATAACAAGAACAAGCAAGATAGGTAAACCGTAAACAGCAATATAAAAACACTAAAGAAACTCACCAAAAATTTAAAAATGTAAGAGAATCTAGTATCGGACATAATTAAGTCCCGAAGTATGATGTGCGAATGACATCAAGGGATACTATAAAGAAACATTTTTTCTCTATCAATGAAAATGAAGATGGTTCCTTTCATTATTTCATTTCCCTGCCCTTGTTTTTTGGGTCGTTCATCGCTAGGACAACCGGATGCATATAAAGTGGAAGCTCAACATGTTCTAGGATTCAGTTAAGGTTCTGAATTCCGACAAATCGATGTGTTCTCCGAAATACAGTGAAGTTGTTAGGGTATATGCTAAAAAAAGATTAAATGAGTTTTGGCAGGTGTACATAAGTATAAGCATCCACTTTTTTTTTGTGATTGTGTCGAGTGATAATCAGCATTTGACGTAATATACTCATTACTCATTAGTCCATACTTAAAAGTAAACTTAAGAGTACAAATTGAAGAGCAATGACAACCAAATATAATTTCTTGCACAAGTTTTATGAAGGTAACAAATGACAAGCAAGTCTCTGACCATTGGCCAAACTGCATACCTGAGAAAGTGTCGGGTTGGCAGTTCCTGAAAATAATCGCAGTCTGGTTTTATCTTTCCTTACTGCATCTCCCGTCAACTCTTGTGGAGTATAAAGTTTAGGGAATGTTTTAAGGCTACTCGTGAGGGTTTGTACACATGCCCTCCCATTTTCCCCAAAATTGACCTTGCAACTCTGAAATCAAAACATGGAGTTACTCATACATGCGGTTTTTTATTGGGTGGAAAGATGATATTCAAAAGTTATGCATCTACACAACTTTTTACAACCAAATTGAAATGGTTAAGTTCCAAATTGGCTATTATTGCTTCGTTCTCTGAATTAATAATCTGGATAAACTGAACATTTCCACCCATTCCTATTGGATCAAAACCATGCTTAGACTGTACCGTGTGAATTTCTTTAAACAACACCCTATGTAATTTTGAGCTCACCATAAATAAAATGATGTTAAATACAAAATAAGAAAAGAAAATTGAAACAGATGCCATTCAAATTCTATGACATTGCATTGCACTGAAAATCCAGCGAAACTAATAGCCTGCTTCTTTACAAATGATTTACCTCTCTATAATATATTTATTCTATTACTTCTAGTAATTTCCGGTGAATTTGGCTGTAAGTTCATTGCGTAATCAATGCTTCAAATTAGATGTTTTGTGTGCTTCAATCTTACTCAACATATTTGTTATAACAATACATAATGAAATTATGGTTCCTTCTTAAAATTGGTGATTATAATTTTAGAAACATAACTGTCAGATACGGACAAAAACCCTGGATCAATTGGTAATTTTGTCTTCTTTTAAAATATAATGAAATACTAGTATAATACATGTGCCATTTCACTACCATTTATGATCATAACACTGGATCACTTTTAATATTGAAAACATTCGAGATTTTTAGGACTACTGCAAGTACAATGGTTTATAGAAGTTGCACATGATGTACTAATATATAGTAAGTCCACCGAGGCTACATGATTGGGCCAAGATTGTGCAGATACTCCTAATAGTTGAAAAAGTAAACGTTTTCTAAACAATTACCAAAATCTGAAACCTTAACAATTACTACTAATTTCCTGGGTGAAAAGACAAAAGTGTCATATTCATAGACTCATAGTGTCATACAATTAAATGTCATTATCAGTACATGAAAAAACAGTGTTTAGCTGAACGACTACTTATGTTCTATCAAACTTCTATTTTTCGACAAAAATCCAAAAAACACAAGCTGAAAGTACCAAACAGAATTATTTTTGTTTAGATAGTAACTTCATTACCTAACATAAATAAAGAAGCCAAACTCAAACACAGACACATGCATGCATACATATAGTTTAGAGGTGGCATTTCAGGTGGGGTTCAGGTCGGCGGGTTCATGGGCGGGTCAAAACAGCCCAACCTGTACAAGCCTTGTTTAAATAATCAGCTGATTTGTATCAACTGTAACCTGTTTACACATAAGCTCAAGACAACTCATTTAACCTATTCATTTCAAAGGGTTAAACCCGTTGAACACATGGCTGTCCCCGAGATTTTGGGGGCCCTAGGCGAAAATCCAGAATAAGACCTTCAAAAAATAATGTGATATAAAAAGTGTCCCAATTTTATAAGAAATAATGCAAAATAGCCATTTAAACTTTCAAAACAGGACCAATTTCAGATTTATTTTAACACAAATCTGAAATTATATATTCAAACTATTTAGTTTTCTTCAACTTAGAAGGCATTGGCGGGTCAACCCATTTAGCCCAATTCTAAGGGGCGGATCTATTTGAGGGGCAGGGGGGCCAGGGCCCCCCCTAGTTTTTCGCTCCGTAGTGCTAATTTATCCGTATTTCATCCGAAAAAAATTATATTTACTAAGTCGGCCCCCCCGAATTAGAAGACCATAATACAATGATAGGACAAAAAAATTTCCGGCCCCCCCTACTCAAAACTTCAAGATCCGCCACTGCATTTAGCCCAATTCTAAGTTAAGCGGGTCAACCCGAACCAAAACTTGTTTATACCCGACATTTTCAACACCAAAGGGAAAGTGGTAACAAGATAAAGAAAATAAAAAATGTGAAAAAAAAAATAATAAAAAAAATAAAAAAAACACACACGCTTTTAACACTGACCACCTATTAACAACAAGGAAAAAAAACTAACTTTTTGGCTATCAAGACCTGTTTTGTTTTTTTTACCCCACCTAAGCTATTTATTTTTTGTGTCGGTTAATGGTAAAAAAAAACACACACACACACAATAATTCCTTCAACAACTATTCATGAATGACAACAAGGAGGCAAAATAAAATGTAAGGCAGAACATATATAACAACATGCATGTATAATAAAAAGTAATATAATAAAACAGTAAAAACTTACTACAATAGAGGAGAGGTTTCTAGGAGCAGGATTAATAATAGATTGAAACTTATTAAAAGTTGCAACCTTTCCTCCTGATGATGAAAACGCAATTGAAGAAGCAGCCATTATTTGGATGATGACGTCAGGTGGTTTTATTAGGGTTTTGTCATCCTTGATGATTCTAGTGACTGTGGGTGGCGTTTTATTTTTATATTCGGTGGGTTTTTCTTTTCTTTTCTTTTTTAAAACAAGAAATGGGTCAGTCAATGCTACTCTCTATGTTTATTTTTTTAATCATTTCATACTTTACTTAAAACTTGCTACTTGTTTATTCATTTTGTGTAGGTTAAGATGTTTATATTAACCACTTATTCAGTCTTTTAAACAAGAGAGTTAAATTTGAGTGAGTCTTTTAAATAAGAGAAAGTAAGGTTTTTGACCCACAATTATTCGTCTAAACACCCCTTTAGTTAGTTAGTAAGAAAAAACCAAATCGCATTCTTTTTCAATCAATTTTTTTCTTTTCGTCCTTAAATGATGTGAGGTGATATGCACACAACAATTGACGTACACATCACAAAATCACATTTGTAATGAATATGATACAACATCATATTGCATGTTTATGGTGTGCACATCACTTAGTGTGGTGTGCGATGGATACTCCACAACACAACTTTATTTGTTTCACTTCAGCTTTAGTTCCATCTCGAGAACACAGTTTAAGGAAGATAATTGCTTTGGTTTTCTCTTTAAGATCAAGAATGGAAAGTTGGTTTGCCTAAAATCTCAAGTCAAACCACATTTCCGCATTTTCAATGTCTCTTTTCCCTCTTGATACCAAACCGTGGCAAGGAACTCAGTCGAGCTAATACCTAGATTTGGTAGCAAACAACTCAAGTACAGGTCACACTCATTTTCATCAAGTCGCTAATGATGGCTTGACCCCACCAGTAATATAACTGCTCGGGTTTCGGACATTTTATGGCTTGCATGGTCATCAACCCACCAATTGTAATTGGTGGTTCAACACCCAAAAACATCACAAATCCAATAGCACGATTGACATCATGATACAAAAACAGCAGTATTCATCAACATGTGAATGGTCAGAAAATTTATTGTCAATCTCATCGGCAAAACATCAATGCCAAAATCCGGGTAATAATCGTATACCCAAAACCTCAATAAAAAAGCCAAACAGAAAGATGCAGACCAATTTTATAAAACAAGACACCCATGTTACATTGGCGCCAACCCTACACTAGCTTAAAACCACAAGAATGAGAAATCGTAGCAAAATCCTTTTACATGTTACCTTTCTACAATGATCTCATAATCAAGTTGAGGTGTATATGAAACAAGCTGGAATAACTCAAGAGGATGCATATATAGGAGCTGGCAAAAAAGGAAATGGAGCAACAGACGCATATGCTACAGGTGGTCTAGAATGATTGCGTCTTATCTTCTCAGGATTTCTGATACCCTGCTCATGGGTGGTACTTGTTTGTGAAGTGACCATATTATCCTTGGTGTTTTCTGCTACCAGTGATTGATGGTCATCATTATAAACTCGGTGAAACATAAGCCCAGACATGAATACAGGAAGATAGAGAAGGCTAGCGTGGAACATTCTTCTTGCAGTTTCTTTATTGCGGTTCAGGAGAAATGATACTGATGTTCCACTAATTGCTAGAGCCAGGAGTGTTGATTCAAGACAGAACCATCCAGAAGTAATACCCCCTGCAATATATTTCATACGGTAAGGGGAAAACAAGTCGAAATCTAACAGACTACAGCTCTTGCCAAATTAAACTTAGAAAGCAGATGGAATGAAAAATATATAGCTAATAGAAATAAAACTTCCAGAGAGTCTATATACGTAAACAGCATACATTCTTTGTCGCATAAAACTCCCAATAAACTTTGTGAACTGAGTAGAAAAATTGCAACATTTCCATTTCTAGGACAGTAAAAGTTACAACTACACATACTTGCTCATTGTCATATTGTAATAAGTTGATATTATCAGTGTTGTGAAAAGCGGCCTAGGCGCTAGTCGGCCCCCCACCGCCGCGATTTGCAGCAAATCGGCCAAATTAGGCGTTTTGGTCAAAAGGCGGTCAAAAGATTCGAGTGCTTTGTCAAGGGTAGTGTAAATTTTTACATAGAGTCAACATTTTTCTAGCATTCCAAATCAAGTGGGACATTGCAACATTCATGGTGCAATTCTAAATGGTATTTTACTATTTATGACATGAGCATAAAGTATTGATTTGTTTTATCAGGATATATAATAAGAGATACATAAACAAAGATGAATAACTGATAATGATCATTTAGTTCATAGAGGACTTACAATCATAAGCCAAGTACCCCAACGGAATAAGATATATGCAGTTCCTTAAAGCCACCAAGGCCGTTCTCCTACCCGAAGGATCAGCAAGAGAAAACATCTTAAACCTATCACAGAAAGTTGGAACTGATAAATATACGCCAAGATAGTGCATACACAAAATTAGCAACTTGATATACAAACATAAGTTTTGTGTTTCAGAAACTAAAATTGTTCTAAATCAACAAAATAAAACGTACAAAGATAATGCTGAATTACATATACGCTCTCATCAAGTAATTTGAACACCAAAATACTCAACATGAGTATATTTTTAATAAAGAAATCGAGTGATTTGACTTCACGAACCATAGTATTTGCCTTTGTCATTGAAGATCATTTTATATGTTGGACCATTAGCTTTTTAACAATTTTATTAAACTAGATGTCCCGTGAAACACTGCATCGGGAGTCATGAAGAGTTAACTAGGATGCCAACACAAGTAATTTTTGTTTAGCACAAAAAACCAAATTCAATTTTGTTATACAAATGCATCAAATGGGTTGACAATGTTAAATTAACAAAATATTAATCACCCAAATCAACCAAGATTTAGGCAAATGAATCGACAAAGTCACCTCCATGTTCTGAGGTCAAGTACACATTTCTGATCACACAAAATCACATGACACAATCTATAAATAAATATTGTAATAAAAATAATAATAATAATAATTAAAATAAATAAATGTGGTTACATACCCTCCAGCTGCATAGTCTTCACGGCATAAATATGCAAGGGCCATAAAATGTGGAATTTGCCAAAAATACAGGGCGGCAGGAAGGATCCATCCATTAAGTGATATCTGACCAGAAGCTGCGGCCCACCTTTGAAGTAAGAGATAAGAAGAAAGTTAAGGATGCAAATCTTGAAACATAAGTGTGGTATACACACGTGTTTGTTAAACAAATAGAAAACAAACATTCTATAGCCCTCCAACCAGTCCAGTTATATCAATGCTTACTCCTACAGTCTCATGAAAAATAATAACGCTTGACATGTAGTTTACAGTCCAATAATCAAATTACCAAAATGCCCTTCAATATAGAGGATAAAGAATCTTCTCCATCTATGTAAATACTAGCAAATAGGTCTCATTATTTTAAAAACTTTCCAGAAAGAGTAGATACATGGCTACCAACAAACCTTTTTAATAGTGAGAGTGAATGTGCAATCCAGGCATAAAGCACAAGCTTTGCCTACACATAGAAACTGTGGTGATTTAGATGGTTACATTTGTGTTAGTTAAGGATTCACCTCTCTCGAAACAAAAACTCTATGCAATATCGGGAGAAAAAATCGTTTCAACTTTCACAGGTCGAAACAAGTATAAGTTGAGAACAGATTATTGACACGAAAACAGTAGAAATCTTCATATCCAATGAATAACCTTTGAAATCACATTTTTAAGAAAACACCGAAAGGATTCGACTAGAAACCATTATTCACAGGAACAGCATTAAATCTCGGTGTGTATAAAGAAAATGATTACCCAAGAAGAGGAGGAATTGCACCAACGACAGCCCCAACCCAAGTATTCACAGGATGTATCTGCTTCAATGGGGTGTATACAAATGCATAAAGAAAGAGATTTGAAGCTCCAAGTCCAGCTGCCAATAAATTAGCCTGCAAAAATCTTGTCATAAATATTCTCATTTTAGTATTACAACTTAATGTAGATCAGAGGTGGCAAAATGGGCGGGAGGTTAACTTATTGATATGAGTTGGATTGGAACCGCCCGTCAACAGTTTATTGGTTCAATTTATTTGCATTTTACAATAGAAAAGAAATTTAATAAGCGAATTGAGAGGTTTCAAAACATTTGAGAACAACTTGACCAGTTGGAGATAAAATAGAGCCCAACCCGACCTATATTTTAATAATTGGGTCGACAATGCTACCTCTATCTAACCTCTCAAGATAAAGACTCGTGACAGAAATTAGAGTGTTTGCTGTTTTCACAGAAGTTTTTTTATGATACTCTATCCATGAAATCAATTTCCCACCTTGCTTGCAAGTAGAGCTGTGCCAGCAATACCAACGGATGAAGCCCATGTAACAGCATGAGGAATAGTAAGGCGTCCTGATGGTAACGGTCTTCTCCTTGTTCTATTCATCATTGCGTCATTCTTAACCTCGAATACCTAATACACAAATGACAAGTTACTACATTAATAAATGCAATGCATAACTTAAATGTTTTACTGTATAAGAATAAGGGACGAACATAGCTTTGTCACATTTCTTTTGGGCTTTTTTTCTTTCTGTTGACAAATTCTTCCCTCCCCAAAATTTAAAATAATAAAAAATAAAAAATTAAAAAAAATAAAAAATAATAATAATAATAATAATAATAATAATAATAAAGTGATGTTTATATAAAAAATAAATAAATAGATAATAATAATAATAATAATAATAAAAAAAGTAATAATAATAATAATAATAATAATAATAATAATAATAATAATAATTAAAAAAAAAAAAAAAAAAAAGGATGTACCAAAATGATAGTAATAGCAGTAATAAAACAATCAAGGGTAAGAAAAGCGTAAAGGAATAGAAGTTCCAATTTGTTTCAATATCATGGTGTTCACTTAAAGCATGCTATTATAAAGCAACGTAGATCAAAAGGCATCCAAGTAAACATTTTTACAAACCTGGTTTAAAGTGTTAGCAGATGCTGCTACCATCATGGTTCCCGCACAAGTGTAACAAAGGCCAGCTAAATCAACAGTACTACTGCTCCCAAGAACATAACCGGCTCCAGATGTAGCAACCACTAGCATGCTAAAAAAATATAGAATAAGGAAAGCAGGTGAGGCATATGAAAAGTAACATATTCATTACATCTATCCTGACAATGAATGATATTAAATATAACGGAAACGGAACCAAGAATGATAAAATATATCTCAATCGACATAACAAACTTAAGGAATATTCTTTCTGCATGTCGATTGTAGATACTACAAAAGAAATTGACTAGTGGTGTAAGTGCAAGAGAGCAGTAAACTAAAATCCTGTCATCAGCTATTACAAATGCTAGTAACATGCTCAGGTATCTTGTGCATTTCTTGAAGTCTAATGCTATTAAAGGTCAACCACAACATAAGCTCTAGGATCATTTACATAAAATGATAATCCATAACCCTAGATTCTTCATCAGGACAAAAAAAGGCGGGATGACATTTACCACAATGCAAGATGAAAGTCATTTCAACTGGTACAACATTGTGCCTCTAAGTCATGCAAGTATTGCTTCCGATTTCAGTATAGCCCACCAAAAAGGAAAACAGAAAAAAACACATCATAATCAGCTAACATGTACATACATAAACGCTAAAACATATAAGGCATACAGCTCGATTCTCGTATAGTACTACGCTTCGTGGCTGTTTTTCTATATAGAAACTAGCATACAAAAACAAACTTCGATAGTTGAACAAATCAAAATCTGTGAAGTTAAGCATTTCACACCATATACCCAAGTTCATAATCTGAGGGATAATCATGCTCTCTCATATAATCTGAAGAATCAAGAAGAAGGGAGATGAAGGTTCGTGTTCACCCTTTATCAGTTTAAGCATAATGCCAGTCGCCTATTTGGTTTACATTTCGGCTGTCTAACAAAATATTAGCTGCAGGACCATCTACTTAAGTTAAAAGTGATTGTGATACTTGTCCAACTGTATGCCTACAGAGTGATCCTTCGTGGTGGAAGAAAACATCTCAGAGGCCATTCATATGAAAGTTAAGTGCAAGGGAATGTAAGTAATGCTGTTCATTCCTTTGTAAATACAACAACAACAACAACAACAACAATACTCAATCCCGTCTAAACAAGGTATAGGTATAGGGGAGGTGGAATGAAGACAGATCATACCCCTACCTTAGGGTAAACCCAAGAGTAGGGAGACTGCTTCCATGAAGACGTCCGGCAAGACAAGTGTATGTGTGAGGGTGAATGTGCTCAAAGCCTCAGATATGTATGGATGTGTAGATTTGGATGAATAGTTGAACTATGAAAGGCTGAAAGCATATAACGCATAGCAGGCAAACAAGGCGCGCACCACGTATACCAAAAAAAAAACGCATGAAAGCATGGCATATAATATAATCAACGCATATAGGGGAAATGGGGCATAAACATATGAGCATAAACGCATACGAGCATGGGGGACACAAAAGCATAAACACGTACAAGAGTGGGGATATAAAAAGCATAAACGGACGGGGGACATAAAAGCATAAACACATACAAGCATGAGGGATATATATATGCATTAACGCATACGAGCATGAGATCCATAGAGGCATAACCGCTTGCAGGGAAACGGGCCTATGATAAAAAAAAAAAAAAAAAAAAAAAAAAAAAAAAAAAAAAAAAAAATAAAAAAAAACAATAATTCTATGTCCACAGGGAGCAACGAAGTTCGAAGATATAGCTATGGGCTCTATGCCAAAAGGCAAAGGCAAATATGTACACGAGAGGCTACTAAAAATCGCCTAGAAAGTCTAAAGGGAAGTAGCTAGGACTCTTTATACCTAAAACGTAGGGTAAAGTCGTCTAGAAAGCTCAACGCACGACAGCAACGTACCAAGGATACTAAAAGTCACCTATGAATCCTAGACGCCAAACTACCTCGTAACAGGAGACGACCTAGACCTAGACCTGTTAACCACCTCATCTGATTCTAGCTCTCCACGCGTTCTTATCAGAGGTCATGTCCTCGGTCAAGAGAAGCTCCTTCATGTCATGCTTCAACCTTTGTTGGTGGGTTACATACCATAAGGTTATTCATTTGATACCTCGATGACATTTCAACTAGTGTTCCTGAACTTTCATACAACAAAGCATCTTTATTGCTACTATTTCTAAAGGGACAAATGGCAATTGGTCAGAATATAGAAACACGAATGGGAATGTTGGGTATACCAATGCCTAGTTGATATCAAGGAATCTTTATTATTGAATTTAGCTTCTAGAAAGCACCCAACAGATAATATCATTATCTCCCTCTCCTCCTACCACATATAATGAGCTAAGTCCTCTACTATTCTATTTAATTTTATCATTCCTTTTTGTTAAAGAAGCACTTATCCACGCTTAGTCTTTCCTAGCTTTTAGAGATACTACAATCTTTCCAACACCCATTGCACTAAAGCAGGGGAGGAAGACCTAGGGGGTTCCTGGGGGTTCATGGGAACGTGATGGATGTTTGCCTCCTAGTGTAAATTTTCGTTAAAAATCCCGATTTCTCTAAACGAACCTCATCCCTAAATTTTGTGTCACATAAATACGTGTCTTGTTTAGTTAGCGCACTAATATGTCAAAAGAAATATGTGTCTTCTTATTTTGTTTACTCGTTTCAATACAAATCATACCTTTTAGTTCATAATTTTTTCCTTTATACATTAAAAAAAATTGTGCACCTGATGACTTAAGAGTCCTAGATCCGCATCTGCACTCAAGTTGCTCACAATACAATAAAAGACCAAATTCTAATTTCTATCACAAGAAATATATTCACATCAGCCCGGCTTATAACATATAAAAAAGTTGACACTAATCAATCATCAATATGATATCATTCATATATTAACCTAACTAGGCACAACAATCATATCAAGAAAACACAAATAACAAATAAATTAATAAATAAATAAATAAATAAAATGAGAATAACTAACCTAAGTTTAGCTTTAGACAACTCCCAATAACACCTCCCATACCCTCTCATCACATCCACAACTTCCTTCACACCTAACGACGTCGCACCAGAAACACCTAGTTTCAATAAACCGGGGGATGATGCTGACGTCACGGCGGTTGAGCTGGATCTGGTGATTGACGCGTTGATGACGTCAGCATCTGTGATTCGAGACGTGAGTATGTAAGGTGGTTGAAGGATGCGGTTGGATTTGGATTTTGAGGTGGCGAGTTGAGTGAGGTGACTCAGTGAGTTTGTTGTTTTTATTCTCCACATGTCGGAGGTCAGCGGCGATGGCTGGCTGTGTTGTGTTTTGGTTGACGGAAATGAAATGGGTATGTTGATGAAAATATCAAATGATTTGTTCTTTTAGTCCTTGTAGTTTGGGGATTGTTAGACTAGTAGATAAAAGATAATCAAACAAATTTCATTACATATCTAAGGTGTTATTGCTTATTTAAATAAACAACTGTTGATATGACATAAAGAATTATTGGTAGTAGCTTGGACAAAAAGACATCTCCAATTTGGTAATCACATTACTAGCTAGAGAGTCAACATGCCAAGTTAAAGTTGTACTTGATTCATTACATATCTAAGGTGTTATTGCTTATTATTCATTTGATACCTCGATGACATTTCAACTAGTGTTCCTGAACTTTCATACGACAAAGCATCTTTGTTGCTACTATTTCTAAAGGGACAAATGGCAATTGGTCAGAATATAGAAACACGAATGGGAATGTTGGGTATACCAATGCCTAGTTGATATCAAGGAATCTTTATTATTGAATTTAGCTTCTAGAAAGCACCCAACAGATAATATCATTATCTCCCTCTCCTCCTATCACATATAATGAGCTAAGTCCTCTACTATTCTATTTTATCATTCCTTTTTGTTAAAGAAGCACTTATCCACGCTTAGTCTTTCCTAGCTTTTAGAGATACTACAATCTTTCCAACACCCATTGCACTAAAGCAGGGGAGGAAGACCTAGGGGGTTCCTGGGGGTTCATGGGAACGTGATGGATGTTTGCCGCCTAGTGTAAATTTTCGTTAAAAGTCCCGATTTCTCTAAACGAACCTCATCCCTAAATTTTGTGTCACATAAATGCGTGTCTTGTTTAGTTAGTGCACTAATATGTCAAAAGAAATACGTGTCTTCTTATTTTGTTTACTCGTTTCAATACAAATCATACCTTTTAGTTGATAATTTTTTCCTTTATACATTAAAAAAAAAAATTGTGCGCCTGATGACTTAAGAGTCCTAGATCCGCCTCTGCACTCAAGTTGCTCACAATACAATAAAAGACCAAATTCTAATTTCTATCACAAGAAATATATTCACATCAGCCCGGCTTATAACATATAAAAAAGTTGATGAATATGATATCATTCATATATTAACCTAACTAGGCACAACAATCATATCACGCGCAATATCTCCGCCCATACGAATAACACAACAATCATATCAAGAAAACACAAATAAATTAATTAATAAATAAATAAAATGAGAATAACTAACCTAAGTTTAGCTTTAGACAACTCCCAATAACACCTCCCATACCCTCTCATCACATCCACAACTTCCTTCACACCTAAAGACGTCGCACCAGAAACACCTAGTTTCAATAAACCGGGGGATGCTGCTGACGTCACGGCGGTTGAGCTGGATCTGGTGATTGACGCGTTGATGACGTCAGCATCTGTGATTCGAGACGTGAGTATGTAAGGTGGTTGAAGGATGCGGTTGGATTTGGATTTTGAGGTGGCGAGTTGAGTGAGGTGACTCAGTGAGTTTGTTGTTTTTATTCTCCACATGTCGGAGGTCAGCGGCGATGGCTGGGTGTACGTGTTGTGTTTTGGTTGACGGAAATGAAATGGGTATGTTGATGAAAATATCAAATGATTTGTTCTTTTAGTCCTTGTAGTTTGGGGATTGTTAGACTAGTAGATAAAAGATAATCAAACAAATTTCATTACATATCTAAGGTGTTATTGCTTATTTAAATAAATATTGGTTGATATGACATAAAGAATTATTGGTAGTAGCTTGGACAATCAGATTTAGAGAGAGTAGTGTCATATATTCATGAAGTTGTTAATTCATAATACACATGCATTAAAGCAAGTATCCAAGAAAGCAAAATGGTCATTTGACATCGTTACGATATACTACACTTTCAAAATATATATCGCTTTGTTTCACTTTATGCATTTGATATAATTTTTCATTAATTCCATAGGTGTAGAGATGTTGAAATTTATGAAAATTTTGGGTGTCAACTCCGTACAAGTTGTGGGCTACCATATTCACACCATGCATATCTCTAGATGATGATTTAGATTGTAAATCCGAGCTTGAAGAGTTACATACAAAGTTTAAAAAACAATCAAGGTGTAGTAAGAAAAGTTTCCTTTAAAAGATGAAGGAAATAGCGACACCATCAACAACTTCGGTTGGTGATCCTACTACTCATAAAACTACTCGTGGGCGTCCCTCATGCAAAAAAAACCCATGTTGAGCCACCTTTACAAGCACAAAAACCACTAAGACCTACCAGCTCATCAATTCTAAAACCACCTAGATCTAGTAACTCATCATTTCCAAAACAAGCAAGACATGCATATATTAATCAGTTTCCAAAAATGTTTCATGCTTTCATTGATAGGTAAAAGATGTCAAAGCTGATGGAAATTGTGGATTTCAAGCGATAGGTAAAAGATGTCAAAGCTGATGGAAATTGTCAGACTCCGTCTTCATGAAGATGAATGGCCCATCATCCGATATCATTTACTGCAAGAGTTGGACATGTACCGTCAACAATATCTCACCATGTTTGGTACCGATGGATACAATCGTGTTAAAGATCGCTTAGATTTCTTTAACATTGATGAATCTGCACCGATAGATAAGTGGATGAGTATGCCGGAAATTGGTATCTTAATTGTTTCACACTTCAATGTGATTCTACATACCATAACCAATTCAGGTTCTCAAACGTACTTACCACACTTCATTCGAGTCCGCTGCCATGGTATCAACATAGTTTTATTTCTCTTGGGTTTGTTAATAATGGTCATTATGTCAACATATTATTAAAACAATGATATCCGGTGCCTATGTAACACCCCCAAATTTGGTTTGTGGCAGCGGAAAAGTAATTTGGGTGTTACGGTGAGGATCGAAGTTTAAATTTCAGAAAACGGTCCAAAAAGGGCGTTTTGAAAGTTATATGTCATTCAAAATAATATTTTGATACAAAGGTAAATTATTTGGTTTGAAAATCCCATAAAAAGATGTGATAATTTGGAGAGAATGACATATTTGATTTTACACCATTAAAGTTATCAGAGTAAAGGATGCCCGCTCCGTGTCTTGTCCTGCTCCGTTAATTACCTGAGATAAACATGCTTAAAAACGTCAACACAATGGTTGGTGAGTTTGTGGAGTTTATAGAAAATAACTTTATTTGAAAGGTGTATACTGATTGTCGGTATAAATAGTAGTTCTTCATTAAATAACAAGTCGCGTTACATAAAATTCACAAGTAATTCATGTATGACCTCAAACGATCATAAGTTTCAAATTATAGATGAATATGAGCTACGTTATTATACGCTCGAAGTGATATATTGGATTAACTTTCGATAGTAACGATATACTAAGCCTTCTTAGTTGTCTTTATAGAATTCTCAGTTCAAATCACATATGATAACAATTACAGTTCAAGCACGAGATTCATAATCATATCACGTAAGGTAATAATAGTCTAAAGTCTATTAGTGAAAAGTGGTGGTCTTCTAATACAGCTGTATCCTAGGATATATATATGAAACATTCATATATAAAGTTATATTGCCCTAAGCCTCATGACACGCAAAACGTTAACAGAGTACCGTAAAACGGAGTGTTCACCAAATTAATGACGAAAGTTTATGCCCTCGTGTAATAGGTGATTTGCCACTTCCTATTTTTCTCAAATATAGCGCATCGCGACTAATACGACTAGCGATTAAGCATTCCGTCACAGTATTAGTGGGATAGGTTGTCAGTCCTCCAACAGGTTTCGAAGCTGTTGCTATATTCGCGCTCACCGCAGTGATTAATGGCTCATGATAAAGGGACTTTTTGGCAATAAGGTGTACTTAGGCAATATAGGTCTCAAGGTTCATAAAATACACGTATTCTGATCATGGCAATTACTTCCAGTGGAATATAGAAATATTATAATAATTACAGTTCATTCATTTGTCACATGAATGCATTCAATAAGCCTCAGTATCATGTTACATCAAGTAGTTCAGAGATGTTATGCTTCAAGTTCCATGTTTAAGCTAAACAGACATATTGCACATATATTGAGCATGTTTTCCTTTCAAGTATAATTCTAATAGGTAAAGCATAGTTGATATTTGTGAGCAATTCATGAGAGTTTTCAAGTAATATAAAACAGTTAAAGCATGTATCTCCCCCAAAAGAATTATTAAAAACAAGTGTGAAAAGTAGGGGCCACGACTCACCTGGAGCGTATCCGGCAAGACGAAATTATAAGAGCAAGTAAACGATCACGAAAACTTCTTCAATACTAGACCTGAATATAAACGAAGTCTAAGAGTCTAATTTACTACTAATAGTGAATGTGGAAAGGATAAATCGTACAACGATTTGATCGGTGATGTGAGTGTGTGATATGCCTAAAATGCCTCAAGTTATAATATTGTCTCGGTTCTTATCTCAAATGACTCAAAATATTACTTTCTCGAGATATGCTGAAATAATATGCAAGTGAGGTTGCTAGTGTTTCTAATAGCGAAACTATAAATAATGCATAGCTTATAATGAAAATGCATATGAAATGAAAGGTGTAAAATGAAAATAAACTAAGAATGTCAAGTGGAATTAAATAAGTCCCTGTTCTTTTTAGAGTTTATACTTTTTAGTCTAACTGTGGTTGCGTTACGTTGTTAGTCCTCGGTTAAGTCCAAAGTCCATAATAGTCCAAATCTTGTCCATATGTCCATATAAGGCTTTGAAGTCCAAAGGTATGTCATTTTAAGTCCTTTATAATCTGTTTTAGCAGTTTCAGTCCATGGGTTACACGGTTTGACAGTTTTGGTCCTTCGGTTAACTCGCGTTACGTTTTTAGTCCTTTTTGCATAAAAATGACGGGAAAAATATTCTGAAAATTTCTATAACTCTATTAAGTTTATTTTAACTGATTCTAAGTGCTTATTCTGGAAAAGAGCTTATTTTCATATCAATGGGCCAATTAACGATTTAACTTAAGGCCCGTTACTAAATTTAGAGGCGAGGGCGTGAAAATAGTTTTGGGCTTGGACTTGGGCTATTTTTTGATTCTGAAAATATGTCATGTGGGCCTGTTGGGCTGGTTAATCACCAAAACTTAGTGGGCTTTATTTAAGTCCAAACCGAAATTATTATATTTATGAAATCCAAGTTCTAGTTCGAGTGACAACTAAAACGGTTTTATTTGAGCGTGCTTTAGGGCTTATGAGGTCGAGGTTTAAAACACGAAAAAGGTAGTTTGCTAGGTGGTCAATCGAGCTGTGTAAAAATATGAGTGTGTCGTGTGGACGAATTTGAAATTATATAAGCGTTTATAGGGTTGGTCGGACTAGTTTTTAACCAAAGAAAATACTTAGAAAATTTATTACCCGGTTTGTCCATTGGTATTGTTTAGTTAGTTTTGGCCATACGTGAGGTTTGTGTTCCATGTAAGGCAAGTATATAATAAATCTGTGGGTGATTATTAGGGTGTCATATGAGTGCTCGACTTTAATGTTCATTTCTTATGTTCTCAAAACTCATACGTGAGTTTTAAATGTTAAGCAATGCAAGTTAAAATTTGAGGTTAACGTGAGATGGTGGTTACTATTCCATAAAGTAAATTTTAGTAATGTGCATGGTTATACTCATGTTACTGTGGTGTTCGATATAAAGGGGTTTTACATTTTAGCTAGGATTGATGCATGGGAGTTAATGTATGCTATTGCATGAGAATTAAATGGTGCATGCATGGCTTGCTATCTAGTGGTGAGAGTGAGTTGTAACACAGTGATGCATGTTACTTTGGATAAAAACCACAGTATGATTGTAGAGATTATTTTACACCTATATATGTTCGAATAGAATTTTGAAGTATGCATGGGGTGAGTGCATTCGTGTAGTTTTAAAGTAAAAGGGGGTTTAGTAACTTACTA